>JASEVX010000005.1:54605473-55096939 GCA_031761405.1 Serripes groenlandicus | reverse complement strand
AGAGAGGAGACAATAGAGAGGACAGGACAGACATACATACATACATACAGAGATAAAGAGAGAGAGAGAGAGAGAGAGAGAGAGAGTGAGAGAGTATGAGACGAGAGAGAGACGAGGAGAGAAGATGAGAGAAGAGAGAGAGAGAGAGAGAGAGAGAGAGAGAGAGGGGTTAGAGACAGACAGACAGAGCTACAGAGACAGACCAGACCGACAGACAGACATATGTTAGAAAGAACGAAATAAGAAAACTCGCAAAAAAAACTATGTATTTTCATATGTGGTTAAAAGTTGCACTACTATATCCACATATATAACGGTTGTACATGAGAGAGAAGAGACAGAGCTACGGAGAGAGGAGAGAGAGAGGAGAGGAGAGAGAGAGTGAGATAGGAGAGAGAGAGGAGAGAGAGACGAGAGAGAGAGAGAGAGAGAGAGAGAGAGAGAGAGAGAGAGAGAGAGCGAGAGAGAGAGAAAAACAGAGAGAGAGAGAGAGAGAGAAAAAAAAAGAGAGAGGAGAGAGAGAGAGGAGGAAATAAATTAAATTCAGTGAGTAAACAGTGGAAGTTAAAAGCCTTAAGGAAGAATATATATTATTCTATGAATTGCTTTATTGTTTTCATATTACAAAACAGAGAAAGTTGAGATGCCAACGCGATCACAATGTCGCCGGAAATCCATACTGCAGTTATGCATACCACTTACATTATAGTAGTTGAAAGAAAGAGGTTATCAACTGAGAGGCATATTGGTACATAAGGGGTGGGGTTTAAGTGAAAATGTATCATAACTTGCATTTTTTTGTCAACAAAGTGAATGTCCTTCATTGAAATATAATTGTTTATGATCAATCTCCATGTTAAGGTAGGTTGACCATACACACAGCCAACTAATTATTGATCATAAACAGTAAATGAGTAATCTTGCCAATCATTAGTCTTAGTATGTATACAGTGCTTTCCATTAGGAATAATTATAAGATTTGAGAGTTCCACATACACTTTTCAAGATGTTTGTCAGAATATTTGAATTTTATTATTTATCAATAAAACCACAAAACAGACACATTCAATTTAGGATGTGCATGCAATAGCACGTCATTTTACCTTTCTCCTATTAAATTCAACATTGGACACCTTTGCAGCAATCTACTTTTAAAACAATGAGAAAAGGGTTAAATCACTAAAGACATGAGTTTTCTCTTTTTCTCAAAATGATATTAGCTTGTTATCCTAATTATATCATACTTTGACAAATGTTAAAATGTAGTCAAATATATATGAATAAGACCATCCTCGAAATATAAAATCAGCTTAACAGTTACATTTCATTAAAATTGTTGTACAATTTCAAACTTTATTTTGAACATAAACTGAACCCTACACCATGTTAATTTATTGTAATTCTTTCCTTCCTTATTTCGGACAAATCTTTACAGATTATTGTTTTTATCATGCAATGAACAGATTACGTGACGTATAACACTGGTATGATAAACCTTTTGTTTACATGTCTACTGGTATGATAAACTTTTATCTTTATCAGTCTACTTATTTTTAGAAATGACGTAATCGCTGGAACTACTTTTTCTGAAATATAAATGAGCCGTTCCACCAGATAATTATCGAACCGGATCAGCCTCAGCATGCCGCGCAGGCTAACCCGGTCAGACACGTTTCGCCTCCTGTGGATTTTCTGTTTAAGGAATCATTGCTCAATACCTCTATCCCCCTGAGACGGAATGTGTCGGACCGGATTAGCCTGCGCAGGCTGATCTGGATTGATACATTACGCAGAATCCATAATGTTGTTTTTTATCGTTGAACGGCTCAATTATGTTGATAGTATAACAGTCAAAGCAATGAACAAACATAAAATAACAATCAGAAATAAAGTTATTATTGTTTTAATTACATTTAAACACATTTTACAATGCAAATACAAATCGAAAAGAATATCGTTATATAAATCACACGGGATCTGCATGTTCAGTCTTACTTGATGAACTGTCTTTCTTCGTTGAAAATGTCGCATACATAGACCCATTTATTCTCACGTGATCAGTTCATAGGTAACCTTGTTTAAATACAATCTGAAGCGAGTAATGTCCTATAATGAGAAGCATATCTATGTTTCCACAAGTCATTTTAATGCACTTAAATGACTCTACGTTAAACGACAAATGTTTAATTTCTATCGTCAGTCTGTGTTTTACCACGAGAAAGGGTTCACGAACATCGATCCTAATCTACCCACGGATTCCTCTTCCATACAGCAGTTCCGACAGAAAATCATTTTACGTTTAGGCGAGATAGCCAGAAAATGTTTCTTCTAGTTAAATAACTTATCATTTACGTACAGCTAGTGTTTACATGATTCTTAAAACTAAAAGTTTCGTAACGTGTCTTCGACATGTCTACCCACAACAGTGATGGTATCCTTTTCCAAAAATGAATGTCTCCAATTTAAACGACGACTAAGCCTGAGCATCACACTTGTCTTGAATATAGTCATCTGTATTTAAACTTTGAGTGTTACTTGAACTTCCTTAGCCTGAACTAACTTTATACATTGACTTTCAGATCCAACACAACTATTCATTTTCAAAACACGGCGGTTGACATACATGTTGACCTATCGTGTGTACTGAAGCGACGGCCAATCCGCAATACTTACACTTCTACTAAGAATATGTTCGAGATAATATTGGCATTTTAAGGTATTACGTCACACCAGATATACAAATTAAGTAGTAATAATCGAGAAATATGGAGTTGAAGTCGGAACTCTTTAGCTTCCGTATGTCGTGTGTACACAATGTAATTCGGCGCAGATTTATGCACGCGCGTGACGTCATTATATTTTAGGTGAGGTCATTCATGAATGGGCTTTTGTAATTGTGTATGTTATTTATTAAAACTAGTTAAAATCAATGTAGATTTACCTGAAACCCTTATTTTACATGCAAGATAAATAGAATATTACGTCCCTGACGTAAGATATGAACTTTATCAGACTCGGCTGTGAGAAAGGATAATTGTCTCGCCAAAGGCTCGCCAATTATCAATTCTCCCAACCTCGTCAGATAAAGTTCATATCTTACGTCAGGGACATAATATTCTCTATTTACATTCCCATCATCATCGACTTCGTGACGCAAGTTAATATGGCGCTCAGTCCCATTTCTTCATAGTTTTAACGGATGGCCGATTTATTTTATTTTGTTTGGGAGTAACATGTTTGTTGTTCTTCATTATTGTTGTTTTTATCTTCTAAAGACGTAAAGAAACTTATTATTTTGCGCTTAGACATCTTTGTTTACTAAATTATCAATGCACCGGCTGCACAAACTTGACTATTAGACTGTACACAGTAACATCGCGCTATCAATAGTAAAATAAAATACAGTGCATCAGTCTAGCAGGTGCGGGTATGTAAAGAATTAGACTGTGCGACGTAAAGGTATGTAGTTATCGCGTTGTGATTACATGTAGTATATGAAAATACAGTACCTCAGTCTAGCAGGTGCGCGCATGTTAAAAATACGATTCCCTTCTGAAGTTTAACTCGTCGGATAAATCAAAATGTTGCACTTGCAAAAATATGCAAGCTCACAGAAAATGAACTCGCAAAATTAGATTTTAACTTGCATTTTGCAAGTGCTAAATTCGAGCCCTGTCAGTCTCTATAAAGGAGATTGATCTACGCAGGCGGTATTCGCTAGTCACATGATCATCAGTTTCAGCTTAGAAACAGTTCATATTTTAGATATACATGGATAAACCTAAGTAAATGCATTCTTCACAAATCAAGACATTTCTTTGAACATTAAAATAACATTCAGTAAGTTAAAATTGCTATAAAAAGGAGAATTCGACGTTAATTTTATCCTGATATTGACACATAACAGTTTGCTGCAAGTCTAATATAGAGGACTGTTTTGTCTTCGTAAATAAAACAAAAAAAACATAAATGCGAGTCAAAATAAAGAAACTGCAAATACTTAAAACATCGGAATATTTATTTCATTTTAGATGTGTCATATCTTATGTTTTTAAACAAACACAATTGTAATATTTTCAAGGCATTTAAATTCGGTTTTTTTTTCTAATAATAACTCGTCCTCCCATGTCATTTCCGAAAACCTATTAAAAATATAAGTCGCGGGCTTCTGCCCGGTGACTAATAACGCCCTGTTCTACAGCGATGGCAAGTCTATATGAGAGGTGCACATGCGTTGTGCCGGTAGACACTATCCCATTATAGTACACCAATAGAAAACATGGTAGATTCTTTGGCGAAACATGTCCCTAATCGGCTCGTGAACTTAAGCTAAAATAAGTAAATATTCAATTAGTAAATTATGGACATTCCTTGCAAACGGTCCTTTGAAATTCCAGCAATTATGAGCGATTGCGTCTTATGCCAAAATGTTTTCAATAGTCGTCTGCAGCAGAGGCGTGAGAATACGTCTGCAAGTGGGAAAGATGAGTCGACGTCAAGAGAAGCTGACAGAAAGAGTAACATCATGTAGATGATATGATTAGAAACACTGTGACCATCGCAGATGCAGGTCAGGTTCGTACGCTCTCCGCAATGCAATCACACAAGCATCCGTAAAACTTGGACCAAATACCGACTATACAAGTGTGTACGTCTCGAGCCACGATAATTTAGTCGGTTACGACGAAGACATACAATCACACAAGCATCCGTGAACCTTTGATCAATAACCGACTATAGTCGGCTACGACGACGAAGACATACAATCACACAAGCATCCGTGAACCTTTGACCAATATATAGTCGGTTACGACAAAGACATACAATCACACAAGCACCCGCGAAACTTTGATAAATAACCGACTATAGTCGGTTACGACGAAGACATACAATTACAGAAGCATCCGCGAACTTTTGATCATTAACCGAATATAGTCGGTAACGAAAAAGACATACACTTACACAAGCATCCGCGAACCTTTGACCAATAACCGACTATAGCCGGTTACGACGACGAAGATATACAATCACACAAGCATCCGTGAACATTTGACCAATATATAGTCGGTTACGACGAAGACATACAATCAATCACCCGCGAAACTTTGATCAATAACCGACTATTGTCGGTTACGACGAAAACGTACAATTACAGAAGCATCCATGAACCTTTGATCAATAACCGACTATAGTCGGTTACGACGAAGACGACATACAATCACACAAGCATCCCTGAACCTTTGATTAATAACCGACTATAGTCGGTTACGACGAATACATACCATCACAGAAGCATCCGCGAACCTTTGATCAATAACCGACTACAGTCAGTAACGACGAAGACATGCAATCACTCAAGCATCCGTGAACCTTTGATCCTAACCGACTATAGTCGGTTACGACGAAGACATACAATCACACAAGCATCCGCGAACCTAAGATCAATAACCGACTACAGTCAGTTACGACGATGACATACAATCACACATGCATTCGTGAACATTTGATCAATAACCGACTATAGTCGGTTACGACGAAGACATAGAAACACACAAGTATCCGTGAACCTTTGATCAATAACCGACTATAGTCGGTTACGACGAAGACATACAATCACACAAGCATCCGTGAACCTTATATCAATAACAATATAGTCGGTTACGATGACGAAGACATACAATCACACAAGTATCCGTGAACCTTTGATCAATAACCGACTATAGTCGGTTACGACGAAGACATACAAACACACAAGCATCTGTGAACCTTTCATCAATAACCGACTATAGTCGGTTACAACGAAGACATACAATCACACAAGCATCCTTGAACCTTTGATCAATAACCGACTATAGTCGGTTACGACGAAGAAGACATACAATCACACAAGCATCCTTGAACCTTTGATCAATAACCGACTATAGTCGGTTACGACGAAGAAGACATACAATCACACAAGCATCCTTGAACCTTTGATCAACAACCGACTATAGTCGGTTACGACGAAGACGTACAATCACACAAGCATCCGTGAACCTTTGATCAATAACCGACTATAGTCGGTTACGACGAAGACATACAAACACACAAGCATCTGTGAACCTTTCATCAATAACCGACTATAGTCGGTTACAACGAAGACATACAATCACACAAGCATCCTTGAACCTTTGATCAATAACCGACTATAGTCGGTTACGACGAAGAAGACATACAATCACACAAGCATCCTTGAACCTTTGATCAATAACCGACTATAGTCGGTTACGACGAAGAAGACATACAATCACACAAGCATCCTTGAACCTTTGATCAACAACCGACTATAGTCGGTTACGACGAAGACGTACAATCACACAAGCATCCGTGAACCTTTGATCAATAACCGACTAGAGTCAGTTACGACGAGGACATACGATACAGGGATCGGGGGTTCTAATTACGGCTCGGCCGTTGATTCTTTCCAAAGACTGATAAAAGCATTTCACCAATGGACTCAAATAATGTGTGAAGCTAACGAAATGCATAGGAAGAGTAAACTGGTGCGAGAAAGCCAGGCTAGGTGAGGTTGTCACCGTGGATTACTAGAGAATGTTGAAAACGGCGTTACAATGCCGTCAATCAACCAACAAGTGTGTAATTTGATAGTCAAGTTTTATGTTACGTGGCTCAAAACACACACGGCATTCAAATGAGCCATCACACATAACAAAGAAGAAAACCCATACCGGACTAGGTTTTAGAGCAGTTTGTACTGTGAGCCGGCCGGACAACCCCCCCCCCCCCCCCCCCCCCCCCCCCCCCCCCCCCCCCCCATTCATATGATTATACGATATCAATTATACATGATAACAGCTAATTAAGGAATTCTAACAATTAAATACTTCCTAATTTATGGATTTACATGTTTATTTGAAAAGACAAATATTTCAAAATAATCACACTTGTTGTCTTAAAGCCATGAAGTAGATGAGTATTTACTCTTAACTTAAAAAAATATATATGTTGCATCACCTGAGGGGTGTTTTGTCCACCCTTGTATAAACCATAGGGGGTGTTTTGTCCCTCTTATAAAAACCGTAGGGGGTGTTTTGTCCACCTTGTTAAAATTATGAGGGTGGTTTTGTCCACCTATACACAAATGATCGGGAGGTGTTTTGTCCGGGGGTGTTTTGTCCTACACTCGTTTGTACTTCCTGGTGTCTTCCGGAATAGGACATTCGATACTATTGTTCAACAAAGGGAGAACACTGCTCACATGAATAATTTGTCAAATTCCTTTTCAACTTAATTCAATATTTAACTTTTATTTATATGTTTACTGAGATTCTTTAAAAGTCGTCTGATAAAGTAGTGTAGCATGTGAACACGTAGGTTTGTTAACCCTTTATCCATTTATAGAGGATGTTTTCAACTCAATTCATTAATTCATCTTTTATTTCATTTCAATAATTTGTCTGGATGTTTTTAAAGTCATCTACTGCAGAGTTGTTGTGCATGGGAAAGGGTTAACGTATGTGATATGTGAAATCACGATAAATATGTTTCAAGTGGCGCTGTTCAATGTCGAGTCACGACAGAGGAGATCCAAATGTTCACGCTATAGATTACAACTGCCTGTCAATGTGTTACGTGGTTATTTAATCATAATATTTGTGACTATCGTTTTAAGTTATAAAGGTAAACGTAAAGCATGACATTCAAGTTACTTTGTAGAACATATTTTCATGATCAGGACGGAATTATTTATTTATTTTTGTTCGTTAAACAGCAGGTTGACAAGAAAATCAAATGGATTAAGAAAAGTTATATAAACATAACATTGTAATGTGGTGCCGACTTGGTATATTTCATACCATTATTGAAGTTTTAATTGTAACACATCCTAACCAGTTTTGTTTTAAATTAATCTACTTGAAGGGCAACTACGGTTGATATTCTGTATCATTTAGAATTAAAACACACTCACTTAAAAGGATGAACATAACGGAGGTAGAACTTCTTCAACAGTTGAACGACAAGAAAATACGAGAATACGCCCCTGCTATTGCATTTTCGGCAATAGTTGTTTTCTTTGGTATTCTTGGTAACGCGTTTTCTGTTGCCTTTTACGGCTTTAAAGTACCAAGAACGACAACCAACGTTATCATTACAGCGTTCTCAACTGTTGATCTGATCACATGTATTGTACTCAGTAATGAAATTATCGAACTTTGCTTCACGTTGACTTTCAAGAGTGTCGGTGGATGCAAAGCGATGTACTTTTTGAACCATACATTTGTGCTTACTTCAGGATTTCTGCTCCTTCTTGTAGCACTCGATAGATATAGAAGAATATGTTTTCCTTTCCGACGGCAAATTTCAGTCAATGCAGTCAAATTTTCTTTTTTCTTGATTGTTATTGTTGCTATATCTCTATCAGTGCGAGACTTGGTTATATTGGACGTTCTTCGAGTGACGGTGTTCGATAGTGCAAATGGCGCAAATATCACGGCTTTTTACTGCACTCATTCAAAAGCAGACTCGTTCAAAACGACAATACGTGTGTTTCTGACTATAGACTTGCTTGTGTTTGTAACTGCTTTTGGATCACTTATTATTTTATACTCCTTCATATCAGAAACACTTTGGAAAACCAGAAAGCGTTTAAACCGCGATGATAAACATGCTGTCATTTCGTCTGATGTCCAAAATTATACCGAAACAACAATTACGGAATCTCCGACCAGTCGAAACTCTTCGAAATATCTTACTAAGACACTTTGCCCGAATGCAGATCAATCTCCTAAAGAATCTCTTGCATTTACACATGGTTCAACCGTGACCTGTCCAACAAATAACACTGCACATGGTGTTTTAAAAAGAGAAGAAGACGGAGTACACAGAGACAATACAAGTCACAAAACAACCTCTGACAGCACCGGGGACTTATCAGACATTGACATAACCGTTGAAACAGATCGACCTGGAAATACTGAACAAGGGCGAGATAAGACAACCACAGCAAAACATCGTGAAGATAAAACCTTTCCAGAACAACAAGACAGGATTAAACACAACGAAGTGACAAAAGTCGATCGTAAGGTGACATTTATGCTCTTCGTGATCACTGTTGCTTTTTTGATCAGTTTTATTCCGTATTTTATCGTCAACATTGGAATAAAACCCAAAAGCAATTCCAGTGACCAGGAGTTTAGCGCGGGGATCCAAACAGCACTTCGGTCATATATGTTGCCCCACGCTATCAACCCTTATATAATAGGACTATTCAACTCGAAATTTCGAGGATTTGTGAAGACATTTCTATGTCAATTGCGTTGTATTTGTCAAAAGTAAAAACAAAAAACCGGAATGATAGAAAATCAAGGGCAAAACTGTAGGTAACGAGTGTCTTACTATAATTTTAAAACACTCCAAAAACCACTTATTTGCCGTTGATTTTTGTTTACCTACAAAACGGCGACCGCGATTATTTAATGATATATTAGCCAGTGAGAAAAAATACAAGTTGCCAGTTCTAGGAGCTTTACGATTTCCTAATCTGAATATCAGAAATGAAGAAGCGCCATATCACAGAGGACAAAACATACAGCGTCTGGAGACCGAACCCGTGACCTCTCGCTTTCAGAACGAGTACTATACCGACTGAGTTAGCCGGACCGCTTACATGTTATCTGTCTAATTGTGTATAAATAACATGGAATGTCTCGTAACATTAACTTTTCCCACCGCCTGTCATCACTGATAAAAAGTTAAAAACACATCACTTCCTCTTATACTGTTTCTTTCTGGAACTCACGTCATTTTTAAACATTTCACACGCCAATGTAAGTCAATAGTCAGTTGAGTATAAAGTGAACTAATCATATCTTTATTTAGAGGGATCTGATTTGCTGTTAGGCACAGTACAACATTGTACTGCATCTATTCAGAAACAATATTGGCTATCTGTCAAAACGGATAAATGGCAGAAAAAAACTCACGGATGATGTTGAAGCATAGCGGAGTCAACAACCGTGATTGTCTGACAATGACGTTGACATACTCTTTTAACAAGCTTGTTTACAAACTATGGGAACAACTACAATCGTGATCTGACTGTAAGGATTCACAGATTGATCTGGATCTATATTGTTCACAAAAGCCAACTTATATTAATATTGCAATTATTAATGCTTTTGTAGGACCACATCGGTGCTATAGTAGTTATAGAAAATTGGCAAGAACTTTTTTTTCAGATGTTTTCAATTCAGGAAGATTAGTTATAAAACCAGTGAATTAACTTAAATACAAACGTATACGCTTTCAACCTGAATACATTAACTTCCGCATATTCAAGGTATTGAAAATGTTCAGATCAGTGCTTGTAAGAGATTGTTAAATGTTAGTGGTTCGACTTGCAAAAAGGCAATAATGGGTGATCTTGGCAGATTCCCAATACAAAACATTTATACATTTTGGCCTAGATTAATAAAGTTGCCTCGTCATATACTTCCTAAGTTATGCTATGAAATGTTAAAATATTATGACTCGGTAGGTTATAGAAATTGGGTATCTGACGCATTTGTATAGAGTTGGATATGGGTATATATGGGAGGCACAGAATGTTCAAAATGATCAACTATTTATATTAAATTACACCCAACGACTTAAAGAACAATACATGCAGAATGTGTAGAAAGCAGAAAACTATGTACAAACAGAGATTTTAAAATAGATTTTGGCAAAGAACCTTACTTGAATATAATTGATATAGGTAAATTTAGAAAATGCATGGGTTCTTTTAGATTTTCCAGTCATGATTTGATGAAAGAAAAGGGAAGGTTATGCTTCTTATAGAAGATAGAATATGTGCATACTGTAAACATGATATTGAAAATTATATTCATTTTGTGCTGAAGTGTCCCCTGTACAATGAAATTTGTGTAAAATACATAAGTACATCGTAATGCAAGCTACGAGAAGTTTTGTAACCTTATGCTTCATCTAATAGTACTGTTGTCCGAAACTTCGCTATGTATTAATACTATGCGTTTGAGATAAGAGGCGAGTTTCTTAAAGGCACAGTATAATTTTGGTTGCTGATGTTGGTGTGTTTGTTGTTGTTCTTTTCTTCAAATATGTATGAACAAATACTAACTTCGTGGAGAAATAACATGACTACTTTTTCTGATATTGTTTTTGATCATGTTGTATTATTGTGCGGTATAACCTGTCAATGCATTACATTGATATTTGATTGTATATATGTATTTGTAACATCTTGTGTATATGCCGGAGGCCTGATTATGCAATAAAATTTCGTTATCGTTATAGTTATCCTCATAGTGTTGAATCGTTGTCTAACAATACAGAGCCACGAGATGACACGTTTGGTAATAAGAGGCTGGCTTATCTGAATTTGTATAGAATACGAACAAAGAGCAATGTCATCTCGATCTACGTCGGGCGATTTGTAAAGGTCTTGCTGTGCATGCGAACAGTGGGGATCCTGGCCAGTCTGTGAATCTACACAATTTCACCAGAGCCTTCACTGTACACATGTAAACATGTAAAACAGCTTTTTAACTGATGACAGACAAAAACACACTAAAGGTTATTCCAAATATATACACATATTTATGTGATGACGCAAGTGAGTTGCAGCAAGACACATAATGCCTACCATATCGTACCGTAATCAGTCTGTCACTAACAAAATAAAATGCGGTAAATTGTTGGGATATCAACCGGAAAATGGATTTGATTTGACATCACTCATGCAATAGAAATAGCTCCAAAGAAATGTACTGTTTAAAGAAAAAAGGAATGACAGAATTGGAAATGAAAAATGTATTTCTGCGACTTTGGTCATATCCTCTTCTGTGCTGCTTATCAGCAGAGACATGCTCGGGACCGCACCCTTAGCTTCGGATCTCCTATTTGGCGGAAGAATTGCTGCGGTGACTGTGTCTGATGCGTCAGATGTATCTTTTAGGATGGAACTGGACGTTTATGTATAGACATATCTTGGTCTTTCCTGTTGGTTAATGTGGCTATAAATAGAAGATTACAGAAAAGGAGCAACACGTTTAATCACAGTAAACAATACGTATCTTGCAGGATGCACCTAGATCCGGACGCACGATTAATTCCGATGATAAAGCTCGACGATATTAAGTAGCCATATGGTTGGAAGTCGGTCCATAGTAGTTCACACCTTAGTCTTTTGAGAAAGCAGACCAGATGGATCGCAGTTCTGATACTGATTTAAGTACATGAATTATGCCCCTCATCTAGTGCTCTGATAGCGTGCAAGTGATACTAGATGTGATATGTTTGTTTAAAAAGACAATGACATACTGCCATGTAAATCTTTGTATAAAACCTGTAACTAACGGCAGAGTAATAACAATTTCAACATGTATATTTATCTGTCACATATAACTCCATCGATGAAACAGATGACGTTTACAACTGCCCTTTAGGAAATGATACATTGCCCAAAACAGTATTTCAGTTCATAGTCCGCAACACTTAGCACCATGGGGAGAAATAACTACTACCACTTTGAAGTCTTTGGTATGACCCGACCGGGGATTAAACACTAGTCTTCAGTTTCAATTCTTCTGACGAAGTGTACGCATTGGCGTACGGTGCGTATGCCTGGATTCACGCTTGATAATTATATAATTGATTTTACCATTACAAAAGTTCATTATAAATAATATACTAGTGATTTAGAGAATAAAATAGTTAATTGAAGAGTAGTTCTAAGAAAATATATTATTTTGTGTATGAGTTTAACCCTTTGACTGATAGGCATTATCCACGCTTGTCTGAGAATATAATCATCACTGCAAATTCAATTAGAGTTTTGAGTGTACGTTAGCCTAATAGCATTATGTGAAAATGTGAAATTGCTCATCGAGTGCTAGTTCACATTTTCTTAAATGCTCTTAAAAAAGGCCATCTACAAACTGAGTAAAATATCGTCTGCATGGGAGAAAGGGTTAAAGAATAGTTGCGCGATGTTTATTGTGTGTAACAACTTGTTAACATTTTGATGTGGAGTTGAGAGTATATTTTTTATACCTCCCATTTGATGATAACGTGAACGTTGATAGATTGATTTTATTTGGTGTTTAATGCTTTCAACAATTTGTCAGTTATATCACGGCGTTTCCTGGGTAAGTTACCAGTTCTACAGGTCCTTTTATCCCGACACCAGTCAGTCAGTCGTAATGCTAACCCCAAACCCTGAGCGCCAAGGAGAGCAGCCATAACTACCATTGTTTAAGATAACCTGAAAGACAAGCAGCGACGTTCTCTGTGGCGTCCAAAGGTAAATCCTATTTGCTTAATTTAGTTCTGAACTAATTAGAAAACAAAACTACTTACAATTACTTTGAAGGACAAGCAGTGATTGTCACTGTGGCGTCCCAGGGTAAATCCTATTTGCTTAATTAACTCAAGTCTTAAGGGCTTTCCCAAATACAAGATACTATCTGAAGCCTATGCAACTGACGACTTTTGAAAAAATTGTGACAAAAAGAAATATTGTTTAAAACAAGCAATGTTTACTTTTGCAACAATATTTTCAACTTTATTCGTTATTTATACTTTTAGTAAGCAATATTTGTTTTCAAAGTCGTCGGCTCCATATTATTGTATGCAAGAAAAGGTTAAATAACAAAAAGAATCCTATGTGTGATGTCAGGAAGGAAAATGTCATGATATTCAAAAGGTTTTAATCTCAGACCAGTTGATTTGTCTTCAAACACATTGTTGAATGAGCACTTTCTCTATTGGACTTGTCATTATATACAATGGCATCTGCTGTTAGTATAACCCTTTCCCACATACAACATATCTGTAGCAGACTACTTTATAAAGGTAGCCGAACACATTGGAAACTCCCTTTAAATGAAAGTACAATAATTGAATAGAGTTGAAAACATGGTGGCTAAAGGAGAAATTGCTCGTTTTGACCAATTTATCCTTTTGTCACAGTGTCTACAAAAGTCGTCTCCAGCAGAGGTTCAAAAAGTATCTGTATGTGGGAAAGGGTTAATATGAATAGATCTGCTAGTCCCTCTCTTTTAAAAAAATCTTTTGTAGAAAATTCAATTGTGAAATCTGATAACGATCATTTCACAAATACAATTTAAGTCGTTTGATATTGTCAATTGATTCAGAAGCGGCGTTTTTGTATTAACATTGAAAATGAAATGACAAGGTATGGTATACATTGATTAGAATGCAATATTTTACACCATAAAGCACCGTTGAGAGATATACTACTGATCAGTACATTACAGTACAGTACACAATGCCATATGTGAAAAAGCAGCCAGTTGCTTGGAAAGTATGTTGTCCTGATGTGAGAAACCCAGGAGACACATATGTGTAGGTGAACTGGCCGCCGTGATGTGACTTGACCATTGTTGAAAACTGCGTAAAATCCCAAATCAGATGCAGTTCAGCACATTTAAATGACTTGCCTATATAATAAAGGTTTACCAAGAGCAGAAAGGGTCAATATTGACGTAAGGATTAAACGTTTTATATGCTACGATCTATGTGATATTCAGCATGTGAAGTTTAGTCGTTGAATGACAAGTTTAGTCCTGAAACCATTTGGTTTACGGTTTGCTTAACATTCACTGCAACTATAATGTGTCATACAAGCTGAAGTTTTAAATCCTCTAACTAGATTCATTAGATAAAAAAACAATAGGTGCTTAAATATTAACATATATTAAGGTGTATTGCCTCTAGTTATAAGTTAAGTGTGACACAGGCTTTGCGAAGGTGAGGGGGAAGTATATTCTCCTTCCAGTTTAGCAGAAGTATGATAGCAAAAACGGTAAGTATATAAACACAAAATACGAAGTAATTAAAAAAAAAAATTATGATCAAGATTGAGCATTATGAAAGTTCACATGTATAGTCAACATATAGCAAGAATTATTAAGTCTGTCTTGTTTGTTTGTAATGTCACTTAAATCGTTTTGAAACTGAAAAATAAGACAAAAGAAAATGGTCAAGTCAGTTCCCCAAGAGCAAAGAGCGAAAACTAGTTGGTACGAATCGTTCATCTCGAACGAAACATGAAAAACCGGGTAAGAATCCAATGAATTATAGAATCGGATGAACTCGTGAAAACAGCGAAGTATTCATAACGGAAGGAAGCAGAGACAACTTAATTACTGTATGGGAACCGATAACACCTTGTCTATTAAATGAGAATGACCAAAATCGCCAAGCGATGACATACCTCGCATTTACAAATAATAGAACGTTACGGCCATGCCTATTGCATAGTTGGGTTAACGTTGTTTTTACAGTTTCTAGAATTATACTATAATATGTTGTAATTAAAATAAATCATCAATGATGTTTTTAAAGATTACCCATTTATTTAAAAATCTCAATATTGTGAATAGGCAAAAACATCACCAGAAACTTTTTCTGAGCTTTGATGAATCGGGTCGTAAACCAAACTATAAATAAAAAAAGCGTAGCCTAGGAAGTTAGGGGAAAGTTATTAAATACCCTTTACATGTGTCTAAAGTTTTTTTTAATAACGGTAGAAGACATACGTATATTGTATCTTGCTGTTTCTTAAATCATTTTATACAATTTATTTATTATTTTCAAACATATAACTTAACAATAATAATGTTGGTTGCTCCCTTTTTCGATTACGTCACCATGGTACAAAATTAAAACCTATCTCAATAAATCAATCAATCATATATGTATGTCTGTCCCCATCATTGTACTTATTATACATATATTTCCAATAATTTGACCGGTTAACCCTTTCACCTAATATAGACGCAATCTGACGCCTCTGCAGCTATAAAGAAAAAATTGCTCTTTTGAATAAAATTCATATGTGAGTCAAACAAAGTTGCATATATCCACATATTTCGATGTACGAGAGATAGAGAGAGAGAGGAGAGAGAGAGAGGAAGGAGAGAGCAGAGAGAGAGAGAGAGGAGAGGAGATGGAGATAGAGAGAGAAGAAAGAGAGGAGAGAGACGAGAGAGAGAAGAGAGAGAGGGAGGAGAGAGAGAGGAGAGGGAGGACGAGAGGAGAGAGAGAGAGAGAGAGAGTGTGTGTGTGTGTGGGAGATAGAGAGGGAGAGAGAGAGCGGACATGACAGACAGACAGACGGAGACGCACAGAGACAGAAGGAGAGGGGGGGATAGAGAATGAGAGGGAGATGAGAGCGACAGACAGACAGCCAGACAGAGACAAAGAGGCGAGAGAGAGACAGACAGACAGACAGACAGAGAGAGAGGCAGAGAGAGAGACAGAGAGAGACACACAGAGACAGAGACAGACAGATACATAGAGAGAGGGAGAGAGAGAGCGAGAGAGAGGAGAGGAGAGAGAGGGATGAGAGAGAGAGAGAGGAGAGAGAGAGAGTGAGATATAGAGAGAGAAGAAGAGGAGAAGAGAGGGTGGATGACAGACAGCCAGACTGAGACAGAGAGCGAGAGAGAGAGAGAGAGAGAGCAGAGAGAGAGAGAGCAGAGAGAGAGAGAGAGAGAGAGAGGAAAGGGGGGGGGGGGGGGGGGGGGGAGGGAGATAATGAATATTCAGTGAATAAACAGTGGAAGTTAAAAGCATAAGGAAGAATATATATTTAAGCTCTACTGAATTGCTTTATTGTTTCACATTACAAATAACGCCTTGTTCTACAGCGATGGCAATGTCTATATGAGAGGTGCACACACGTTTTGTCGGTAGAAACTATCCCATTATAGTACACTAATAGAAATCAAAGCACTGAAAGTGCTGTGGGGACGGTACCCCATTGTATGAGGGGGGAAAAAAGATGGTCAACTGTTCCATTTTTTGGAAAATTACAACACAAGTCACATAATTTAAAAAAATGTTAAGCATAAAAAGCAGAAATGCATACAGTTCAAACATTTATTTAAGACAGGGTTAACCTTATTTCCAGAGATCTATAATTAAACTCTTGAACTGTAGACAGTAGATACAGTTAGATAAACAAACACATTTGTGATAGGTAATTTATCACATGGATAAACTCTACAGCAGATGATTTGAAAATGCTTAACTTAAGATATTGGTAAATCTGTATTTGATGAAACTAAAAGTGAATAAAACATTGAGAAAAACTGTCAACATTTCTCATACCATCCATCTGTTGAAGATTAGACAACATGTGTCTGTAGTGTAGAGCAGGGTTAAAATAGTACCTTTAGCAAAGCTATTTATTATCTATAGTATCTAAAGAATCAACTTAATATTAACACTCTTAGTAAAGAGTCACACAAGGAACATTTGAGAGAAATGTGGGTGACTAGAGTGTTTACAAAAATAGTTCTCAATATTGGCCTAGTGACCTAGTTTTTAGCCAGACCATATTCGAAGTTAGCCTAAATATCATCAAGATAAACATTCTGGTAAAGTTTCATCATGCTAGAGTTAAAAACATGGCTTCCAGAGCATTAACAAGATTTTTCTTAAATTTGATCAAGGGACCTAATTTTTTACTCAACATGACCAATGTCTAAATTGGCCTGTATATCATCAAGAAAAACTGTCTGACAAAGTTTCAAGCCGCTAAAGTCAAAATTGTGGTCTCTTTTAAAGTGTTAAATCAAGATTGTCCTACAACTTGGCATAGTGACCTAATTTTTTAACAAACATTACCCATATTCAAAATAAATATAATAAAAACAATCATTCTGACAAAGTTTCAGCATGCTCAAGCTAAAAGTGCCGCTTCTAGAGTCTTAACCCTTTCCCTCATACGACAATTCTGCAGCAGACGACTTTGAACATATTTTGTCAAATGATACAAAACCTCTATAATTGAATGGATAACCTATGACTAAAAGTGGAAAACATTGTGGCAAAAGGAGAAATTGCTCATTTTAAGCAATTTCTTCTTTTGTCTCTATGTTTTCAAAAAGCCATCTGCTGCAGAGGCGTCAGAACGCCTCTATAATATGAGGGGAAAGGGTTAACAAGATTTTCCTCCAACTTGGCTTAGTGCCCTAATGGTTTATCCAAAATAACCAATATTTTAAATTGGCCTATCATCAAGACAAACTTTCTGACAAGGTTTCAAAAATGCTCAATACAAAAATGCAGTGTCTATAGTGTTAACAAGATTTTTCTACAGTGTTTGGCTAAGTGACCTAGTTCTTTACTGGATCTGACACATATTCGAACTTAGGCTAGATATCATACAAGCAAATATTCTGAGAAAGTTTCAACATGCTCAATTAAAACATGCGGTTTCCAGAGTGTTAACTAGATTTTCCTATAATTTGAGCAGTCCTGCGAGCAAACCAACATTGTGGACTCTGCGTAAAGTATCGATCCGGATCAGCCTAAGCATGCCACACAGGCTTACAAGGATAGACAAATTTCACCTGTGGATTTTCTGTCAAATTGACCTGTAACTTAACCAACAATGTCCAATTCTCCAATACATCCAAAATACATCAAAATTTATACTTTTTAACACCATTTTCATCAATCTTTCAGTCATATCAAAGAATGTAGGCCAAGCTGATGTTCGAACTCACAACCCCTGGATTAACAACCCGTGTCTCTACTGACTGAGCTACGGTAAACTGAGTAATAAAATAGGAAACATGCTGTACCAAAGTGAGCTTGCAAAGAAATTTTCCAAGTTGTCTACTGTAGATTGGTTAAATTTGGGTAAAGTTTTTTAAAAAGAGCCTGTGATATTGTTACCGTTCAAATATTTCTTCCAATCCTTGAAGTTTGCAAAAAAATCAACAGGTCAAAATGTACAGTTGTGTTAAAATTTTCAAAATGTTCTACTATGTTCAACAATTGAAAAATTGGGGACATATTTTGTACATGTAAATTCTGTTGCATGATGAGTACATATCAACTTGAATATACATAGAAAAAAATAGTAAACTGACCTTTGAATGTATATAGGCTGTAGACAATAATGATGCAATAGAAAATCTTTAAACTTGATGTCAGAAGTTAAATCTCATAATGTGCTTTTTCCTTTTGTGATCAATAATTTCATTGTGAAATTAATTCTTCTTATGAACATGTACCAGTACTCTCTGGAATCTAGACAGAGCAAGCTTTGATTAGATTTAAAAAACAAGAGGCCCAAGAGGGCCAGTATCGCTCCACGGCCATTAGACAAAAATTAAAGCTTCAAACAGCCCTGCCCCCTGATGGCCATGTTTTTGACCAATCAACATTGTTGAAGGAATCTGATAAAGGACCATCCTAGGAACATTTCTACAAAATTATTTAAAAATCAGCCCGAAACTTTCGGAGGATATTTTTTTTTAAGTTTTCACTATAGCCATATAAGGCAAAATAGCCCCGCCCCCTGGTAGCCATAGTTTTCGACCAATCAACTTGGCTTGAAGGAATCTGATAGAGGGTCACCCAAGGAACATATCTACACAATTATTTGAAAAAACCAGCCGGACACTTTCGGAGGAGAAGATTATTTAAGTTTTCACTATAGCCATATACGGCAAAATAGCCCCACCCTCTGACTGCCATGTTTTTCGACTAATCAACATGGCTCGAAGGATCTGATAGAGGGTCTCCCAAGGAACATTTCTACAAAATTATTTGAAAATCAGCCATACACTTTCGGAGGAGAAGATTTTTTAAGTTTTCACTAAAGCCATATACGGCAATTTAGCCCCACCCTCTGACTGCCATGTTTTTCGACTAATCAACATGGCTTGAAGGATCTGATAGGAAGATTTTTTAAGTTTTCACTATAGCCATATAAGGCAAAATAGCCCCGCCCCCTGGCAGCCATAGTTTTCGACCAATCAACATGGCTTGAAGAAATCTGATAGAGGGTCACCCTAGGAACATTTCTACAAAATAATTTGAAAATTTGCCAAACACTATTTGAGGTAAAGATATTTTAAGTTTTCACTATAGCCATATAATGCAAAATAGCCCCGCCCCCCTGGCGACCATGTTTTTCAACCAATCAACTTGGATTGAAGGAATCTGATAGAGGGTCACCCAAGGAACATTTCTACAAAATTATTTGAAAATCGGCCTGACACTTTCGGAGGAGAAGCTTTTTTAAGTTTTCCCTATTTTTTTAATTTGGTTGCCATGGAAACCAGAATTTTGCATGGATCCAAAAAAATTGAATGAATTTAGAAGAGGACATTAAGAGGATTCTTCCTAGGAAGTTTCATCTTAATTGGCCAAGTGGTTAAGTCGTTTGAAGCAAAAAGTTAACGCATGTACGACGGACAATTCGCCATGACATAAGCTCGACTAGCTTTCAGCCAGAGGAGCTAATTATAATATTTCAATCACCCTTTCCCTCAAATAGACACTTTCTGACGCCCTGCAGCAGACGGCTTTTTGAAAACATGGAAGCAGAGGAAGAAATTGCTCCATATGAGCAATTTCTCCTTTTGTCACAATGCTTTATACTCATGCCTCTTACTGTTGACAAATGCTAGTAAACTTACAGTTTTACTTTTAAATTTTACATCTTGGGTCATTTAACAAACCTTTTACATCTTGGGTCATTTAACAAAACAAATGATCTGCCTGATCAAAATTAGCAACAGGTTCACCCTGTGTGACACAATATGTAGTTCAAAATGATCTACTTAATGTTAGTTATCATGTACAAGTGTCTTCCTGGAAGGCTGTGTTATAGCTCAAAATGATTTACTTGAATGTCTTGTTCATAGTAATTAGTTAATTACACAGTTATCTTCCTGTATCATAGTAAACACAAACAGATCACATTGTGCATCCTTGATTCGTATTTGTGTCGTTTACATCTCCTAGATACTTGTCCTTCCATTCCGTTATTGTTTTCCGAGTTACCTTTACAGAATAAACACTTTCATTCAGAATACTTGTCGCAACGACTCGCTGCTGTTACCAGCTTTGAAGAATGTCATTAACGTCGTTTTGTTTTTGTTTTCTACCCGTTTTGTTGCATCCAGGACTTGCCATTTGTCTTTTATTTCTCTGATTCAACTAAAAACGAAACCGGAAATAACAGTAAATATACCCCAACTTTTCCAAAACATAAAGGTTGGTTGTAAAAATGTCCCATACACTGACATTATGAATCTTCTTCACAAGTAATGTTGCGTATTGTGCATTATAATCCGTCAACATTTCCATGATCTAAAACGAAACAAAAATACACCCAGTTACTGATTGCACAATAAAAATAAAATCAAGATGTGTATACATGTATGCACAAAACCATTCTTTATCAATATATATGTATGCTATGATTTGAATAATAAAATAGTCCGTTTATAATAGATACTTTGCAATTATTAATCTGCATTAAGTTATTTGGGGTTATAATGCATATGTATCCATTGAAGACTCAGAGGAGCCTATGTATCGTATTATTCAGTCTCACCAGTCTTAACTGACCATTTACATGTAATTTAGACCTAGAAACGGCGTAGCCTCACTACTTTTATGTCAATATAACTTTATAAATGACGTCAAGGCAAAGTGTCAGTTAGACATGGATTCACTAGACAATTTATAACATAACGTACACAAATATACATATGTTTTTGTGCGTTAATTGAATAACATTTTTGGCAAAGCATCATGCATATGCTCCATCTAAGTATAGACAAAATCTGGAAAATTCATTTATAAATATACATTGTATTTCTTCATTCTTTTCAATAATAAACTTGTATACATAATATCATCAAAGACCTAATTAGGTCTTTGATATCATCAATACAAATAATTGTACACACTTAAGTTTGAAAGCAGTTTTCACATCACTTAACCACTTTTGTCTCCTAAGTCTTTTCACATCACTTAACCACTTGTGTCTCCTAAGTCCTCAAATGAGCCTAAATTAGTACAATATATGTACGAAGTCTCCGAAGTTCTTCATTTATTATTTTCCTTCATATGCCACCCTTTTAAATAATTAACAGATGTCAGATGATAAAACGAACAAGCGAATGTCTACAGGAATTGGGCTATTTTCAGACATACGTGTACATGAAATACATGTGAGCTTGTTTTCATATTCGGTTACGATACAGCACAGGGCGAAAAAAAATCCACTCCAAATTACAGTTTAATTGACAGACCTACCTCGAACGTTTTACGGATTGATAACTAAATGAACATTTTAGGCGTGCACACATTTCTTTCCTGTCAGTCTTCCTCAATATAAAACTTAATGTGTCTTTTCTCCACAATAACAATCTATCGTCAGGGCAGCTTGTCAGAGTTCTACTTTCATTTTGAACGGAAGTTGCAAGTTCTCCTTCGCAGAGTTGTCGTTCCTTACCATCTCTTTCAGTAAAATGAATCGATTGGCTACATAATTAGTTGGGAGATAGTTTTTCATCTAAGCGTTTGGCATTATTGTTAATACTACCAAACATCCCAAAATCACTTCTGATCTACAAGAAAATCAAAATATCACGTGATATCATCAAAATTGCCGTACTACGATTTTATATTAAACGAAATTTTAAGAAACATAATAACGTATGAATTGTAATAGTGTCAATATTATTTCGTTTCTAAAAATTAAATTCTTTCTGATTGAAACATGTAAAAAATTGGTATATATTCATACATTGTTTATGAATATATTAATTCAAACTTCAACGCAAAATTGTAAACGTAATACTTCAACCACTAATGCTGCCTTTTTACAGTCCTTTTTCAAAATTCAGATATCTTGATTCACCAATGTTTTCGAAAAGCAGTTATATTGCCTGATAATTGGCACTACTTTTTTGTTGTGGGTATAACAAAAATCCCTCTCGGTTTATGGTACCCAGCTTTACTCTGTCATACTGTTCATAATCAGGGAGCCAATTGTTGTACGATTTCTCAAAATGCACATGGCTATAGACAGTACCCTTAGGGGTACCGTCCAAAAATGGTAGATTCTTTGGCGAAACATGTCCCTAATCGGCTCGTGAACTAAAGCTGAAATAACTAAATATTCCACTAGCAAATTATGGTCATTACTTGCGAACGGTCCTTTGAAATTCCAGCAAATTATTAGCGATTGCGTTTTATGTCACAATGTTTTCAAACGACGTCAAGAGAAGCTGATAGAAAGAGTCACAGTATGTAAATGATATGATTAGAAACACTGTGACCATCGCAGATTCAGGTCAGACTGCGTACCCTCTCCGCAATACAATCACACAAGCATCCGTAAAACTTGGACCAAATACCGACTATACAAGTGTGTACGTCTCGTGCCACGATAACATATAATCACACAAGCATCCGTGAACCTTTGATCAATAACCGACTATAGTCGGTTACGACGAAGACATATAATCACACAAGCATCCACGAACCTTTGATCAATAACCGACTATAGTCGGTTACGACGACAAAGACATACAATCACACAAGCATCCGTGAACTTTTGATCAATAACCGACTACAGTCGGTTACGACGAAGACGTACAATCACAAAAGCATCCGCGAACCTTTGATCAATAACCGACTATAGTCGGTTACGACGACGAAGTCATACAATCACACAAGCATCCGTGAACTTTTGATCAATAACCGACTATAGTCGGTTACTACGACGAAGACATACAAACACACAAGCATCCGTGAACCTTTGATCAATAACCGACTATAGTCGGTTACTACGTCGAAGACATACAAACACACAAGCATCTGTGAACCTTTGATCAATAACAGACTATAGTCGGTTACTACGTCGAAGACATACAAACACACAAGCATCCGTGAACCTTTGATAATAACCGACTATAGTCGGTTACGACGAAGACATACAATCACACAAGCATACGTGTATCTTTGATCAATAACCGACTACAGTCGGTTACGACGAAGACATACACTCAGACAAGCATCCGTGAACCTATGACCAATAACCGACTATAGTCGGTTACGACGAAGACATACAATCACACAAGCATCCGTGAACCTTTGAACAATAACCAACTAGAGTCGGTTACGACGAAGACATACAATCACACAAGCATCCGTGAACCTTTGATCAATAACCAACTATAGTCGGTTACGACGAAGACATATTATCTAGAGATCGGGAGTTCTAATCACGGCTCGGCCGTTGATTCTTTCCAAAGATTGATAAAAGCATTTCACCAATGGACTCAAATAGTGTGTGAAGGTAACGAAATGTATAGGAAGAATAAAATGGCGCGAGAAATCCAGGCTAGGTGAAGTTTTCACTGTGATATAACTGGACAATGTTGAAAACGGCGTTACAATGCCTTCAATCAACCAACACGTGTGTAGTTTATGTTACGAGGCTCAAAACACACAAGGAAGTTAATATCGGGATTTCAAATGAGCTATCACACATAAAGACGAAGAAAAGGTTTTAGAGCAGTTTGTATTTCCTGGTGTCTTCCGGAATAGGACTTTCGATATTATTGTTCAACAAAGGGAAAACTGCTCACATGAATAATTTTTCATGTTCTTTTTCAACTTAATTCAATATTTAACTTTTATTTATATGTTTGCTGAGATTCTTTAAAAGTCGTCTGATAAAGTATTGTAGCATGCGAACACGTAGGTTTGTTCCCATTTATAGACGCTGTTCTCAACTCAATTCATTAATTCGTCTTTTATTTCATTTCAATAATTTGTCTGGATGTTTTTAAAGTCATCTGCTGCAGATTTGTTGTGTATGGGAAAGGGTTAACGTATGAGATATGTAAAATCACGATAAATAGGTGTCAAGTGGCGCTGTCCAAGGTCGAGTCACGACAGAGGAGATCCAAATGTTCACGCTATAGATTACAACTGCCTGTCAATGTGTTACGTGGTTATTTAATCATAATATTTGTGAATATCGTTTTAAGTTATAAAGGTAAACGTAAAGCATATTTGAATATCAACGGATCTTCGATGAAATTCAAGTTACTTTGGAGAACATATTTTCATGATCAGGACGGAATTATTTATTTATTTGTGTTCGTTAAACAGCAGGTTAACAAGAAAATCAAATGGATTAAGAAAAGTTATATAAACATAACATTGTAATGTGGTGCCGACTTGGTATATTTCATACCATTATTGAAGTTTTAATTGTAACACATCCTAACCAGTTTTAAATTAATCTCCTTGAAGGGCAACTACGGTTGATATTCTGTATCATTTAGAGTTAAAACACACTCACTTAAAAGGATGAACATAACGGAGGCAGAACTTCTTCAACAGTTGAACGACAAGAAAATACGAGAATACGCCCCTGCTATTGCATTTTCGGCAATAGTTATTTTCTTTGGTATTCTTGGTAACGCGTTTTCTGTTGCCTTTTACGGCTTTAAAGTACCAAGAACGACAACCAACGTTATCATTACAGCGTTCTCAACTGTTGATCTGATCACATGTATTGTACTCAGTAATGAAATTATCGAACTTTGCTTCACGTTGACTTTCAAGAATGTCGGTGGATGCAAAGCGATGTACTTTTTCAACCATACGTTTGTGCTTACTTCAGGATTTCTGCTCCTTCTTGTAGCAATCGATAGATATAGAAGAATATGTTTTCCCTTCCGACGGCAAATTTCAGTCAATGCAGTCAAATTTGTTTTCCTCTTGATTGTTATTGTTGCTATAGCTCTATCAGTGCGAGACTGGGTTATATTGGACGTTCTTCGAGTGACGGTGTTCGATAGTGCAAATGGCGCAAATATCACGGCTTTTTACTGCACTCATTCAAAAGCAGACTCGTTGAAAACGACAATACGTGTATTTCAGATTATAGACTTGCTTGTGTTTGTAACTGCTTTTGGATCACTCATTATTTTATACTCCTTCATATCAAAAACACTTTGGAAAACCAGAAAGCGTTTAAACCGCGATGATAAACATGCTGTCATTTCGTCTGATGTCCACAATGATTCCGAAACAACAATTATTGAATCTTCGACCAGTCGAAACTCTTCGAAATATCTTATTAAGACACTTTGCCCGAATGCAGATCAATCTCCTAAAGAATTTCTTGCATTTACACATGGTTCAACCGTGACCTGTCCAACAAATAACACTGCACATCGTGTTTTAAAAAGAGAAGAAGACGGAGAACACAGAGACAATGAAAGTCACAAAACGACCTCTGACAGCACCGGGGACTTATCAGACATTGACAAAACCGTTGGAACAGATCGACCTGGCAAAACTGAACAAAGGCGAGATAAGACAATCACAGCAAAACATCGTGAAGATAAAGCCTTTCCAGAACAACAAGACAGGATTAAACACAACGAAGTGACAAAAGTCGATCGTAAGGTGACAGTTATGCTCTTAGTGATCACTGTTGCTTTTTTGATCAGTTTTATTCCGTATTTTATCGTCAACATTGGAATAAAACCCAAGAGCAATTCCAGTAACCAGGAGTTTAACGCGGGGATCCAAACAGCACTTAGGTCATTTATGTTGCCCAACGCTATCAACCCTTATATAATAGGACTATTCAACACGAAATTTCGGGCATTTGTGAAGACATTTGTATGTCAATTGCGTATTATTTGTCAAAAGTAAAAACAAAAAACCGGAATGATAAAAAATCAAGGGCAAAACTGCAGGTAACGAGTGTCTTACTGTAATATTAAAACAAATCCAAAAACCACTAATTAGCCGTTGATTTTTGTTTATCTACAAAACGGCGACCACGGTTATTTAATGATACTTTAGCCAGTGAGAAAGAAAGTACAAGTTGCCAGTTCTAGGAGCATTACGATTTCCTAATCTGAATATCAGAAATGAAGAAGCGCCATAACACAGAGGAAAAAACATGCAGCGTCTGAGGACCGAACCCTTGACCTCTCGCTTTCAGAACGAGTACTATACCGACATAATTAGCTGGACCGCCTACGTGTTATCTGTCCAATTGTGTATAAATAACATGGAATGTCTCGTAACACAAACTTTTCCCACCACCTGTCATCACTGATAAAAAGTTAAAAACACATCACTTCCTCTTATACTGTTTCTTTCTGGAACTCACGTCAATTTTAAACATTTCACACGCCAATGTTAAGTCAATAGTCAGATGGGTTGCCTTTTTTTTCGACGATAGCTGTCTAACCTCAGTTTTGACCTAGATGTTAAACAAATGATCTAGATTATAGACCAATCAAATGATGAATTTAATGAATAATGTCGAAGAAAAAAAGGAAATGAAACGTTTTGATTGGTTCATAGCTAAGTTGGCGATCCTACGAAAGGCACTAACAAGGTAAAGTTTTAAAATGAAATGTTCTGCATACTAACTTTTAATTGTTTTCCTTAAGAAATAAATTTCTGTGAAAAAAATCAGTGAAAACGTATGAAATATAATATTTAAGAGCCAAATATTAATTATTTTTGAAACATGATAAGTTTTCAGTTATTTATCGTCAATTGAAACTTATACACTTCTTGGGAGCCTCGCGTAATCTACAGTCATGTGGCGTATTCTCGGCTTTGATAATATATTTATAGAAACTAAAGCTATAATATATGGAGATGGCCGATTAGCCTTTGGTAAACACATAGATTATTGTACGATTTAGTAGTCGATACTGGGATAAACATATACACAAGTTGATTCCATTGTTTCCGTTTAAAATTTGATTAGTAGCCGGGCAGAAGCCCGCGACTTATATTTTTAACAGCTTTTCGGAAATGACATGGGAGGAGAAGTTATTATTAGAAAAAAACAAATTTAAATGTTGAACATATTACAATTGCGTTTGTTTAAAAACACTAAGTTATGACACATCTAAAATGAAATAAATATTCCGATGTTTTAAGTATTTGCAGTTTCTTTATTTTGTCTCGCATTTATGTTTTTTTGTTTTATTTACGAAGACATTTCAGTCCCTATTAGACTTGCAGCAGGCTGTTGTGTGTCAATATCGAGATAAAAATCACGTCGAATTCTCCTTTAAATAGCAATTCTAACTAAATTTTATTTTCATGTTTAAAGAGATGTCTTGATTTGTGAAGAATACATTTAATAATGTTTATCCATGTATATCTAAAATATGAACTGTTTCTAAGCTAAAATTGTTGATCACGAATTTAAACTCGCAAACTCGCGAATTGCGAGTGCAAATTTCAAATTGCGAGGTGAGATTTCAGGCACCAGTATAATTTTGCGAGTGAAATCTTTGGGCCGAATAATATTCATTTCTTATCGTTGATCATTTACAGGGTTATTTTTCAGTTTTGCAATTTTAGCGCAAGTTAAGAATCAAAACATGTCTCGTGCGCATGCCTATTCAACGAACCCAATATTGATGACGTTTACCGCATACATTTGGGCTTTCGGAAGTCTAAAATTAGTTTTAATTTACATATCGCAAATACGATCTGCTGGAATGGTCACGTGTATATTTTGGATTTCCCCAAGTTGAATTCACTACGTAGAAGAAATGGATGTTTTTGCACTTAAGCACACCCTCTATATGATTAAAAAAGGCTGTGAGCTATCCAAAAAAAAAAATTCTGTGTTTATATGTTTACACTTGAGACCACAGAAAAAAAATGAGACCATAGAACTCTTCAAATTGAAGAGCATATGCAAAATAACAAGGTCATCGATTTAGGTCAGTCACTGAAACAGGGCAGTGATGATTTATATGTCCACATTTATATTAGTTTTCAAAAGCAGAAAGGCCCGGCCGGGTAGCTCAATTGGTAGCGTATCTGACTCGTGATCTGGAGGTCACGGGTTCGATACCCGGTTGCGGCGACATTCTTTGGGGCGATGTTTTCCATTGCCTCTCACCTCTGATCTATGTGAGAAAGTGGTCAGTGGCTTCGAAAGAATGTTGTGTAAGTACTGGTGTGGGAAAGCCAGGAAAACATGGGTAGGTGCACTGATCGCCGTGATATGACCAAAGCTGTTGAAAGCGGCGTTAAACTCCAAACCTCTCACACTAGGAGTGTCAAACGGAGTCTTATATTATAGGACTAGATATTTTGATGAGATTAAAGTTGCTGATGTTGCCCTGATTCATGACCTAAAACCTGCTGTGACAAGATCTAGATGGTGGTTGTCTGGACTAAGACAGAAAAGACCCCATACTCTGCATATGGAGCCAGAAACTGAGACACTGAAACAAAAAACGCACAAGCTACACTCGATTACCGATTCTATATCTTTTAAAGAACAATATTCTAATCGAACAATGTTCCAACTGGTTCACGATTATAATGCATTACAAATTCAAGGAGCTATCGAATTCTTAGATGTATACAACATTATTGCGGAAATTTTATAATTTATGGAAAATTACTGATTGTTTTGATTATTAACAAAACCTTTCTGATATTCAAGTCAAATAATATGCGCATGTTCGATGGAAAAGGTTCCATACTAACACTATCTTGATTACTTGCCGATATTATGTTAACAAGAATTGTGTTTGGAGTAGTTGGAGTGTCTGTCTTCACATGATTGAAATTAATTATATTTGTACTTCATGCCATAATTTTTCATTAAAATGTGCATGTTGTTAAATGTAATGTTTGAGTGTGTTATATTATTGAAGGCCATATGAAACTAAGATATGTATAGCCATTGTTAAATTGTCTGCATGTGTCTTAGATGTTACCTTCAAAAAATAAAGATATCATTATTATCATTATTATTATTATTATAATTATTAATAGTGTTTTCTGATATTGATCGCCGTTTATCTTTTTTAAAGATTTTTCTTGTTTAAAGTGAACTTATTATAGCTTTATTAAGAGGGATCTGATTTGCTGTTAGGCGCAGTACAACAATATTGGCTATCTGTCAAAACGGCGAAATGGCACAGAGGGTGTTGAAGCATAGCGGAGTCAACAACCGTGATTGTCCGACGATGACGTTGACATACTCTTTTAACAAGCTTGTGCACAAACTATGGGAACAACTACAATCGTGATCTGACTGTAATAATGCATTGGCTCATATGTATTAACATCAAATATCACATTATGATAGAGGACAGAAATCAAAATATCTGGACATCTTTTCTGGACATACGCCTTACGTAAACGCAGATTTATCACATGACAATGCTTGTATCCGATCTAATATACCCATTACGTATTTCTTTATATATATTACAAGTGTAATATAACATGACCGAATCACTATTGTTGTATTCATTCGAGAATGTTTACAAAATGGCTGAGAACGTGTACCCGGTAAACACAAACTTATTAAGAGGGATCTGGTTTGCTGTTAGGTGCAGTACAACATTGTACTGCGTCTATTCAGAAACAATATTGGCTATCTGTGAAAACGGCGAAATGGCAGACAAAACCCTCACGGATGGTGTTGAAGCATGGCGGAGTCAACAACCGTGATTGTCCGACGAGGACGTTGACATACTCTTTTAATAAGATTGTGCACAAACTATGGGAACAATTACTATCGTGATCTGACTGTAAGGCTGCACAGGTTGATCTGGATCTATAGTGTTCACAAAAGTCAACTTATATTATATCCCATGCATGGGCTCATATGTATTAACATCAAATATCACATAGTGATAGAGGACAGAAATCAAAATATCTGGACATCTTACACGCCTTACGTATACGCAGATATATAAACTGATTACACTGGTCATTGTTTTTGGCATTTATTTATGTGAAAGTTATTCACGCCGTTCGACCTTTTTAATGTTAGTGACAAATAAAAGAGCCACATGTACAGTTGCAATTATTACGGCTTTTGTCGGACCAAATCGGTGCTATAGTAGTTAGAGCGTCCGTCTGATAGCGGAAGACAAGGCTTCAAAAGTAATCTGTATCTGGATGAGTTCAATTATATATACACTGGTTGAAAATTTTCTCAGATGTTTTCAATTCAGGAAGTTTAGTTATAAAACCAGTGAAGTAACTTAAATACAAACGAATACACTTTCAACCTGAATACATAAACTTCCGCATAGTGTTGAATCGTTGTCTAACAATACAGAGCCACGAGATAACACGTTTGGTAATATATCTATAGGTGCTACCTATTTACAAAAAAACGTAAACACAAATTAAAGAGAACACTTTGGTCATAAAAAAAGATTTAAAAAGTAAAAGACAAGACCATGATTATCTTCATGTCATGTGTTTTGCGTGAAGCTTGGTTGATATCGTTTGAAGCTAAAAGTTTATTTTACTCCTTTTCTGATGACCCCTGACGGCTATATTTTTCAGCAAACAATGTGGCTTTAACGATTTATAAAGAGGGCCATGAAGGAAACAATTCTGCTAAATTATCAAAACAAAGAAGTTTCAGAAGAAAGGAATTATTAAGTTTTGTAATATTGCCCCTTTTCAGATGGCGCCTGGTCGCAATGTTTTTCATCTGATAAATATGGTTCCAACAGTTTTTGTATAGGGTCACCTTAGAGATTCCCTTTTCTGATGCAGCAGCAATCGACATTACAGATATAATTAAAATCTTTTGATCATTTTGAAAGAGGACTACCAACGAATCTTTCCTGTGACGTTTGGTTGTGATATGTTAGGAGTAGATGTCATTTAAAGCTTTAAGTTCATTTTAACTCATATCGGATGCTGAAAATTTCCTAAGTCTTTCAGACAATCGCTATCGCTTCTACCAATTGTGAATGGTGCAGTGGTAGTGCGTCTGTCTCGGGTGCAGGATGTCGCGGGTTCATACCCGGCCGGGTCATACTAAATACTTTTTAAAATGGTAGTAATGGCTGCCCTCCTTGGCGTTTGGGGTTGCAGGGTAAGCAAATACTGACTGACTAGTGTCAGATTAAATGGGCCAGTATTACTTGTACATTGTCCAGGAAACATGGATATAGCTGAAACAAGAGGGCCATAGTGGCCCTGGATCGCTCACCTGAGTTAAGTTAACCACATAGTCAATGACAATAACTCCTGTTGCGGTCACGTAAGCAAACACAAGATTTCCCTTTAATTTAGCTTAGTGACTGTGTGTTTGACCGGACATGACCTATATGTTTCAACTTTGCTTAGATTTCATCATAAGACAAATCCTTCTGACAATATTTAAACAGGCTCAAGTTAAAAACACTGCTTCCAGACTGTTAACAGTATTTTCCTTCAATTTGGCCTAGTGACCTAGTTTTTGATCCGACATGACCCATATTCAATCACAAAATAAACACCAATTCAAGTTGCAAATGCGGCCTCTTTAAAAAACACTTCCCTGTTTCATTTTCTTTTTCAGTTGAGCTTTAATTATCATTTACAAAAGTCGATCAAAGTCAACTTACCTAATAAAATCTGATTGTAAAAGCGGTACATTCTGGATTCAATTTCAAAACTCTCCAATGAAAAAGGTTGCTATCTTTACTCTATCTCACCTAACAAACAAGAGGCCCATGCTCTACTGGTATGTTTCTTTGGTCATTTTCAATCCAGAGCATGTATGTATGGTGAAGATCGGATAGTAAATGGAGGCTTTATTGTGTTCACAAGCTGTATTATAGCAATTTTGACAATTTCAAGCGCCATAATCCAGTCTTGAATTGGCGGATCTGGCTGGTTTGGGAAAGGAACCGAGCTCTCATCAATATTCAACTACTATCTAAGTTTGGTGAAGATCGGATAGTAAATCGAGGCTCTACTGTGTTCACAAGCTGTATTATAGCAATTTTGGCAATTTCAAGGGCCGTAATCCAGTCATGCAAGGGCACATCTGGCTGGTTTTCAAAAGGAACCAAGCTCTCATCAATATTTAACTACTATCTAAGTTTGGTGAAGAAAGGAACCGAGCTATCATGGATATCTAACTACTGTATAAGTTTGATTGAGATACAATCAAAACTGAAGACTGTATCGCGTTCACAAGCAATTGTTTACGGACGGACGCACGGACGACGGACACCACACCACGGCATAAGGTCTTCTGGCCTTTGGCCAGTAGAGCTAAAAACGATTAACCATTTTCCTCTTGTGAAGCTTTCTGATGTATATGAAACATACGAATTCTGAAGATATTGTGGGAAAAGGAGAAATTCGTTCATGATTGCAATATGTATGATGATATTATCCCAACCTATCATAAAGTGGTGACGTTATATATGATATCATTTTATATCATTCGGTAAATGATAGCTGATAGCTCATGGTAAATCTTCCCTTCCATGTAAAAGTATAATCTAATTCCATTTATTTCTGTAAATCTTTGTAATTATGTTATGTAATATTTGTCACATACAGACGCTTCCTTATGCCTCTGCAGGAGATGACTTTTGAAAACACTGTAGCAAAAGAAGAAATTGCGTATAACGAATAATTTCTTCCTTTACCAGTGTTTCAATTCCTTTCAGTCATTACACACTTTCATTTTTAGACTTTTCCATATATCCAGATTTGTTGTATGTGGTATGTAAGAGTTTTTATGCCTCTGCTAAAGACAAAACGAAATATAGCAAAATGGATGAACAATTTATCCTTTACCCAAAATGATTTCAACTTGCAATCTGAATTATCTTTCCATTTTTTTTTTCAAAAGATATGTTTTCATAGCAGACTTATCATACTAAGGTAAATAATAACAATACAATTATAAATATAAGCAAATGGCATAAAACCAATAAACTTTATTAACAATATCCTTAACAGATTTCCATAACCAACAACAAAATATCTTTCAGCCCATTTAGAAAATTCAACAGGCAAAATGTCGAGCCCGCTCCAAACTTTTTGTCATAGACATAGTGCTCATCTATGCAATTAAAACACAGACTGACAAAAAGTTGACCTGATAGCAGTTAATTAAGGGCCTAGTTAATTATGCGTCAAAACACGTCTACAAGTGGGAAAGGGTAAATTGATTGATTGGGGTTTAACGCCATTTTTAACAATTTCTCAGTCATATCCAACGGCCAGTTCACCTACTCATGTGTGTCCTGGTTTTCTCACACCGGTACTGCACACAACAATCTTCCCAAGCAACTGACTGCTTTTCCACATAGACTTAGCCCATTGGTGGAAGACAAATGACGCATGTCGCATTGACTTTTGTCAAACGTCGGAAAGAAAGTTGGCCAAGCCGGGATTCAAACTCACAACCCCTGGATTGACAGCCAACGTCGTTACCGACATAGCTACCGGGACTCGGTGGGAAAGGGTTAAAAAAAAGTCTCTTTTTTTGCAAAATTTGTTTTAATTTCTGCCATTATCACCTCATCATGGTGAGCATGTGTGCCCAGTAGCTTGGGAACCCTATGATGCATGGTTTCTCATTTTGACCTTCGACCTCTAAGTGTGATCTTGACCTTTAAGGTTCAGGATTGGGTCTTGAGCGTGACACTTCATCTCATCATGGTGAACATGTGTGCCCAGTAACTTGGGAGTCCTATGATGCATGGTTGAGATGACGGCTGGACAAGGTAGTCCTATCAAACCATACTCATTTTGATCTTTGACCTCTAAGTGTGACCACGACATTTGAGGTACAGGCCTATACATGACATGCCGCATCATCATGGTGAACGTTTGTGCCAAGCTTCTTGGAAAACCTAGGCTGCATGGTTAAGATGCGGCCCGGACAAGTTACAGTCCTATCAAATTGTACTCATTTTGATCTTTGACCTTTAAGTGTGACCATCACATTTGAGGTACCGGCCTGGGTCTTGTGCGCCTCATCATGGTGAACGTATGCGCCAAGTTTTTTGGAAATCCTATTACGCATGGTAAAGATGCGGGCCGGACAAGATTCGGACAGACAGACTCATAGACTCACCCACGTACATACACCCAACGGCCATTGTGACAGCTATATCGAGCTCACCGCAAGCGGGCTCAACAAAACAAAATCTTTATAAATATTTTTAACTGCATTCAAAGCATCTATAGAGTTGAATGTAGCATCTTAAAAAATAAAAAATATACCTTTGATTTCTCTTTTTCTGAAAATGTTTTCATAATTCTTCAGCTTCGTAGGCAATGAAAGATGCCTGTGTCAAGAAAAGGGTTAAACCACAGAACATCTTTCATTGTATAAATTTATTAATTTTTTGCAGTGAACTAATTACATGTGCATGTTTTAGTTTTAACCTGTCTCAACATACAACAAGTCTGCAGCAGAGAAATGTTAACCCTTTCCTACACACAGATGCTTTCTGTGCCTCTGCAGCAGATGACTATTGCAAACACGTTTTCAAATCTAATCAATTACCAAGCTTTCATTTAAAGAGATTTTTCATATATTTGCCAATACGTTTTCAAAGTAGTCTGCTGCAAATTTGTTGTATGTTTGAAAGGGTTAAAATTACCTTGGTAGAAAATATGAAAATTCTCTTCAAAACAAAGTAAAATTGTTGAAAAGAGTTTAAAACATTGTGGCAAATGGAGAAAATGCTCATCATGAGAAATTTCACCTTTTGCCACAAAGCGTTCAAAGTCCATCTGCAGTAAATATGTCTGTAGCTGAGAAACGATTTAGAAAAATGCAAGAAAGAGAAAGAGACTAACAACACTGAAAGCAAAACACATCTATGTCACTGTTGTTGTTATTTGCTGTGTAGTGTTATTTTGTAAAATGATCTCGAAAAACTGTTGTCTCTTGTGATATACATGTTTCAAAAAGTTTTGAATGCGCACTTCCCTCTCTTCTTTGTAGAACCTTACCCGTTCCTGTAGAGTCACATTATCAAGGTGAAGGTCATTTATTTTGTCAGTGTCACTATGGCAACTAGATTCCTCAATAACACATTGATGGTCTGATTCGTTTTGAAGTCTTTCTAACTCTAGTGTGTTGCTCTCCTTTGCATTCTGAAGGTAACAAACAAGACAAATTAACTTCCTCACATACAACAAATTTGCAGCAGAATACTTTGAAACTAGGAAATGTAAGAGGTTTGAGCTATGAATACATATGAAGGTCTAGTTATTGAAAAGAGTTGAAAACATTGTTGCAAAAGGAGAAATTTCAAGTCATCTGCTAGAGGGTCATCAACAGACTGGGATTTTGTTTTTGTTTTGTTGTGGGTTTTACGCCTTTTTCAACATTATTAGTTACATCACTGCAACAGCTCACTTATTCATGATCCCTGGGTAAATAAACCAGTACAAGGCTAGGAAATGTGCCTTGCCCAAGAGCACTCAACCATGACCACAGCGCCGCGACTGGGGATCGAAGCCGAGACAACCGGTTCCAAATCCCCAATGCTAACCACTCAGACACGGCGGATTCCTCTCTTCAGTGGTTTGATATTGGTATTTTACAATGGCAGTGATAATACTGTTAATTAGAAAAATCTTTTGAGTACCAACAACTTAGGGTTTTGAGCACAAATCAGGTTTTAATTAGAAACTTGACTCCAAGCTAAGCTCTTAATAATAGAAATCAACGTTGTCAATAAAGCATCTTATTTATACTCATACAAAAAGATCGTATCAACTTTTCTCTTCAAATATATTCATACAGTTTCATATAAAAATGTCCTTAACCCTTTCCCTCATACGACAATTCTGCAGCAGACGACGTTGAACATATTTTGTCAAAATATGGAAAATCTCTATTATTGAATGGATAACCCATGACTAAAAGTGGAAAACATTGTGGCAAAAGAAGAAATTGCACATTTTGTGAAATTTCTTCTTTTGTTACTATGTTTTCAAAAAGCCATCTGCTGCAGAGGTGTCAGAAAGCGTCTATATGAGGGAAAGGGTTAAATGTTCTTCAAGTAATATCTGGAAATATAAAGCTAAAAATTGCTGATTGTAGTGGTAGGCTGTAAGAGGAACAAAGACAAGTTTAACAGTTTGAACATTAATGCTAAATCTACATGTAATCTTCGTCAGGTAACAACAAAGAAAATGCCATACAAATTAATGTTTTTGTACTTCATGAAAATGACTTACTACAAATAATGCAACTTCTCGTTAACGTCTTTAAAAAGAATACCTCAAAGCCTATTGTTGCAAAAGTAAGTCATAATTTTGATCAATGATCATTTAATCCTTTCCCATATATAGGAGCTTTCTGACGCCTCTATAGCAGACGACTTTTGTATTTTGTGACAAAAAACGAGCAATTTCTCCTTTTAACACAATGGTTTCAACTCTATTTAATAAGTATGTCTCCATTTAGGGGGATTTTCCATATTATTGTTGAGATGTGTTCAAAGTCTTCTGTTGCAGATTTGTTGTACGTGGGAAAGTGTTAAGACAGACAAGTAACACCGTGTGTAACAGGTTTTATTGATTCCTTAACGTGATGCTTACACACCTGCTGAAGTGGAATTTGTCAATCTCAATTTCGAATCAATATCACACGATTGCAATGCAGACATTTCCCACATAAAGACGCTTTCTGACGCCTCTGCAGCACACGACTAAAGAGATTTTCTATTTTTTTAACAAAAAATGTTCAAAGTCGTCTGTTGCAGAACTGTTGTATGACAGAAAAGGTTAATAACAAGAATTGTTCATAAGACAGCGTGCTCGACTTTTTTTAGAGCTTGACAATAAAACAAAAGTTTTTGCAATAAAAGGCAAAACAAGAGGGCCATGAGGCCCTGGAATCGCTCACCTGAGAATGGGCTATTTAAGACATAACTCTCTCATGCTTAAGCCAAACATGTGGCTTCCAGAGTGTTAACAAGATTTCCCTTAAATTTGGTCTAGTGACCTAGTTTTTGACATGACATGACCCATATTCGAACTTGGCCTAGATATCATCAGGACAAACTTTCTGACAAAGTTTCAACATGCTCAAGCCAGAAATGTGGCTTCTAGAGTGTAATCAAGATTTTCCTTAAATTTGGCCTAGTGACCTAGTTTTTGACCGGACATGACCCATATTCGAACTTGGCCTAGATATCAAAAGACAAACTTTCTAATAAAGCTTCAACATGCTCAAGTTTAAAATGTGGCTTCCAGAGTGTTAACAAGATTTTCCTTCAATTTGGCCTAGTGACCTACTGTTTGACCAGACATGACCCATATTCAAACTTGGCCTAGATATCATCAAGACAAACTTTCCGACAAAGTTTCAACATGGTCAAGTTTAAAATGTGGCTTCCAGAGTGTTAACAAGATTTTCCTTCAATTTGGCCTAGTGACCTAGTTTTTGACCCGACATGACCTATATTCGAACTTGGCCTAGATATCACTATGACAAACATTCTGACAAAGTTGCAACATGCTCAAGTCAAAAATGCGGCTTCAGGAGTGTTAACAAGATTTTCCTTAAATTTGACCTAGTGACCTAGCTTTTGACCGGACATGACCTATTTTCGAACTTGGCCTAGATATCACTAAGACAAACATTCTGACAAAGTTTCAACATGCTCAAGTCAAAAATGCGGCTTCAGGAGTGTTAACAAGATTTTCCTTAAATTTGACCTAGTGACCTAGATTTTGACCCGACATGACCTATCTTCGAACTTGGCCGAGATATCACTAAGACAAACATTCTGACAAAGTTTCAACATGCTCAAGCCAAAAATGCGGCTTCAGGAGTGTTAACAAGATTTTCCTTAAATTTGACCTAGTGACCTAGATTTTGACCCCACATGACCCAGTTTTGAACTTGGCCTAGAGTTGATCGAGATATATGTTCTGATAAACTTTTATAAGGATTGGATGCAAAATGTTGCCTCTAGTGTAGTAACAAGCAAATGTTGACGACGGACGACGAACGACGGACAAAAGGCGATCACAATAACTCACCTTGAGCACTACGTGCTCTGGTGAGCTAAAAAACCAACCTTGATGGAGTTACCTTCTCTTGTCTACAGATGGGGGTCATGATGGTTAACAGGTATTCCAAGTTTCAAAGCAATATGTGTTAAGTCAATAATTGGATTTTACCCAGATTCAATGTATTTTCTTAGTCGAAAAATGGCCATAATTCTGACAAAATCCTTCACAGAGTTATGTACTCTTGTCTGATGATTGAGAAAAAGCCGAAAAGTTGAGCTAATAATATATATGTGAAGAGAACAAACCTTTACTGCATCAAAGTTCCTTTGATAATGTACTATAGCAGCATATAAATGCCATATGGTAAAATCTGGCCACAACACTTCCATGAAGGATAGCACACTAAACATGCTCTACAATGAAGTTAAAAATACATGTTTAATCATGAATGTATTTATTAATCAATTAGCTGAAGATGATATTTCTAGAAAATATTAGAAGAAAAGAGATGCAATATCTACAAAATTGGACTGATCCAGTTGAAAACATTATTGGAAAATGAGCAATTTCTCCGTTGACTAGTGTTTTTTCAAAATGTCCCTGCTGCATTCAAAATAACCATTTCACAACAGAACAAACTTCCCAAATCATCCCTCACAGTCTTTACTGCAAAACTAAAACATATCAAGAAAAAGGTGCCTAACTGAATAATTGTTAAAGCCAGAGTTATATGACTTGGTAGAGACACGTGTATTGTGCCTAGGAGCATGTGTACCAAGTTTCATTTGAAAATGTTGAACGTTTTTTTAGGTACGGTAAGTTTTGTGACGACACAGACGAAGACGCCAAGGGTATTAAAATACCCAGACTTTTTTTCTTCGAAATACAGAAATACAGAGAGCTTAAATTTCGAAAGGATTGACGATGTTTTCTAATGATATTTGTCACAAAGTTAATATTTCAAAGCCAATGTTGGTAATCGCTGATACTGAAGCAATTTTTATGACGATTCAATAATGTCATGGAGACATTATTCTTCCTCTATTATATGTGGGCTTAAATAATCTTATGTGGGAAAGAAGTCAATTTGGCTGTGAAGACTGTTGAACTGATTATTGCAGATATAAATCCGTAAACTGACCATGTTGACTATTTCTGAAGTATTGATGAAACAGAAGTAAACCCAGTCAAGCTACATACCGGTATGTACGGTCTAAGTTTTACAAGTTTATCTGACATGTTATTTTTAGGGTTGTCTCGCTTCTTTAGAAACTTTCTGATGCCTCTGAAGCAGACGGCTTTTTGAAAACAAAGTAACAAAAGAAGAAATTGCTCAAAACAAGCAATTTCTCCTTTTGCCACAATGTTTTCCACTTTTAGTCATAGGTTATCCTATTTCTATTCTTTGACATAATATATATTCAAAGTCGTCTGCTGCAGAATTGCCATATGACCTTTCCCACATAAAACATATCTGCAGCAGACTACGTTGAAAGCAGACTAAAAGATTGAAAATCTCAATAAAAGTATAATTATTGAATAAAGTTGAAATAATTGTGGCAAAAGCTGTATGCTCATAGGCTTCTGAAAGAGTCTGAATGTTGGAAAGGCTTAAAAAGTTATGATCATTAATTAATATTATACAAGAGTGTTCTAAATTTGTAGTTTTGTTGTATGTGGGAAAGGGTTGACTTTTCTTACCTGCCACAAAAGAAAATCACTAAGTCTGACTTCTCCTGAAGTTCGAATCAAAAGGTCGGGTTCTGGAGACGGACTGGTATACAGACACTTTTCTATCAAATCTTCGCTTATATCACTGAAGAAATAAGAACAAATTAAGTAAGATCAAGATTCAATGTTTTACCTGATATTTCACTTTTGGAGTCAAATGCTTTCAAGTCTTCAAAAAAACAACTTTTGGAAGTATGATATAAATAATCAAAATGATCTAGATGAACTATGGAGAATCTCTAAATATAAAAGTAATATTATTGAATACAGCCTGCTAAAGTTGTATTTGCATGTTGGATCTCCAGGAAGCTGACATAAAAAAATAATCAATCATTTCTTAAAAACTTCTTTCAAAATTAATGTATTAATAATTTTGTTTTCATGAATAGAGAAACATAAGAAGAGAAAAACACTGTTAGATTGTGCAATTTGTGATTGTCAAGAGATAAATCAGCCTGCATGTATAATGATCCAAAGATCCTGCTGATCAAAGTCTAAACCATTATCCAAGCTCATTGCGAATCTCTTTTTTGACCCTTTCTCTTAAACAGATGACGTATGACACTTTATGCAACAGATGACCTTTAAAACATTATTGACAAATGTGATTGCTCAAAATAAATAATTCCTCAATTTCCAACAATTTTTTCATATTTAAAGCAGACGGCTTTTTGAAAGTATAGTGACAAAACAAGAAATTGCACAAAACGTGCAATTTCTCCTTTTGCCACAATGTTTTCCACTTTTAGTCATAGGTTATCCATTCAATTATAGAGATTTTCCACTTTTTGACAAAATAAGTTCAAAGTCGTCTGCTGCAGAATTGTCATATGAGGGAAAGTGTTAAAGATGTTACCTCTTTTCACTCAAAATGTTTACAAAGCAGAATACTAAAATTCACATCTGGTAAACACTTCACCATTTCCCACATGCCGCTTCATTTTGACACATCTGCCACATACGACAATTCTGCAGCAGACGACTTTGGAACTTATTTTGTCAAAAAGTGGAAAATCTCTATAATTGAATGGATAACCTATGACAAAAAGTGGAAAACATTGTGGCAAAAGGAGAAATTGCATGTTTTGTGCAATTTCTTCTTTTGTCACTATGTTTTCAAAAAGCCGTCTGACAAAACAGTGTGGTGAATGGAGGAATTTCTCATATTGAATTTTTGATAAGGGATTAGGGTTTGGTAAAAACAGATTTCAAATCTAAAGATTTTTTTTAAATTTTTGCATAGATGTTAATAGTCACCCGCTGGCAAATCTTCCTATGTGGGCATGAAATCAGAATGTTAATCCCCCCTTTATCACATATATGAAATGTCCAGAAAACGACTTTAAGAACATATTTACAAAACCCCGAAAAAATCTCAATAAATAAAAGTTCATCTATTAAATAGAGTTGAAAACATTGCAGCAAAAAGAGAAACTGCTCATCTTGAGCAAATTCTCCTTTTTACAACAATGTTTACAAAAGTTGTCTGCTACAGAGGCGTCAGAAAGCATCTGTATGTGGGAAAGGGTTGAATTTACCTTTCTTTTATAAATCCTTGTTGAACACCCTCAGCCACTTCACGCATGGCCGTACATATTTCATCTCGGGATGTGTATGAAAAACAGACATTTAATGTGGCCCTGAAATAAACGAGATATTAGGAAGAGTAAAGATAGTGTTTACCGGTAATACCCAATATACATTTGATATAGGAATTCCATCCCTAGCTACATTAACCTCATACGACAATTCTGCAGCAGACGACTTTGAATGTATTTTGTCAAAACATAGAAAATCTCTATATTTGAATGGATAACATATGACAAAAAGTGGAAAACATTGTGGCAAAAGGAGAAATTGCACGTTTTGTGCAATTTCTTCTTTTGTCACTATGTTTTCAAAAAGCTGTCTGCTGCAGAGGCGTCAGAAAGCGTCTATATGAGGGAAAGGGTTAACATGTGTAGCATGAGATGTGGTGTTGGCTGTGCTAATTTTAATCACTTTGCCTGCTTGGGAGAGCTTTACCCTTTCCCACATAAACACATATGCAGCAGACGACTTTGAAAATATCTCAGGAAAAAATAAATGTATGATTATCGAAAAGATACAGTCGAAAACGTTGTAGCAAAATGGGAAATTGCTCATCATGGGCAATTTCTCCTTTTGCCACAATGTTTTCAAAAGTCGTCTGCTGAAGAGGCGTTAGAAAGCAGCGTCTCTATGTGGGAATGGGTTAAAAACTGAATATCAATAGAAGGTATAATATACTAAGCAGAACATGTGGTGAAATCATAAATTACTGTCAAAGTAAATAATTAACCCTTTCCCTCATACGACAATTCTGCAGTAGACGACTTTGAACGTACTTTGTCAAAACATAGAAAATCTCCATAATTGAATGGATAACCTATGACTATAAGTGGAAAACATTGTGGCAAAAGGAGAAATTGCACGTTTTGTGCAATTTCTTCTTTTGTCACTATGTTTTCAAAAAGCCGTCTGCTGCAGAGGCGTCCGAAAGCGTTTATATGAGGGAAAGGGTTAATACAGGATATTCAGCAAATAATTCAAGGGAAACAATTCTATCTTAAAACAAGCTAATGAAAACAAGTAATCTCCCTTGCATTATTTTATAAATTTGTTTTAAAACTTTTATTTTACTTCTTATTTCCCCCCAAAATATTATCATGTCCCTATACTTAGAATAAATTAAGATCTTGAGAAACACTTCTTGAAAAAAAGCAACAGATCATATTAGTTGTTCAAGTGAAGATTTTCAAATTGTTAAGACTGGTCTATTAATAGAAACACAGCATCATTGATATACAGGTAAGTAGATGCAGATGTTACAAAATTAACTACAGTTGTAGGTAAACCGGCATTGTTCCATGTTACTATAGTATAAGTTAGATAATTTGATAAAAAGTAACAAAAATATGGAACACTTAAGATATTATTCAATAAAAATTAAAACTGACACAAGATATATAGTAAATACTCTGTATAGCATAATTGAAACATTTATTAAAATCAATATTTTAACTGTAATAATTTAAATCTATGGAAAACAGTGAGGCCATATCTCGCATATTATGCTAATTCTTTTGCTGACAATAAGTTTTCTTTCTGAATTCCTAGTATATAAACCTGCAGGAATACAACTCTAATTGGGAAGTCCGCCACCTCAGAGATATAATGTCCGTTATTTCAAAATCATTTGATTCAGTTTCAAAACTCGTTTGGGCTCTGAGGTAGTACTTGACTTCCTATTTTGTTTTTATACTTTTTGATGCATTTTTTTTTTAAATCATACACCTTTTCTTGAAAACATTGTTGCTCCTGATGTTTACAAAGATTGTCTCCTGGCAAGGCATTTTTATAAGTAATCCAGCGATCTAGCTAAGGGGCGTTTTGCGTATTCTAAAATTCTTATTTGACCCTCTAGCCTTATGTTGTGGTTACTCAAAAGAATCGTCACAATGAGACTATTCTTTTGAGTACCCACAACATAGGGTTTGCTTTAATAATAAGAGAGAAATTGTGGGAAAAAGAGCTGAATCCTTATCTAGACCTCTGTAATCTGATTGTATCAGGGAAAGTGTAAAATCCTCCCCCAGAGTTCAGTTCATGAAGTAACCTACCTAGTATTGTTTTTAGAGATGTCCACCACATCTGCTATGAGTTTCTGAAGACTGTCCGGTAACAGACCAACATTGCCCAGGACACGTACACAAACACAGTGCTTTTGGATCATTTCTCTGAAATCAGAATACCAGCAATTTTTTTTAAACTGTCCACATTAAAAAGATTTCAATATTAATTTGCAGGTCACGTATTTAGAATACAATAGGTCAGGGTCTTTCAAATAGTACTATTTGAAAGACCCTGAATAGGTGAACAAGTTTAAAGCCACAATGTGCTATTTCTTCTTTTTCTGATCTATCATCTATTACAAAATATTGCCAATTCATTAACCCTTTCCCACATACAGCAAATATCGAGGCAGACTATATAATTCACAAAATATGTTAAACCCTTCACCTGATACAGAAACTAATGATGCCATAAGACGACTTTTGATGAGCAATTTCTCCATTTGCCACAAAGTTTTCAAACTTATTTCAACAATTATTCCTGCAGTTATAGAGATTGTCCATATTTTTGCGAAGCAGTTTTCAAAGTTGTCTGCTGCAGATTTGCTATATGTGGGAAAGGGTTAACCTGCACACGTTTTAAACCCTTCGCCGATACAGATGACTGCAATGCAGACACTTTTTCATAACACTGAAAGGAGAGATGAAATTAATCAGAACTATCAAACATATTCTTTTCCAACAATGTTTTCATCTCTGTATCAACATCTTATTTCCAATTGTGCAGAAGTTTTACAATTTTTTTCAGAATGATGTGATCAATGCAGACGACACTGAGCAAGTCATATTGTAAATTAAATCTTTCCCACATACGACTATTCTGCAGCAGACGACTTTTAACAGAGTGACAAAATTATGAAATATCTCCATAAATGAGATTTTAAACATTAAATAGAGTTGAAAACATTGTGGCAAAAGTGAAAATAGCTCAGTGAGAATGCGTCTATATGAGGGTTCAAGCAGCAAACAACAATCAGGATAACATTATCCCTCTCACTGATACAGTGACACATTTGTGTATCAGAAAAGGAAGCATATCCTTCATTCATTTCTCATTACAGAATTCATGGTTATGCTTGCTATATATCATAATCTTGACTTGTGATGTGTCATAAAAACGGAAGCATATCCTTCATACATTTCTCATTACAGAATTCATGCCTATGCTTGCTATATATCATGACCTTGACTTGTGATGTGTCATAAAAACCTTTCCGTTATTCAAAGAATGCATCAACCCTTTCACACATACAAACAAATCTGCAGAAGACAACTTTGAAAACATCTATGCCAAAAAGTGGAAAATGTCAATCAATAAATTATTATTGAATAGCAAAAGGAGAAAGTTCTCTCTTTATCATAATGTTTAAAAGCTGTTGCAGCAGATGTGTCTGCATGTGGGAAAGGGTTAAAAGAACTTACTTCTCTTCTAAAAGACGCTGAAATTTCTGATGAGCCAATTCCATTAAGCAATCAACTTCTTCCTTGGACCTTTTAAAATTCTCAATACTGAACGCGTACACTGTAACTTCAAGAATCCCAATATTTAAACACCATTCCAAAGCCTGAAAGTTTGAGAAAGATACCAGTTCCATCAGTCATGTTTTTTCCCCAAAAAAAAGTAACAAAAAATGTAGCTTAGCCAAAAAAACAAACAAGTTTGAATGGTGATCATGACATGGGTGATCTATATTTAGTAACAGGGACCTTGACCCATATCATCCAAGGCTTCCTTTCTATTTAACCCTTTCCCTCATACGACAATTCTGCAGCAGATGACTTTGAACGCATTTTGTCAAAACATAGGAAATCTCCGTAATTAAATGGATAACCTACGACAAAAAGTGGAAAACATTGTGGCAAGAGGAGAAATTGCACGTTTTGTGCAATTTCTTCTTTTGTCACTATGTTTTCAAAAAGCCCTCTGCTGCAGAGGCGTCAGAAAGCGTCTATATGAGGGAAAGGGTTAAGCTATCTCGTGATCAATGCAGAGGCAAATCATATGTAATGGATTGATTGCTAGGTATTTTAACCGACTTTCAGCAATTCTTCAGGTATATCACGATATTTCCTAAATAAGTTACCAGTACAACTCCATTTATTCTGACACCAGCCAAATCAATTGTAATGCTAATCCCACAACCCTGAGCACCAAGAAGGGCAGCCAATACATTGTCTTCCAGAGGTCGTGATAAGGAGGGGTATTCAGCTCTTTTCCCCACAATTTCTCTCTTATTATTAAAGCAAACCCTATGTTGTGGGTACTCAAAAGAATCGTCTCACTGAGACGATTCTTTTGAGTACCCACAACATAGGGTTTAATGGTCAAATAAGGATTTCAGAACATGCAAAACGCCCCTTATCTGGAGCCCTGGACTCTTCAAGTCTTTGGTATGACCAGGACGCAGATCCAACCTAAGGCAGGTACTCTACCACTACAACACCGAGGCAGATCATATAAATCACAAAATATGTTAAACCCTCCACCTGACACTAATGATGCCGTATGCATAAGACGACTTTTAAAACATTGTGGAAAAAGAAGAAATTGCTAAAAACAACAAATTTCTCCCTTTCCAAACAATGTCCTTAATTCTGCATCAAAATTGTTATTCTAGATTTCCAGATGATTGTTTCCCTTTGATGCTATTAAAGCAGGTAGCTATTAACCATTTCCCATATGTGAACAATATTGTTAAACCCTTTCCAACCTGCAGATGCATTTTGACGCAAATAACAGCAGACGACTTTTGAAAACATTGTGGCCAAAGGTAAAATTGCTCATGATGAGCAATTTCTCCTTTGGCCACAATGTTTTCAACTTTATTTAACAGTTAAGCCATCTTTTGTGGAGATTTTTTAAGGTTTTTGTCACTAAGTCGCCTGCTGCAGATTTGTTGTATGTGGGAACGGGTTAAATCTATCCACTGTAAATCTGATACATCATTGGGTGACCTTCAGATGTTCCCAACAATAGACTACTCTACTACAAATATGATAAATTGGTAAACCCTTCCAACATACAACAAATCTGCAGCAGACAACTTAACCCTTTCCCTCACATAGACATGCTTTCTGACGCCTCTGCAGCAGACGGCTTTTTGAAAACATGGTGACAAAAGAAGAAATTGCTCAAAACAAGCAATTTCTCCTTTTGCCACAATATTATCCATTCAATTATAGAGATTTTCTACTTTTTGACAAAATATGTTCAAAGTCGTCTGCTGCAGAATTGTTGTATGAGGGAAAGGGTTAAAATTATGAAAAAACTAAATGTGAAAGTATGATTATTGATAGAGTTGAAAACATTATAAGCAATTTCTTCTTTTGCCATAATGTTTTCAAAAGTTTGTCTGCTTTAGAGGCGTCAGAAAGCGTTTGTATGTGTCAAAGGTTTAACCCTTTTACACATATAGATGCTATTGGACGCCTCAGCAGCAGACGAATTTTGAAAACATTGTGACAAAAGAAGAAATTGCTCAAAACCAGCAATTTCTCCCGTTGCCACAAAGTTTTCAACTTTAATCAGTAAATATACCCTCATTTATAGGGAGTTTTGACTAAATGTTTACAAAGTCCTCGGCTGCAGATTTTTTTGTATGTGGGAAAGGTTTAAAGTTTGACAAAACAACATTTATGGATACCTCTGCTAGTTTATCAAATCCTTTGAGATGTCCTTCAGCTCTACCCATGCTGTTTTTCTTTGCGAATCTCCGATTCCCATCCATGATGATAGCGATATGTTTTGGAATGGGCCCTGACTTCAGAATTCGGGTACACATCCGATGAAGCCAAGTTGGCTTGGTCTGTTTCTCAGGAAACCAAGACATCACAGCTTCACTTTACCACCTCAATATACAAATATATTAATTAAAAAATGTTTTTCTCATAAAGCATCTTTATACAAACTTTTCATTCTGAGGTCAGAGGTCCAGATAATATCTCTCTTATTATCCAATCAAACCCGATGTTGTGTGTACTCATGATTCGAGGAAAAAATTGAAATACCTGGTAGATAAGTATATATTTTATACAGAGTTTAAAAACACGTTGAGAAAAGGAGTCAAATAGATTTTTTATTTCTTTGGGATAACCTAACTGTTTTCCAAATAATTTAACATCAAGTAAAACCTCAGTAAAAATTTGAAGAAGATAACTTAATCAGGACTGCCCTCGGTTCAATACAGAAGAATTGGAGCAGATGCTGTTGAAGCATATATCATACAGGTCCCTGTTCTCGAACCTTTAGTTCGAAGACTATTTATATATTTCCAAAAACGCATTTTACGTTATAAATTTTATGTTAACCGGTGCTTTGTTTACAAGTTTACAAATAAATTGTTGAATTTATTCGTCAGTATTGTTGGTTTTGGACATGTATTTATAAGTTTACCCATGGGCCCTGATAAATGTTAAGAGGTTTGAGAACCTGTGTTTCCATGCTAAGTTTATTATAAGTATTTTCAGATATTTAAATGGTATATACAGTCAAGGTAGAATTAACCTCCCATGCAATGACGGAGTCTGACTTAAAAATCAGAGTAGCAGAATTTCTCCGTGATCATGGGTCATTTTACCCCATATTACTTGTTCGTTCTGAAAAGTGAGTCATTTCCGCTCATTTGTTAAATACGATTTTTATAATATTTATATATTTTCTAAATTATTAAGTGATTATTAACCAAATGTAAATATTTTGAGTATAGAACAGTTTTAACATTGTTTAATAAATTGGGGTGAAACTACTGAGGGTGCAAGGTAATAAGGGGCAAAGACAACCGCAAAACACCAGCAGGACTGTGAAAAGGGTCCTTTCCAATAATTAGATCTAAAATATACTGTCATGCAATCAATCAATATTTTAGATGCAACGATGTCATTAAACAGACATAGCAGAGCGTTTTATAAATTGGTATAATTTTGATTCAAAGTTTCGCCGTCTGAAGCAAATGTCATTTGGTAAGAGATGACTACAGGAATCAGGTTCAATATTTTGACTCAACCCGTAACTGACCAAAGTGTCAACAACCTTTCCGCTAAATACTGGGCATCCACAGATATCCATATAACTTGTAGTTTTAGATGCAACTTAAATTGTCATGTGTCAATCAAATCATAATGGTGTTATAAATCCTCATGATGTACTACACATATATCTAAATCAAACCTTAATCAGTAAACAATCTTTAAAGCTTACCGGTTATTTGAAGACGTGTACAACAACGAAGGGATCGCCAAAATGTCAGCTGGGATTTCCCGTTGATGACGTCACTTGTACCAGTAAAGTCAGTGAAAAGTAGGTCAGAATTCAAATACACGTACAAAGTAGTTCTTTTTCAACTGCCAAAAAGATGCACAGTTACTTTTTAGATCATTTCAGATCTCGTAATTCAAATATCATGTGTTAATCTAAAATTGAAGAAAGCTATGAAAAGTCTGAATGTCACTGTTTACATTTCCAATCTTTTAAAATATATTACTCCGCTATATGTTCAATTTGTAACACGGGTAAGTTGTTGATCAATGTGAAAATGGCGACAAACGAATTTTGGTATGAGCCTTAGAATCCAGCCTCTGTAACTGACAATAGGAGAATACCTAGTGATGTCTGGGGACTCACATCTACGGCCAAAGGCGCCCTCTATTGAACGAGGTAAGTAAAACTGTGATTCATTACGTATAATATTTAGAAACGAGCAATTATTCAAACGGTATAAAGGATCTCATTTTTCCTTTCAGAACTCTACTTCTTGATCGAAAGGTTTTTGTCGGCAGGACCATGTAAGAGTGCTGCTAATGTGAGTATTGTTTCATTTATTTGTTCATGTGCTATTTTCTTATACAAAGACATTAACTTTTTGCTTTATATTCCAGGTTTTACGACGGGAGCTGGATGAAAATGGGGTAAGTGTCATTTATTTCTTCTCTCTATCCTTCTAAATAGATTTTCTGTGCGTAAACGAGCCAAATAGACGGGAAAAACGCTGAAATTTCAAAAATTAATATTGAATGATATAGAATATGTATTTTTGTGAAATTTTACCAAAATGATATTTTTATGTTTTTCTATCATTTTTGACAGCTGCTACCCCTCAGGACTGACTGGGAAGGAGGAGAGCACAAAAGAAGTTTCGAAAGTTTGGTAAGACATTTAGAAATGGGGATTCTCCATAGGAGAAATTTTGAATAAAGAAGAAATGTTTTTTATAGATCACATTCATAGTCATATACTATTTATTCTTAATCTATTTTGTTAAAGGTAACAAATGATTAAAATATCTTAATCAAAATTGATGCATTTTGTGGCTGCTTTATTGGAAAATCTAGAATGTTAATGCTTTCTGTAGTCAGGAGGGCCAAACCTGTAATGACCTTGTGACGTCATAAAATGTGTAAACTTGATCCAATCAAATTCATTGTAGGAACTATGCCAATCTCATAGGCTATCTTGTATAAGAATGTAAGCTTGGTTTTGATTGGTCCTAAAGGCAGTATAGCCTTTTTCAATAAACTGATGTGTACGGTCAACTTCAGTGGTTGAAACTTCTTCTATTGTGTATTATAGTCTGTTTCAAAGTATTTATAATAGTACTTCAAAATAATATGTTTTAGACACTGTTCAATCAACACTTTTTGCATGACCATGTTACCCTTTCCCAGATTTGTATAGCTTTTGAGTCCTCTGCAGCACTTATCTGAACTAAATGTCTTCAAGTTTCTTCATGTCAGTGACTGTGTCCTTTGACTTTCTTTGTTTTCTTATCACATAAATCTTTTGTTTGGAGGTTGTCCTCCCTTGATTATTTGCTCTCAGTGAGTCAATTACCCTTTCCTGGGTAGACGTGGTTACACATTATACCTATCTGCAAAGTGATCAAAAGAGAAATAATTAAAAATTAGCAATTTCCCTTTTTCCACAATTTTGCCAATCTTATTTTATTACTATATACAGTATACATTCATCATGATTATGGGCCAAGAAACAACAAACTTCACAGGGATGGTTCATTTATGATCTTCTTGTTCAAAAAATTTAACTTTGTGCAGAAGTTTGGTTGCTTTTGAATCGGAACTTTAGAGGAAATATGCAAAAACTTAAAATTCATCTTCTATGAATTTATTTGTCTTATTTCAAGATAATTTGGCAGAAATATTCCTAAGAAGACTAGAAAATGTCCAAGACATATTGACTTGTTGAAAATCATGACAGTCAAGCGGCATTAGAAAAGGGCTAAAATGACAAAACTTTAAAATTCTTCCTGTTAAAGTGCTTGTCTGATTATGTTGCAGTAATGATCCTTGGATAACCCTTTACATATATTCAGGCAGTGATTGGTTGATAGACATTTTTTTTTTTTTTTTTGATCTGCTTCTCTAATTTCAAGATACTGGGGATAAACTGTGACCCTCTACAATATTTGTTTAATACTTCTCCTGTGTATCATTCTGTTAGTCAGATTTCATGAGTATTTGTTATTTGGCAGAAGGGTTAACCCTTTCCCTCATACGACAATTCTGCAGCAGACGACTTTGAACATATTTTCTCAAAAAATCAAAAATCTCTATAATTGAATGGATAGCCTATGACTATAAGTGGAAAACATTGTGGCAAAAGGAGAAATTGCTCGTTTGTCACGATGTTTTCAAAAAGCCGTCTGCTGCAGAGGCGTCAAAAAGTGTCTATATGAGGGAAAGGGTTAATGAGGTGACCCTTAACAAAACTTGAAGATTGACTTGCAAAAAAACAAACATGGCTCAAAGTTCCCTTGTAATTTGTGTGTAGCTAATAGGCACTACTTGTTATTTTTGACTTTCTAAAGCTTGTTGTGAATGTTTTATAACAGAACGGCTTTCACTGATAAATTTTATGCTGTTTTGTTAACAGTGTCTTTTCCTTTCAGTTTCTTCTTGAGAGGTTATACATTTGCCTATCACTCATGTAATTGCTTTATGGCCATCTTGGTTCTCGTGTTAAAAGCTATGATTCACTTAAAAAAAAAAATCAAAAAAAATCACCTGTTTGAAATGCTTACATCTATTTCAAATTTATTATTTGTTATCATATTCAAAACAATCTGATGTCACTCAGTGAAGTGTGTGAGTAAGATATACTAAGATATGCTGTAAGAGATATACATCTGATGTATGTTTAGTAATTCTTACCAGTCAACTTGATTATATTTACAGCTAGAAATCAATAGACATATTGGTGGGACACATCTGTTGAAAATATGCGAGAGACTTGGACCCTTAATGGACGAAAAAATCCGTCCATGTGTGATGGGTGTGTCCTCTTTACTTGGAGCTGGCAGCCAATCATTGCTGAGGACAGAAGAAGGTATTTATTCAAAGCAACATTACATACTTTATAAATTTTATCTCAAATACACATCTTTAAAATTGATGTGATCAATCGGTGATTTCATCTTGTATTATTTTACTCCTTTATGAGATTGAAAATCAACCAGTCTTTTAAAATTTGTGTATGTAAATCATATCTCCGGTAACTGTTGTCAATTTGTTCAAATTTAAAAAAAATCTGTGTCAACTTTCTAATTTGAGTAGACTACTGTCAGCATCTCAGCTAATGCTATTTATTGGTAAGATTTTCTAATTCGTCTGTCTTGCCTGTATTTTTGGATTCCATAAGCACATATTTTAAACCTCATTTTCATTTATGATTTTGCAGCAATGACAAAGGTGGACTGGTTACCTCAGGTTCACTTTGTTCTGCAGCATGGATGTGCAAAGCAACCCCCTATCAATTTGGTACAGCCCAATTTGTGTAAGTATTCCTAAAATATATTGGCGAAGCAAACCAACAGGAAAATACATATATAATGAAATTTACAGGTTTATGGTGGGAAAAGGACAAATGCCTTGTTAACACTACAGGAAACATTTAATGTCCAATCTTCATGAAAGTTTATCAGAACATACATATCAATCAAAACTGGGTCATGTGAGATCAAAAAATAGGTCACAAGGTCAAATTGAAGGAAAATCTTGTTAACACTCTGGAGGCCGCATTTTTACCTCACCAGTGCATGGAGAGCTCAAGGTGAGCTATTGTGACCAAATTTTGTCTTGTCGGAAAGGATGAAAATCTTTCTTTACAATCTGGAGACCTTGTTTTTAATTTTGACATGTTGAAACTTTGTCAGAATAATTGTCTTGATGACATCTAGGATAACTACGATGGTAGGCCCATGTCCGATCATAAGCTAGGTCTCTTAGCCAAATCTTTTAACTCTCTTGAGACCACATTATTAACTCCTGCAGCTTGACACTTTGTCAGAAAGTTTTGATGATATATAGGCCAAGTTTGAATATGGATCATGTCAGGTTAAAAACTAGGTCACTTGAGCAAATTGAAGGAAAATCTTGTTAACTTGCTGAATACAGCATTTTTATTTGAGCATGTTGAAACTTTGTCAGAATGTTTGTCTTGATATTATTTAGTCTTTTTAAAAACAAGGTAACTAGGCCAAATTTGAGAAAAATCTAGTTAACACTTAAGAGACAACATTTTTAGCTTCAGCAGCATGACACTTTGTCAGAATGCTTGTCTTGGTGATATCTAGCTCAAGTCTGATTATTGAGTCTGAAATATCTTTTTTTATGCCCCCGGAATCACCGATTCGGTGGGCATCTATTTTTTGGCCTGTCTGTCTGTCGAAAAAAACTTTAACCTTGACAACTACTTTTGAACCATAACAGATACGGCTACCATATTTCACATGTGTATTCCTTGTGACATGACCTTTCTGTCAGTACCAACATTTTTGACCTTGCGACCTTGACCTTTGACCTAGATGTTGCCATTCGGGGGCATCAGTGTTTCACAAACACATCTTGTTCCTTTCAGCGTTTGTAAGACGTGGCATAGAGATGTGTGGTCAGTCCAATTTTAGAAATGTAGTCCCAGTTTCCACATATGAGCGGGTCAAATTACACAGCAGAAAACTGGGCCATCTGTCTGCCGTCTACTGTGTACTCTTTGATAGGACAGGCAACAACATTTTCACAGTAAGTAGTATGTTATATAGAATTAGAAAGTAAAATCAGTTTGATGTAAAAAAAAAAATGGCTATTGTTATCGCTTTTGCATCGGCATTGCAGTGTTGGTTTAAGCTTTGCATGCAAGGACTTTTCTCATATTACCACAAATGCTATTGCTTCACAAACTTATTGGATTTCAACCATTTGACCTTGCAGGACAAGTCCAATATTTCAACATCAGATTTTGACTGAATTATTCCCCTTTTGAGAGAGGTGATAAGGAAATGAGTAGACTGAACAAATGTTAGTAATCACTCAGTACATTCACGTTTGTCAACATTAACTGTCCAAACAAAACAATCCACTATCTCTTAATTACCCATTTACTACAATATTAAATGACTACTAGTCGAGCATGCTGTCATATGGATAGCTCTTGCTTACTTACATGATTAAAGTCGGAGTAACATGTTACTTAACTGAAGGCGGCAGCTGCATCAATCATTTGCATGCTTGTGATTTTTATAGAAGAGCACATGAGATGACTAGTAACTTCCACATTTCAGGGTGCTGATGACCAGCTAGTGAAGATATGGCAGGCAGTTGATGGGAGGCTGAAGGCCACATTACGGGGCCACAATGCTGAGATCACGGATATGGCAGTTAACTTTGAGAACACCGTGCTAGCCTCGGGTAGCTGTGATAAGACTATAAGGGTGTGGTGTTTGAAAACCAAATCACCAGTTACTGTACTTCAGGGACACAGCAGTATGATTACCTCACTTCAGGTACTGTTGTTAACCCTTTCCCTCATACGACAATTCTGCAGCAGACGACTTTGAACGTATTTTGTTAAAACATAGAAAATCTCCATAATTGAATGGATAACCTATGACAAAAAGTGGAAAACATTGTGGTAAAAGGAGAAATTGCACGTTTTAAGCAATTTCTTCTTTTGTCACTATGTTTTCAAAAAGCTGTCTGCTGCAGAGGCGTCAGAAAGCATCTATATGAGGGAAAGGGTTACAATTAGGTAAATATCAATACAAATACAAATCCATCAATTTTGACTGGTTTGTAGTCTACAGACACTGAAAATCTGTCTGCTGCAGAGGCGTCAGAAAGCGTCTATATGAGGGAAAGGGTTAACATTAATCCGGAAGATTCACAATCCAGACTTTTTTTCTCGGGTAACGAAAGTGTCCGGATAAATGAGGTTCGATTGTATTTGTATTGAATAAAATTGAAAACATTGTTGCAAATGGGGAAATAGCTTTTTAGTCCCCTACCGGCGTGCCGAAGGGGACTATTAGGTTTGCACTCCGTCCGTCCGTCAGTCCATCTGTCAGTCAGTCAGTCAGTCCGGCAAATCAGTTTTCCGCACTTTTTTTCTACATGCTTTGAGGTATTGAGCTGAAATTTTGTATATGCCTTTGTAATCATGTGTCACAGATCAAGTTCGCGTTTCCTGGGATTTCGTCAATTTTTTAATGAGTTTGCCCCTTTTTGGACTTAGAATATTCGTTTTCCGCACTTTTTTTCTACATGCTTTGAGGTATTGAGCTGAAATTTTGTATATGCCTTTGTAATCATGTGTCACAGAACAAGTTCGCGTTTCCTGGGATTTCGTCAATTTTTTAATGAGTTATGCCCCTTTTTGGACTTAGAATATTCGTTTTCCGCACTTTTTTTCTACATGCTTTGAGGTATTGAGCTGAAATTTTGTATATGCCTTTGTAATCATGTGTCACAGATCAAGTTCGCGTTTCCTGGGATTTCGTCAATTTTTTAATGAGTTATGCCCCTTTTTGGACTTAGTGCAAACCAGTAGGGGACTATGGTATTGCTTGCAATCCAGTTACTTGTTTGAAATAGTGATGTACATTGTTTATTAATTCTGATTTATGTATTGCTGGTAAAATTTCAGCTTGGACCAATTTTCATGCAATATTTATTAAATTATAACAATCTACGATGAAAAGCATCTTATATTTGTTATTGAATATATAGTTTTTAGATTCAATTTATTTAAGTTTTCATCGTTTGATGCAGGCAACCTAAAAACTCATTTCATTTCAGTTTTCACTGTTTGTGAAAGGAAACAGTTGATACTCAGCTTATATTCATTTCATTTCAGTTTTCGCCATATGTTCAGGGAAACAGTAGATACTTGGCTTCCACAGGGGGTGATGCTTGTGTCTGCTTCTGGGAATGGAGTGTCACAGACAATTCTTTTAAGTGAGTTTGGTTTTATAGCTCTTTTATCCTTTTTTCAATTCAAGATCTTTAATTAGACTTTTCCAATTTAAATAAATCAGAAACATTTGAAAGAAAACGAAGATAGTGCATAATTACTGTAAACGATAATTGATTGTTATTAGTGTTTCTCTTTTCCCAGTATAATAGATGTATTACAGATTCATTAAACAAACAATGTCTGACAAATTGAGTATCTCTTTTCATTTTCAGTCCAAAGCCAATCAAGTATATAGAGAAATCCAGGGCTGGTGCCCAAGTTTTGTGTTCATCCTTCAGTGCAGGCGGGATGTTTTTCGCTGCTGGAAGCACAGATCACGTGATCAGAATGTATCATTTTCCTAATGGGTTTCCAGAAAAAATAGGCGAGCTTGAAAAACATACAGTAAGTTTTCTTAATCTCTGTCCTTTAAGTATAAAAGTCCATGAAGTGTTACCTGTATACACAGATATATAGCTGGTTAACTCTTTTCCAACATACAATAAATCTGCGGTGTAATACTTTTAAAACATTTCTCGTTATGAGCAATTCCTTCTTTTGTTACAATGTTTTCAAAAGTTGTCTGCTGCAAAGGCATCAGAAAGCGTCTATATGTGGAAAAGGGTTAAATAATATTTAAAAGCAATATAGATTTTTAGTAGATATTCCAGAATGTCAAGTTTTTGTGAGATTGTTATTTGCTCAAGGCAATACAGGACTAGATAGAGACTACATGTTGACTATAAGATAGATATTGGACTTCAATACATTGTTATGAAGTGAATAGTTTGTGACCAGGAAAACATTTGATATGCATTGGGGCCTGTCAGTGTGTATAAAGACCACCCAGGGGAACACAAGAATATGGTCTTTGACTGCAGGTGGTCTTTCATCACAGGGTCATGTGTGTAATTGGATACTTATAGTGTGGTTGTTATAGACAGGTAATCACTATTCCAAGGTGGTCTTTACCACAGGTTTGACTGTATGCTGATTTTGTTTTAATAATAATAATAATAATAAATTCTTTATTTTAAGAAGATAACACATTATGCATTTTATACAAATTAACAAATGTAGAAAGTCATATTTACAATGTGGTCTTCTGTAACAAAACACATTTTTAACAAATCATTCATTCAATTATACGACAAGCACCGTCATGTTAAAGTAAATAGTAAATACAGATTTTAAAAACAACATTATATCACATATTTCAGCATTCATACAGAACATATTTGTATCCATAAGCATATATAAATTGAAAAAAATGAAAAAAATGTTGTAAATACTTTTCTTATAACTTCGATATGTTAAGTAAGTGCTTTTCCATTCAGTCATTCAATTTGACAGGGAATCTTAGCATACTCCTTTCAGTTAAGAAGTAAAAGTAATGATGTGATATGCACGGTGCTCTGCGAAAAACCAACCTTAGCCCAATTATTATTTGATTTCAGGATCGGGTAGACAGTATTTGCTATGCAAACAATGACAACAGATTTTTAAGTGGCAGTAGGGATGGCACAGCCAGAATATGGAAGTTTGAGAGATGCGAATGGCGATGCACTATTCTGCATATCGGGGAGAAACTTAAAAAACTGTAAATATGATTTTCTATATCATCAAGATTTTAGATTCTTCTCTTCAAATGGCGAAAATGTATGTTAATGCATTAATTAGATGTTAAAGGTTCAACCTAGCATCCGCAACATAATTTTTTATTTTTTTATTTCAGAACGCCGGAAACTCGATGCGACTTTGAAGGTATTCTATCTGATAGTAGTAATGCCAAGTTGAGAGTTACCATGGTTGGATGGAACAACGATGATACATTGGTGTTCACAGCGATCAGTGACTTCTCTCTAAAAGTCTGGTGTTCCTACACAGGGGATCTTAAACACATACTCAAGGTGAACTACAGATATTTGTCTTTAGTTTTTAGCTCCCCTGTGCACAAAGTGCTGAAAGTGAGCTATTGCGATCACATTTTGTCCGGCGTCCGTCCGGCGTCAGTCGTGCATCGTCAACAATTACCTTGATAACACTCTTCAAGCTACATTGTGCATCCTATCTTCATGATAGTGTATCAGAACCTTCATCTCCACCGAATCTTGGACAAGTTCGAAACTGGGCCATATGAGGTCAAAAACTAGGTCACTATGTCAAATTGAGGGAAAATCTTATAAACACTCTGGAGGCCACATTTTTACATTTTTAACTTGAGCATGTTGAAACTTTGTCAGAATGTTTGTCTTATTGATATCTTGGCCAACTTCGAACATAGGTCATGTCGGGTCAACAACTAGGTCACTATGCCAAATTGAAGTAAAATCTTGTTAACACTCAAGCGGTTTCAGCAATTTGAAATTTTGTCAGAATGTTTGTCTTGATGATATGTAATTTAAGTTCGAAGATGGGTCATGTCGGGTCAAATACTAGGTCAATAGTTTAAATTGAAGGAAAATCTTGTTAACACACTAGAGGCCCTAATTTTTAAGCTTCATTTGTTTGATATTTTGTCTCAATGATATCTAGGTCAAGTTCAAATATGGGTAATTTTGGGTCAGAAACTAGGTCACTAGGGTAAATTGAAGGGAATTCTTGTTAACACTCTGGAGGCTGCATTTTTAACTTGAGCATGTTGAAACTTTATCAGAATGTTTGATTTGATGATATGTAGGCCAAGTTGGAATTTGGGTCATGTCTGTTCAAAAACTAGGTCAAAATGAAGGATAATCTTGTTAACACTGTAGAAGCCCCATTTGCTTCAGCAGCTTAAAATTTGGTCAGAATGTTAACCTTAACGATATATAGGCCAAGTTCAAATATGGGTCATTCCAGGTCAAAAACTAGGTCACGAGGCCAAATCAAAGGAAAATCTTGTTAACACTCTGGAACCCCTTTTTTAGCTCACCAGAACCAGATCGCCTTTTGTCCGTCGTTCGCCGTCAACATTTGCTTGTTAAAACTCTAGAGGCAACATTTTGCATCCAATCATCATGAAAGTCTATCAGAACATACATCTCTATCAAATATAGGCCAAGTTCGAAACTGGGTCATTTGGGGTCATAAATTAGGTCACTAGATCAAATTAAATGAAAATCTTGTTAACACTCTGGAAGCCGAGTTTGAATATAGGTAATGTTGGGTCAAAATCTAGGTCGCTAGGCCAAATTGAAGTGAAGTCTTGTTAACACTCTAGCAGTCTCAATGTTTACTTCAGCAGTTTGAAATTGTCAGAATGTTTGTCTTAATAATAACTAGGTCAGGTTCAAATATGGGTCATATTGGATTAGAAACTAGGTCAATAGGCCAAATTGAAGGGAAATATTGTTAACACTGTAGAAGCCGCATGTTTTACTTCAGCAGCTTCACATTTTGTCAGAATGTTTATCTTAATGATATCTAGGCCAAGTTCTAATTTGGGTTATGCTTGGGCAAAAACTAGGTCACTTGGCCAAATTGAAAGAAAACCTTGTTAACATTATGGAGGCTGCATTTTTCACTTCAGCAGCTTGAAATATTTTCAGAATGTTTGTCTGAATGATATCTAGTCCAGGTCACTAGGCCAAATTGAAGTAAAGTCTTGTTTACACTCTAGCAGTCTCAATGTTTGCTTCAGCAGCTTAACATTTGGTCAGAATGTTTATCTTCGTGATATCTAGGCCAAGTTCTAATTTGAAGGAAAATCTGGTTAACACTCTGGAGGCTGCATTTTTTGCTTCAGCAGCTTGAAATATTTTCAGAATGTTTGTCTGAATGATATCTAGGTCAAGTTCGAATATAAGTCATGTTGGGTCAAAAACTAGGTCACTAGGCCAAATTTAAGGAAAATCTTGTTAACACTCTGGAAGCCACATTTTTGGCTTGAGCATGTTGAAACTTTGTCTTAGTGATATCTAGGCCAAGTACGAATATAGGTCATGATGGGTCAAAAACTAGGTCACCAGGTCAAATTGAAGAACAATTTTGTTAAGACTTGAAGCCGCATTTTGAGCATGTTGAAACTTTGTCAGAATATTGGTTTTGATGATATCTAGGGTAAGTTTGAATATGGGTCAGGTCAGGTCAACAACTAAGTCAGTAGGCCAAATTGTAGAACAATCTAGTTAACACTATAGAGATCGCATTTTTGACTTGAGCACCTTGAAAGTTTGTCAGAAAGTTTGTCTTAATGATATTGCCATTGGCGCTGAAAGAGTTAAGTCTTAAATAGCCCATTCTCAGGTGAGCAATTCCAGGGCCTCATGGCCCTCTTGTTAACTTGAGCATGTTGAATCTTTATCAGAATGTTTGTCTTGATGATATGTAGGTCAAGTTGGAATATGGGTCATGTCGGGTCCAAAAGTAGGTCACTACCGCAATTTTTGCTTCAGAATGTTTGTCTTAATGATACCTAGGCCAAGTTCCAATATAGGTCATATTGGGTAAAATTTTGTTAACACTGGATGTTTCATTTGAATTTTTGTCAGAATAATTGTCTTGAAGTGTTTTGCATTAGATAAAACATTAAATAATTCAGGTGAGCGATCTAGGGCCATGGCCCTCTTGTTAAAATTACCCTTTTCTGTTGGTTGAACAGACCATGTCATATTCTTTTCTTCAAATGTATTTCAAGAATGATTATTTTTGACTTGTTGATATTTTCACATGTGGTTTGAATCCCTTATAAAAATAGCTTTTGGGTATTTTGAAAAAAATGTTTTGATCTAATCTTTATCAAATAGGTTTTCTTAACGACGTCAATTTGAAAATTTACTGCATCAAATTATAAGTTCTTTCTTTCTCACCTTTCAAGTTTTTATGCCTCATAAATGTTCTACATATAGACAGGGGAAAAGTATGATTGAACAGTATAATTCGCTTCAAGATATGGGCCATGACCATACAAAAAAACACATTCAGAGGTTTCTCAATTAAGTTGCAAAGCAGTTTGGGTTTTTGGTTAAAACCGTTCCCCAGGTCGCTTCTTAGACAAGATGGGCTCAAGAAATATTTCGATCAGACTGCTTATGGATGCATGTTGATCTGGATCTTTGAAAGTCCCCATGGTTAACCCTTTCCCTCATATAGACGCTTTCTGACACCTCTGCAGCAGACAGCTTTTTGAAAACATAGTGACAAAAGAAGAAATTGCACAAAACGTGCAATTTCTCCTTTTGCCACAATGTTTTCCACTTTTTGTCATAGGTTATCCATTCAATTATGAAGATTTTCTGCTGCAGAATTGTCGTATGAGGGAAAGGGTTAAGTTTCTTGGGATAAGGGTTATATATAATTTTAAAATTGTTTCATTCTCAATAACCCATAAAATAGTGAAAGAGTAGTTAACTGTTGAATTGAATCATTGAAAGAGGCCTATAATCCAAGCTTGACCGAATCAATTGTTGTTAACATTTAATAAAGATGATATGTAGGCATGATTCTATTGGAAACCTACAACAAAAATGTATTCTGGATGCTTGCATTCGTATGTGTGTACTTTATTTGTGTATGGGTATTGTTTTACAGGGACATCAAGATGAAGTGTTTGTGTTAGAACCCAGTCCTATTGATGCTGATATGCTTGTGAGTGCTGGCCATGATGGGAACACAGTTATTTGGGACCTGAAGAAGGGCACGAAGGTCAAGGAATACTTCAATATGGTCAGTTTGATATAAAGGATGCTCTTTAGTGAATTTTTTAACCCTTTTTGCTAATTAATATATTTATTTAGTTCACCATATAGATGTTATCTATGCTATTCGACTTAAGTTAAGATTAGATAATGCTCCCCAAATATGTTCTTTGAGTTAATATTGTAAATCTTGTAGTGTTCCACATGGAAGATTCGGCTTGCTAAAATGGGAATCTCTTTAACCCTCTCCCTCATAGGACAATTCAGCAGCAGACAACTTTGAACATATTTTGTCAAGAATTAAAAAAATCTCTATAATTGAATGGATAGCCTATGACTAAAAGTGGAAAACATTGTGGCAAATGGAGAAATTGCTCGTTTGAGCAATTTCTTCTTTTGTCACTATGTTTTCAAAAAGCCGTCTGCTGCATAGGCGTCAGAATGCGTCGATATGAGGGAAAGGGTTAAGTTCAGATTAGATAATGCTCACCAATAATGTTCTTTGAGTGAATATTGTAAATCTTGTAGTGTTCCGCATGGAAGATTCGGCTTGCTAAAATGGGAATCTCTTTAAGTTTAGATTAGATAATGCTCACCAAATATGTTCTTTGAGTTAATATTGTAAATCTTGAAGTGTTCCACATGGAAGATTATGCTAGCTAAAATGGGAATCTCTTTAAATAAAGTAATTATTATGTCTCTCCCCCCTTGCGAATACACTAGTTTAGTAACTGGTATACCAAATTTAAACTGTGTTAAATTGTAGAAAAACTTTGTAAACAATATAGTTTAGTGACTGGTATACCAAGATTACTAGATGATCAAAGTGTTCTTTTACAATTTTTGTTTGGTGAGGGATTTCAATTCATAAGATTAACTTGTTTTTGTTTAGGTTGTCTGTCTTTCCATCACAAATTATGTCCACTCCATAACTTTTGAACAACTTAAAGGATTTTTATATAAAACAAATGTTCATATTGACGCAATTTGCAGAGTGCATGTTTCGGCCAATTAAAAAGAAATCCTGTATTGGCTATATTCCTGCAATGATACACCTATAGAAACCAAATTTGATCTGTGCATACATGGAAGAGGATGTGTGTCACATAACAGAATCAGGCAGTTATCATATCTGTATTAGCCTATGCAGTATGCAACTTCAGCCAAGTTTGGGGTCTGGTTTTAATGACATTGTGTCTTAACCCTTTCCCTCATACGATAATTCTGTAGCAGAAGAATTTGAACATATTTTGTCAATAATTAAAAAATCTCTATAATTGAATGGATAACCTGTGACTAAAAGTGGAAAACATTGTGGCAAAAGGAGAAATTGCTCCTTTTGAGCAATTTCTTCTTTTATCACTATGTTTTCAAAAAGCCCTCTGCTGCAGAAAGCGTCTATATAAGGGAAAGGGTTAAAAGACCTTTGACTACCCCCCCCCCCCCCCCCCCCCCCCCCCCCTCTGCGTTAGGGAACTATGGATTGTCTACAATTCTTTTTTTTTGTCTCCCCTGTCTGAGAATAAGTTCCTACTATGATTTTTCTCTAAGCAGTATATTTCTATATTTTTTTATATATTTTATTTTTTCTCTTATTCTAGATTGAAGGTCAAGGACATGGAGCAGTATTTGATTGTAAATTCTCACCTGATGGCACACATTTTGCTGCTACAGATTCCCATGGTCATTTGATGATCTATGGATTTGGATCAAATGAAAAATACAAAAAGGTACAATTAGAAGTACATTTTTCTTGAAATTTATGTAACGTTTTTAGATTGGCTGAACCTTATGTTACAATTAGATTTTAGTTTTCATTTTAAATTGAGACATAAGAAAAAAGCATTGTTTTATAAACTGTTGTCGAAATAGAATTTAATTTCTTCCATTTTTGTCTCACCTTCCTGTAAGTGAGACACTTAGAGATCCTTTCTCCATCATCTATCTGTCACGCTTTGCATTAATATTGTTTCTGTTTAGCAGATTCACTTCAAAATAATAACTACATGAGTAGATGAACTGGCAGCCGTGATATGAAATGTTTTTGAAAACGGCGTTAAGCCCCAATCAATCAATCAAATCAATGAAATCAAAATATTAACACCCGGAACAATGGAACAATACAAGGAGCAAAACTCAATCCTGCTTATTGTCCCCCGCTTGGGCACTATTATTTCTCATTCGTCAGTCCGTCCGTCCGTCAGTCACGCTGTCACAAAAACTTTAACCTTGGTCATAACTTCTGAACCGTAATAGGTACTGCTTTCATATTTCACATGTGTATTCCTTGTGACAACCCCTTTCCATCAATACCATACTTTTTTGACCCTGGCGGGGGACCATAATTCTCTGAATTTGCTTGTTTTTATAATAGTTTATCTCCTGCTATCATTTTGTTTTAGTAAAGCCATAAACCCTTGCCCACATACATGTCAAACATGCAGCAGATAAATTTGAAAACATCTGGCCAAAAATATGGATAATCCCTCTTAATGAAGAACTTTTTTTTGATAAAGTTGAACAATTTTTAGAACAAGGAGAAATTGCTTATCATGACCAATCTCTACTTTTGCCATGATCTTTTTAAAAGTCGTCTGCAGCAGAGGCATCAGAAATCGTCTCTATGTTGGAAAAGCACTTATACTTGGTGACCAAATGTAAATTGTTTTTGGAGTTGACTCTCTTTTAAATTCTCTTTTATTCTTCATTTTTCTCAATTTTAAATGTATCAATTTTAAACTTATATTCATTTTGCTCAATAACATTCAAATGCATCAATATGTCTAAAACAGTATTCAGGGTATCTTACTATTTCACATATACCATGGAGAAAACAATTTTTGTACAAAAGGTTCAACTTTATTTAATTCATTTTTAGTTCGACTATTCGAAGAATATGAGAGCTTTACTACTCGCCCCAGCGTCGGCGTCCGGTTAAAGTTTTAGGGCAAGTTGGAATTTTCATTCATAAGTATTTGTGCTAGGGCTTTCATATTTGGAATATAGTTACATCTTATACCTTTCTTCACATTGAATGCTAAAGATGCTGAGTGTGACCTTCCTTTTGGGAAAAAAAACATGATTTTCGGGGGTTAAAGTTTTAGGGCAAGTTGGATTTTATTTTTTTTATTTTTTTTTTCTCAATAAGTACTTGTGCTAGGGCTTTCATATTTGGAATATAATTACATCTAATACCTTTCTTTATATTGTATGCTGAAGATTCTGAGTTTTACCTTCTTTTTGGGGTAAAAGACATGATTTTGGGTGGTTAAAGTTTTAGGGCAAGTTGGCATTTTCATTTAATTTTTTAATTTTTCTCTATAAGAATTTGTGCTAGGGCTTTAATATTTAGAATATAGTTACATCTTATACCTTTCTTCACATTGAATGCTGAAGATGCTGAGTGTGACCTTCTTTTTGGGGTAAAAAACATGATTTTCGGTGGTTAAAGTTTTGGGGCAAGTAGGATTTTATTTTATTTTTTTAACTTTTTCTGAATAAGTACTTGTGCTAGGGCTTTCATATTTGGAAAATAATTACATTTAATACATTTCTTCATATTATATGCTGAAGATGCTGAGTGTGACCTTCTGTTTGCGGTAAAACACATGCTTTTGGGTGGTTAAAGTTTTAGGGCAAGTTGGCTTTTTCATTTAATTTTCTAATTTTTCTAAGTAAGTACTTGTGTTAGGACTTCCATATTTGGAATATAATTACATGTAATACCTTTCTTCACATTGTATGTTGAAGATGCTGAGTGTGACTTTTAGGGGGTAAAAAACTTTATTAGATAAATTCTTAATTTTTGGTTACATTTCTTTCTAATTGTGATAATTTATTTATCAAATATAATTCTTCAACATATCAAACGGGTTTTGCATGGTGTCAAACATTAGGAAAACCTTTTTTTAAGGTTTTGCTAATTTTGGACTCGGTCAGTTTTAACATTTGTGTTTAGCTCAACGTTAAAGTTACATCATTCAAATCGCTTCATACTTCACATATTTGTTAAGGACCATCGTACAATTAGGTTAGATAACTCCATTGTATCCTAAATATGGAGTAATGGCCCTTGATTGACTTAATTTTTTTTATTTTTAAATTATATTTAAATGTATGTATATCTATTCAGTTGCTTTTACATATAGAGTATATAATATGATTTAATAGTACTTAAGTGCAATATAATGAAATAGTGCTTTATGTGAATAAGCGGCATGTAGTCGAGCGCGCTGTCCTCCGACAGCTCTTGTTTCCATTGAATCCAATGCTATTTTTTTTTCCACAAGTTTTGATCTTACATACAGTGGAGTAACCTAGAGGTATAGAACAGTAATACAAAATAAATAAGTAGTACTAAGCACATAGTTTGATACCATATTTAGACACACATATATACACAAATTACTTATTTAACCGTTTCCCTCATACAACAAATCTGCAGCAAACGACTGAACATATTTTGACAAAAAATGGAATACCTCAATAATTGAATGGATAATCTTTGACTAAAAGTGGAAAACATTGTGGCAAAAGGAGAAATTGCTTGTTTTGTCACTATGTCTTTAAAAAGCTGTCTGTCGCAGAGGCGTCAGAAAGCGTCTATATGAGGGAAAGGGTTAAAGAAACACATTAGAATAAAATTGACAATGATTGGGTATACAAATGGGAAAAAGCATGTATCTGGTGATAAATCAAGGTTTTAAGTAACATTTTCAATCATGCTCAACCAACCCCTATGTTTACCAAGCAATAAAAGGCTGTACCATTTGATGTAGAAACCTGTCCTTTTAGCTTACCACAATTAGCATTGAGTTAGATAGTCATTAAATTGCATGTGTAAAATCTTGCAAGCATAATTTTCTCCGTGGTTTAACCCTTTCCCTCATACGACAATTCTGCAGCAGACAACTTTGAACATGTTTTGTCAAAAAATAGAAAATCTCTATAATTGAATGGATAACATCTATATGACTAAAAGTGGAAAACATCGTGGCAAAAGGAGAAATTGCTTGTTTTGAGCAATTTCTTCTTTTGTCACTATGTTTTCAAAAAGCTGTCTGCTGCAGAGGCGTCAGAAAGCGTCTATATGAGGGAAAGGGTTAAAAGTAAAATAGTAAGATATCCAAAATTTGGTTTTAATATGTTCATTCATTTAAATGTTATGAACAAAACGTTAGTGTTTTATAGATGTAAAAAATGCTTCAGCTTGTGACCTGCATATTTGCAGAGCAGAAGAACCATAACTCTAGCATGCTATTTTTAGCTCGACTTAAAAACGAGAGCTATTGTCATGACCCTGGCATCGTCGTCCGGTTAAGGTTTTTTGTTGGCGGCGTCGGCGTGGTCGTCTGGTTACGTTTTTTTGTTCAGCTCAGCTTTTTTAGATCACCTAGAGCCAAAGGCTCAAGGTGAGCTATTCTGATCACTCTGTGTCCGTCGTCCGTCGTCTGTCGTCCGGCGTTAACTTTTAGCTTTAAAAATCATCTCCTCCTGAACCGCAAGAACAATTTCCACCAAACATCACAGGAATGTTCCTTTGGTGGTCCTCTTTCAAAATTGTTCAAAGATTTAAATTCCATTGAGAACTTTGGTTGCTGCGGCATCAGAAAGGGGACAAAATGTCCAAACTTTAAAAATCTTCTCCTCCGAATCTGCCTGTCAGATTCAAATATAATTTGGTAGAAATGTTCCTTGGGTGACCCTCTATAAAAATTGTTCAAGCCATACTGATTGGTTGAAAAACATGGCAGTCAGGCGGCATCAAAAAAGGGGCAAAATGACAATACTTTAATAAAGCATCCTTATAAAAGTGCTTGTCTGATTTAAAGATAGTTTTGTAGAAATGTTCTTTCATTGATCATCTACATACTTTGTCAAGCCATATTGATTTGTTGAAAGGCATAGCAGGCAAGCAGCATCAGAAAAGGAGTAATTAAACTTTTTGCTTCAAATGACATATGGTTATTAGATTTATGGTCTAAGGGAGGTAACACTTGGCAGAGTATTATGCAAGGGCAATCTCCTTCGCAGAGTTGTCGTTCCTTACACTCACCATACATGTATCAGAACATGAGTAAAACGACCAAACTTTAAAATCCTTTTCCTCCATAATCTGCTTGTCAGACTCCAAGATAATTCAGTAGAAAGAATCCTTAAATGCCCCTCTAAAAAAACTGTTCAAGCCATATTGGTTTATATTAAAAACAGATCAAGAAAGCTGCAAAATGACAAAAACTTAATAATTCATTTCTAATTGAAGTTCTTGTTAGATTTCAAGATATAAATGACCTTTACTTATAAGCTGTTTCTTGAGAAGTGTTCACTCCTTGAAGTTCTAATTGCACTCCTTGATCTTTTTCCCAGATATTTCTACTAATTTACTATCAATCAGGTGATCGATTTAGGGTCATCTTGGCCCTCTTGTTTCTGTTTTCTCCCTATCAGTCGAGCGTCTGTGCCGTACGCGGTGCTCTTGTTTGTAGTTATTATACCCCTGTTTGAGGAAAATGAACCAATACAAGGAACACCATTGTAGCCTACTTGTTTTAGTTATTTCCCGTTTTCATTACTTGAAGTTTTGCCATAATGTTTGTTTCTGATCAACTTGAAAGTTGCAACAGTATTATCTTGAAAAAAAGAGAATGAAACAATATCAGGTGATTTTCTCGCATGTGTTAATTACCTTATTTATTCGAATAATAAGGAGAGCTCTTCTTCTCACCTTGATATTGGCATCTTTGCATTATTAATGTTTCTTTATGGCCAAATAACAACCTCAGGAAATTTGGTGCATGACATTTAAGACATAATGGAAAAGGAAGTTGGGGTTTAAGCAAATTTCTTCTTAAATAATGTTTTCAATAGAAGTCTGCTGAAGAGATATTATTATAGTCTTTGTGACAGAAAAAGGTGTGAACTGAAGTTAGTACATCCTCAAATTAAGCTGAACCCTTTCTCACATATAGACAATTTCTGAAGCCTCTGCAGCAGACGACTTTTGAAAACTTTTAACTATAGAGATATTTCCTATTTTGGTCAATATGTTATCAAAGTTGACTGCTGCAAATTGTTATATGTGGGAAAGTGTTAAACACATTGAATATCCTACAGATTCCAGATGCAGTTTTTTTCCACACTGACTATCGACCATTGATAAGGGATGCCAATAACTATGTCCTTGATGAGCAGACTGAGCAAGCCCCTCATTTGATGCCACCGCCATTCCTTGTGGATATAGATGGAAATCCATATAAACCTGACTTGCAGCGCCTCGTACCTGGCAGGGAGAATTATAGAGATGACCAGCTCATTCCTCATCTATCTGTCAATGAAGATGGTATGCTATCCGTTTTAAGCCTATCCCCACATCTTACAGATCTGCTGCAGTCAAGTTTGAAAACATCTGGGCAAATTTATATATCTGCTTTTCCATTTTTAGCTCGCCAGAGCACGAAGTGCTCAAGGTGAGTTATTGTGATCGACTCTTATCAGTGGTTCGTCGTCAAGATTTGCTTGTTAACAATCTAGAGGCAACATTTTGCATCCAATCATCATGAAAGTTTATCAGAACATACATCTCCATCAGATCCAGGACAAGTTGGAAACTGGGTCATGTTGGGTCACAAACTAGGTCACTAGATCGAATTAAATGAAAATCTTGTTAAAACTCTGGAAGCTGCATTTTAAGCTTTAGCATGTTGAAACTTTTCAGAATGTTTGATATATAGGCCAAGTTTGAATATAGGTTATGTTGGGTAAAAAACTAGATCACTAGGCCAAATTGAAGAAAAATCTTGTTAACACTCTAGTGGTCGCAATTTTTGCTTCAGCAGTTTGAATTTTGTCAGAATGTTTGTCTTAATAATATCTATGTCAAGTTCGAATATGGGTCATATTGGATCAGAAAGTAGGTCACTAGGCCAAATTGAAGGGGAATCTTGTTAACACTCTGGATAGTGCATTTTTAATTTGAGCATGTTACAGGGTTTTCAAAATTAACCGATTGCCGATCAAAATAATCTTTTAAAATCCATTTTTGATCTGTTAGTTTTGCTCCCCTGTGCCCCCTTCCAGGGTTTTGCCCTTGACCTGACCCCAAGCCTGATCGGTTACTTTTCTCATTTAATCTGTTTTGACAACCCGATGTTGAAACTTTATCAGAAAGGTTTTCTTTATGATATGTAGGTCAAGTTTGAACATGGGTCATGTTGGGTCAAAAAATAGGTCACTAGGTCAAATTAAAGGACAATCTAGTAAACACTCTAGAGGCCACGATTTTTGCTTCAGCAGATTGAAATTTTGTCAGAATGTTTGTCTTAATAATATCTAAATCAAATTTGAATATGAAAATTCTCGTTAACACTGTAGAAGTCACATTTTTTGATTCAGCTTAAAATTTGGTCAGAATGTTTTTATGAATTGTATCTAGGTCAAGTTCGAATATGGGTCATTTTGGTTCAGAAACTTGGTCACAAGGCCAAATTGAAGGGAAATCTTGTTAACGCTCTGGATGCTGCATTTTAAATTTGAGCATGTTAAAACTTTATCAGAAGGTTTGTCTTGATGATATGTAGGCCAAGTTCGAATATTGGTCATGTCTCTTTAAAAGTAGGTCATTCTGCCAAATTGAAGAAAGATCTTATTAACACTTTGGAAGCCGCATTTTTGGCTTGAGAATGTTGAATCTTTGTCAGAATATTTGTCTTGATGATATCTAAGTTCGAATATGGGTCAGGTCAAAAACTAGGTCACTAGGCCAATCTTGTTAACACTATAGAGATCGCATTTTTGACTTGAGCAGCTTGACATTTTGTCAGAAAGTTTCTCTTGATGATATTGCTATTGGCGCTGAATTAGTTAAGTCTTAAATAGCCCATTCTCAGGTGAGCGATCCAGGGCCTCATGGCCCTCTTGTTGAATTTTGATCAGCTTTTTCTTGAAAGGTAGGGTTTTTTTTGTCTCTAATTTAACAGTCAATGTGTACTGTCGCCATGATTTAACTGAAGTTCTGTGGAAAACTGCGTAAAATCATAATAAAACAAACAACATCTTCATTTGTTTCAAGTTGAGCTGCTATACCTGATTGGGTAACGACGAGTCCTATCAATCGAGGGTTATTTCAGTTTGAACCACTGCTTGACAATTGATTCTTTCTAATGATGGACAAAAATCATTGTCACTATAGTCATGTGTCTTCCAACAATGGGTTCAATATATCGGATGTTGGAAGGTAGCCAGTTGCCTGGGAGGAATGTTGTATTGAATACTGGTGTGAAAAAGCTAGTAGACACGTGGTAAGCCTAACAATGAACTGCATGCTGTGATATAACTGAAAAACTGTTGAAATGGTGTTAAATTCCCATAAATCATTCATCTACTTGAAGGAGAACAAGAAGTGATGGGTGACCAAGTGCCTGTGATAGATGAGAACGATGAACGGGAGGACGAAAACGATACATCCGGTCAGCAGGATGACCATGAAGAAGGAGAAGAAGAAGGAGTAGAAGAAGAAGCTTCTGAAGAAACCGCTGCACACAGACCAAGTATTGATTCCCTCATCCAGGAACTTCAACGGCAGCAGGACCGAAGGATGTTCAACTCCGGGGAGGAGCCCATACAGTCCCCTCCTCCACCCATGGGGTCACCAGAGGCAGTCTCAAGGCAAAATTCTGGTGAGTGGTTAATAATGAGACATTTCCTTTCACAATTGAACAGATCAGATGTATTCTTGTCTGGTTTGAAAACATCCGAGCAAAGCATTAAAACATGCTATATATATATATATAAAACTGGATGAATAAGAAATATTGTGTATGTCTTTATTTTTAAAAATAAATTTTCCAATACATATATGGTATCAGATATTTGTCTCTGTAAAAAAAGAGATTATCTTGATGTTTTGAAGGAATACCTGCAAGGCTGCAATAATATTCCTGTCTCAGAAACTTATCATGTAGTGCTCCTCCAGTTGATGACCTTTGCAGACATTGTTAGACACGTGGAAAGTATTTGAGAAATAGATTATGAGTTTAACATCAAAACTTCAGTGCCAGTTGCACTCAAGGAAAACCTACCTTAGGACATTTGTCAACATCTGCCAGGTTGATCTGGCTCTGCACAGTTTGGGAATTACTTACATTATTTCAAGGAAATTTCTTACAAAAACTGTGATCAGATAGCATAGATGCGCAGGCAGATCTTTCCCTACATTTGTCATAAATAAGTAAAAGTTGGTTTTCTTGAAGCATGGTGCAGTTTGTGCAGAGTCCTTAACCCTTTGTCCTTTACAAACGCTTTCAGACGCCTCAACAGCAGACTGCTTTAGAAAACATTGTTACAAAAGAAGAAATTGCTTATCATGAGCATGATGAGCAATTTCTCCTTTTGCCACAATGTTTTCAATTCAATTCAATAATTAAACTAATAGTTATAGAGATATTCCATATTCTTGTAGGGATGAGGATCAAAGTTGTCTGCTGCAGATTTGTTGTATGTGGAAAAGGTTAACCCTTTCCCTCATACGACAATTCTGCAGCAGACGACTTTGAACATATTTTGTCAAAACATAGAAAATCTCCATTTGAATGGATAACCTATGACAAAAAGTGAAAACATTGTGGCAAAAGGAGAAATTGCACGTTTTGTGCAATTTCTTCTTTTGTCACTATGTTTTCAAAAAGCCGTCTGCTGCAGAGGCGTCAGAAAGCGTCTATATGAGGGAAAGGGTTAAAGATGATTATGATTGTAATTTGTATTCAGTGGCAGTACCCGTTGCTGCTCACATGGTTGGAATGAGGAGGGATGGAGAGACAGAAGGCGTCCGACAATCCCTGGGTAATATACAACAAGTCTCCACCGTCACAGAGCTTGCAGCACTCAGCAGACGTATTGTTGTCAAGGAAATTGATGCTGCTGTTCTCAGGTATATATAATGAACTTAATGATATATTTGTTTTAAAGATACCAAAGTCAACAAAAGAGTTTTTGTGAGAATTATCGATCAACATGCACAGTCCGGTCTGGTTCTGCACTGTTTGCCAGTATGTGATGGAATCGTTCAGTACATTTTGGATGAGAGAGCATAGTTTCACATGCAGATATTTGTCTTCAATTGATGAATAATCCTTAGTTTGGGTTTTGTGTCCCCTTACTTGGTAACATGACCCATTGGGATCACTTCTGTTGTCTGACTGTCAATCTGCGATTCATGATCTCACTTACTGACATGTTGGTAGTTGACAAACTGTGTTCCTACACAGTGACGATAGTAGTGCTGAGGATTATTTGTTACAAATGTTTTTTTCCTGTACACAATTAGGATGATGTGCACAATGTCAAATCATGCCATGCAAGTAGTAGCAGGCTCTTTTACCATCAATTTAGGGAAAATTTAAAAGTAATGTGGCATCTTAAATTAACCCTTTCCCACATACAACAAATCTGCAGCAGACGACTTTGAAAACATAGTGATAAAAACCAAAAAATTGTCCATAAAAGATAGCTTAATTGTCAAATAAAGTTGAAAACATTGCTCATCATGAGCAATTTCACCTTTGGCCACAATGTTTTCAAAAGTTGTTTGCTGCTATTGCGTCAAAATGCGTCTGCAGGTGGGAAAGGGTTAAGGCAGATAACTAATGAAATAGTTGACAGCCACTATCTCATGTGAAGTCATACACTCCTTCACAAATAAACATTGACATATCTGCAATAGGTGAATTCAGAAAACATTGTAACAAAAGCATTAATTACTCATTTTTAACCCTTTCCCTCATATAGACGCTTTCTGACGTCTCTGCAGCAGATGGCTTTTTGAAAACATAGTGGCAAAAGAAGAAAATGCTCAAAACAAGCTATTTCTCCTTTTGCCACAATGTTTTCCGCTTAGTTTTTAGGTTATCCGTTCAATTATAGAGATTTTCTATTTTTAGATCACCTGAGCCGAAGGCTCAAGGTGAGCTATTCTGATCACTTTTTGTCCGTCGTCCGTCCGTCCGGCGTTAACTTTTAGCTTTAAACATCATCTCCTCCCAAACTCCAAGGACAATTTCCGTGAAACATCACAGGACTGTTCCTCTGGTTGGCCTCTTTCAAAGTTGTTCAAAGATTTAAATTCCATTGAGAACTTTGGTTGCTGCGGCATCAGAAAGGGGACAAAATGTCCAAACTTTAAAAATCTTCTCCTCCGAATCTGCCTGTCAGATTCAAATATAATTTGGTAGAAATGTTCCTTGGGTGACCCTCTATAAAAGTTCAAGCCATACTGATTGGGCGAAAAACATGGCAGTCAGGCGGCATCAAAAAAGGGGCAAAATGACAAAATTTGAAAATTCCATTTTTATGAAAGTGCTTGTCTGATTTTAAGAAAATATAATACGAATCTTACTGTAATGATCCTCTATTTAATTTGTTTAAGCCGTTTTGATTGGTTACACAATCATAGCAACCAGGCGTCATCACAAAAGGGGTAAATTGAACTTTTAGCTACAAATGACAACCAACTCCTACCATTCCAATAGAACAATTTCCACAAAACATCACAGGAATGTTCCTTTGGTGGTCCTCTTTCAAAATTGTTCAAAGATTAAAATTCCAATGAGAACTTTGTTTGCTGCGGCATCAGAAAAGGGGACAAAATGTCCAAACTTTAAAAATCTTCTCCTCCAAATCTGCCTGTCAGATTCAAATATAATTTGGTAGAAATGTTCCTTGGGTGACCCTCTATAAAAATTGTTCAAGCCATACTGATTGGTCGAAAAACATGGCAGTCAGGCGGCATCAAAAAAGGGGCAAAATGACAGAATTTGAAAATTCCATTTTTATGAAAGTGCTTGTCTGATTTTAAGAAAATATTATATGAATCTTACTGTAATGATCCTCTATTTAATTTGATTAAGGCGTTTTGATTGGTTACACAATCATAGCAACCAGGCGTCATCTCAAAAGGGGTAAATTGAACTTTTAGCTACAAATGACAACCAACTCCTACCATTCCAATAGACCAATTTCCACAAAACATCACAGGAATGTTCCTTTGGTGGTCCTCTTTCAAAATTGTACAAAGATTAAAATTCCAATGAGAACTTTGGTTGCTGCGGCATCAGAAAGGGGACAAAATGTCCAAACTTTAAAAATCTTCTCCTCCGAATCTGCCTGTCAGATTCAAATATAATTTCGTAGAAATGTTCCTTGGGTGACCCTCTATAAAAATTGTTCAAGCCATACTGATTGGTCGAAAAACATGGCAGTCAGGCGGCATCAGAAAAGGGGCAAAATGACAAAATTTGAAAATTCCATTTTTATGAAAGTGTTTGTCTGATTTTAAGAAAATATAATACGAAACAAGAATGTTCCTTTGGTGGTCCTCTTTCAAAATTGTTCAAAGATTTAAATTCCATTGATAACTTTGGTTGCTGCGGCATCAGAAAGTGAGAAAAATACCCAAATTTTAAAATCCTTTTCCTCCATAATCTACTTGTGCGATTGCAAGATAATTTGGTAGAAATGTTCCTTAAGTGACCCTCTAAATAAACTGTTGAAGCCATATTGATTTCGTTGAAAAACAGGGCAGCAAGGCAGCATCAGGAAAGGTGCAAAATGACAAAAACTTTATAATTCCATTCTTATTAAAGTTCTTGTTAGATTTCAAGATATAAATGGCCTTTACTGATAAGGGCTATTCCAGTAAAACATATGTCCCACCCCAGGAAGGCACTTTCAAAATTGACCAACCCCCTTCAGAAGTTTATTTGACTAGAAAAGAACCCTCTTTAGAATATTTTCTGAGCAAATTCGGACCCCCTTCAGAAGTTTATATTTTTTGTTGCAAATTTCAACCCTCAATAGCAGTTTTGTCGGACTTCTGATTAGGACTTACTATAAGTGTATTCATGGTCCAACAGTAAGTTTCTGCTCTTGCATCGTAAGTAAAGATGTTGATTCTGGCAGGAATTAAAATACACATGAATTTGTATTGAGGTTTAAGACTGATTTTCAACATCTTTGGTCATTTAAAGGCGGTCAGTTATCCATACCCTCTGTTCCTGGAAGACCCAGTACTAAGCCAAACCCAAACAACTGACAGTTTCCTCATATAAATCAGAGGCGGAGGCCTCGAACTCGGAACCTTCAGGTTACTAACCTAGCATATTACCAACCACGCCACAAAGGCCTTCATTAAGATATTTCAAATTAAATTTGAACAAGAAAATGTGTCCATGGAACACAGATGCCCCAGTCGACAGTCAGATGAACAAATGTAGGGTCACAAATAGCTTTATTCAACAATTAAACAAAATAACTTTTTTCCGATTTTCAGTACCATACCGTTTTGATCGTATCTCGAAAATTTGTCTTCAAACGAATTCTGTACACTACGTTTGAGAAATATATTATGTGGTTAAAACAAAACGGTTTTTCTTCATCGGGCAGTCTGTCTGTCACAGTGATTCAGATTGCAACTCGGTCTTTTAAGACAGCTGTCCTAAATGTAAAAAAAAAACCAGGCCATTTTGTCCTAAACTTAAACAAGAGGGCCATGATGGCCCTGGATCGCTCACCAGATTTTTCTTTTCACTATAGCAATATAAGCCCTGCCCCCTGGTAGTTTCCTACCTTGGCTTGGCTTGAAAAAATCTAAGAGGGTCACCCTAGGAACATTTCTAGTAAATCTTTTGAAAATAGATCAGACACTTTGGGAGGAGAAGATTTTTTAAGGTCCACTATATCCATATAAGGCAAAATAGCTCCGCTCTCTGGAGGCCATTTTTTTATGACCAATCAAAATGGCTTCAAGATATCTGATGGAGGGTCACCCAAGGAACATTTCTACACAATTATTAAACAAGAGTACCGCGGTACATAATACGCCCGTCAGGAACTTCTTTACAAATATTCTAAGTCCAAAAAGGGGTATAACTCATTCAATAATTGACGAAATCCCAGGAAATATGAACTTGATCTGTGACACATCACTACAAAGCCTTATACAAAATTTCAGCTCAATAGCTCAAAGTATGTAGGAAAAAAGTGTGGTAAACCCGAACGGACGGAGGGAGGGACATGTATGACCATACCATAATACGTACCGTTTTTAAGAAACGGTCGTATAAAAATCGGCCTGACACCTTTGGAGGAGAAGATTTTTAAAGTTTTCACTATAGCCATATAAGTCAAATTAGAGTTAAATGATAGAGGGTCACCCAAGGAACATTTCTACAAAATTATTTGAAAATCGGCCAGACATTTTTGGAGAAGAAGATTTTTTAAGTTTTCACCTTAGTCATATAAGTCAAAATAGCCCCGCCCCCCTGGCGGCCATGTTTTTTGACCAATCAACACAGCTTCAAGGAATCTGATAGAGGGTCACCCAAGGAACATTTCTAAAAAATGATTTGAAAATCTGTCAACCAGTTTGGCAGAAGAAGAATTTTGAAGTTTTTTTCATTTCGTTGCCATGGATCCCAAAAATTTGAAGGAATTCTGGTGAGGCCATTGGGAGGATGCTTTCTGTGAAGTTTCAGCCCAATTGACCCACTGGTTACTGAGGAGAAAAAGTTGCCGGACAAAAGGCGATCACAATAACTCGCCTTGAGCAAAGCTCAGGTGAGCTAAAAATTCAAACCCAGAAAGGCCACTTTTAGATGCGCTTTTCAAACTTACACTTACTGATGAACACCTATTAAAAATCTTCAGCAATATTGAAAACCTTTTAGAATTACAGTTAATATACTAACAGGTTAAGAAAACATTGTGGCAAAAGGAGAAATGAGCAATTTATTCTTTTCCACAATGTTTTCAAAAGTCTTCTTCAGGTGACTGTCTAGCTTGTATTTTAAACTTATTTAGTGTTAAGCTGGAGTGAATTATTGTAATTTTCACTTTAAACTAAATTTACACATAAGTAAAGAGGGAAGAGAAAAAGTCATCTAATTGACTGTGGTTTCAGAGGAAAATGAAGCATTTCCACTATGTGACAGGTGATATACCTGGACAGTCTAAAATGTTTAAAAATTCAAGTAGGCTTGTATATTTATGATGTGGGGGATTCTCTTCTTTTTTTTAGACCAAAAAACGTTTTGAGTGTCTTGTAAATTATGGCCTTTTCATTTTCGCTGCTGGCCTTTATCACAACTTGTTCAAAGTTTGGCAGCAGATTTGCACAAATCACAGAGGCCTTATGGTTTTTGCTGTCTGCGTGCCTCTTTAATGATCTGGTCCGAAAATAGGAAGTCCCGTCTGTCAATGCATTTTTGGCCGGATTGCTCAAGCAATTCCGGTCTATAGATTGGCGATGTCCGTCTGTCTGTCTGTCTGTCTGTCCGTCAACATTTTGGTTAAAGTTTTAGGTTAGGCAAAATGGTTAAAGTTTCTGGTTAAGCAAATCTCAGACATGGAAAGAGCTACAAACTTGAAAATTGGTCTGTGTGTAGCCACTAACATGTTCTTTTGATTTCCATGATAACTCTTGACCTTCACGTTGCTATTACCCGTCTGTCTGTCTGTCTGTCTGTCTGTCCGTCAACATTTTGGTTAAAGTTTCTGGTTGAAGCAATATCTCGGACATGGAAAGAGCTACAAACTTGAAAATTGGTCTGTGTGTAGCCACTAACATGTTCTTTTGATATCCATGATAACTCTTGACCTTCACGTTGCTATTGCCCGCCTGTCTGTCTGTCCGTCAACATTTTGGTTAAAGTTACATCACGGCATTGCGTTTTAATTTGTTTTCTACTGTTTTATAGTTATATCACGGCAACTTGCGTTTTAATTTGCTTTCTACAGTTTTATAGTTATATCACGGCAACTTGCGTTTTAATTTGCTTTCAACAGTTTTATAGTTATATCAACTTGAGTTTTAATTTGCTTTCAACAGTTTTATAGTTTTATCATGGCAATTTGCATTTTTATTTGCTTTCAACAGTTTTATAGTTATATCATGGCAACTTTCGTTTTAATTTGATTTCAACAGTTTAATAGTTATATCATGACAACTTGCGTATTAATTTGCTTTCAACAGTTTTATAGTTTTATCATTGCAAATTGCGTTTTAATTTGCTTTCAACAGTTATATAGTTAAATCATAGCAAATTGTATTTTACTCCCCTTTCAACAGTTTAACAGTTAAATCACGGCAACTTGCGTTTTAATTTGCTTTCAACAGTTTTATAGTTATATCAACTTGTGTTTTAATTTACTTTCAACAGTTTTATAGTTTTATCATGGCAACTTGCGTTTTTATTTGCTTTCAAAAATGTTATAGTTATATCGTGGCAACTTTCGTTTTAATTTGATTTCAACAGTTTTATAGTTATATCCCGACAACTTGCGTATTAATTTGCTTTCAACAGTTTTATAGTTATATCACTGCAAATTGCGTTTTAATTTGCTTTCAACAGTTATACAGTTATATCACAGCAAATTGCGTTTTACTCCGCTTTCAACAGTTTTATAGTTATATCACGTCAACTTGCTTTTTAATTTGCTTTCAACATTTTAATAGTTATATCACAGCAAATTGTGTTTTAATTTGCTTTCAACAGTTTTTGGCCAGATTGCTCTAGCAATTCCGGTCTATAGATAGGCGATGTCCGTCTGTCCGTCCGTCTGTCTGTCTGTCCGTCAACATTTTGGTTAAGTTTCAGGTTGAGGCAAAATCTCAGCACTGGAAAGGGTTACAAACTTGAAACTTTGCCTGAAGGTAACCAGTAACAAGTTCTATTTATTTCTATGGTTACTTTGACCTTGACCTTGTTTTGTCGATTTTCAAGGTCAAATTGCCGACAATCCGGCCTTACCGTCTTCAGCGGTTTCTTGTTTATATGTTGTGTGCACAAATTGTAGCCGTTTTTCTGCATTGAAATATGCTCAGCCAGAAATTTTGAAACGCTCTAGACGATTTGACAGGCAAATCAGGTACAGTACTTATTGAGGAGTTGGGCATTTGTTCTTAATCGGCTGAATTTTGATTATTTTTTCCGTTTTAATGCTTGTCGACGCGTTATCTTTCCGGAAAAAAAAGCGATTGTCGAAAATGTTTTCGTTCCGACATTTTGAAAGGGTTTAATCCGGGTTCTTAAAAGAGGCCCTACGATTGGCTGATATTTAATGAGCCAGCCAATGAAATCAAGTTTTACATCAATGATCATTAGACGCTTTACATGTAGTATACTTTAATGCATTGTAACTGCTATGAAGCGCGTACGTAACTCGACAAAACGCTTTTTGTTTATTATGAATCAAAATGCGTCTACTGCACATGATATTTTTCAGTTGGCTTCGCGGAGATTAACTCTAGCGATGTCATATTTCCGATGCCCGACGCCAATCTGATTCTGAATCTCTGCAGTCAATATAAATGAGCAGATACGGACAGAGGCAAAAAAGAAAATGATGCCCCCCTTTAGAAGCGAAATTGGACTTTTCACCACCCCCTACAGTAGCAAATTAAGAAAAAGACCTTCCCCCTACAGAATTTTTTTATTTTGCCGTCCTGGGGTGGGACATATGTTCAACTGGAATAGCCCTAAGCTGTTTCTTGAGAAGTGTCCACTCCTTTGCAGTTTCATTTACACTCCCTGATAAAATTTTCCCAGATATTTGCAGTTAAATATTTGCTACTAATTTACTATCAATTAGGTGATCGATTTAGGGCCATCTTGGCCCTCTTGTTTGACAAAATATGTTCAAAGTTGTCTGCTTCAGAATTGTCGTATGAGGGAAACTATTCTCGTCATGCAACAATGTTTTAAATGTTTTTTTGTTTTTTGGCTAAATCTTTTCAAAGTCATCTGCTTCATATGTATTGTATACATGTGGGAAAGGGTTTTAAACTTCCTATATATTCTGAATCAAGCAATAGTAGTCCGCTTGCATATCCCGGATTTCAAAATTGTACACTTTCTGAAACTGCTTTGTCTGAAATTTGGAAACTTTGTTTGTTCAGAAACGGTTTGTTACAATGGAATCATATTCTTTCTAGTAGCAATCAGGCCAACAGACTATTAGTATTTACAGTACTTGTATTGCTTGTTTCCATTAAAACTGGAAAAGCTCCATGAATGAAAGTTTAATTTGGAATATTTTCAATTTAATCAGGAGAAGTGAAGAAAGACGAGCAGCTTTAGCAGAGATAGAGTTGAAACAGTATGTGTCAGAAAGGAAGAAAAAAACCCTGGTACTTAAACATGACAATGATGTAAGTATAGCTAGTGTGGTCTACCCAACACCTCTCATGAGTCGTCTTTCACTCGTTAGGACTGTGGGTATGGGCCGTTGTGTGACTGTTGATTGTCTGAAAAGGGTTTCATTCAAATCAAGATTTGAGCTCTATGTCAAATACAACCTTTTGTACATATATATGACAAGTGTAGATAAATATCTGACTCCATGTCAATGTTACCTGATTCTAATGCACACAGTTTGTAAGAAGTTAACCCTTTTCCCACATCTAACAAATCTGTAGCAGACAACTTTGAAAAACATCTTTTCAAAAATGTGGAAAATCTCCATAAATGACAGTTTAATTTAATTATGAAATAGAGTTGAAAACATTGTGGCAAATGGTAAAATTGCTCATCATGAGCAATTTCACCTTTGCCACAATGTTTTTCAAAGGTCGTCTGCTACAGGACGTCTGAAAGCGTCTACATATGTGGAAAAGGGTTAAAAATCTTCGATTGGGTTTTCTACACAGACTCTTTTACTTTTCAACAAGTCGATATTTTAATGAAAGTTTTGAAACAATTGTTTTAAAATTTAACTACGGTGAAAATTCAACCAAATGCCTCCCATACCTACAGTTTTGATTTTGAGCACTAATGTTAAATCACATGGATTCATTAATACATATAGGTGTTTTTTAGTACCATTGGTAGGCAGGGAAAGTGGATATATAATCATTTCTTGTTAAATATGAATAGTCTCTGTTTCTTGTACCATTAAACCTTTCTCATGTACAGCAAACCTGCAGCAGACAAAAGATAACTGCAATAATGTGAACAAAAATCTCTATAAAGGAGCAATTGTTGTCAGGCGCATAGCTGACTGTACGCAAAATACGCAGCTGCGTAGACATTGTCTCCAGTACTCAAATTTGAAAAAGTTCAAATCTGCAATAAATACTTGACATGGGGTAGGCGTAAGTATAAAACATCGAAAAATGACAAATGCAACACATTTTACTATCACAAAATTTCCTAGAAAATACGTTTATTTCACCATCATTCAAGATCAGTCATATTTTGCTACTGAAATGCTCCCAGAATTCACCACAGACAATATAGAGGGGAAAATTTTGCATACACACTCTCTTTACCCTAGCTACGCCCCTGTTTGTTTTTGTAATGCTTTCAAAAGTCGTCTGCTGCAGTTGCCATAAAATGTGTCTGCATTTAGGAATGTATTAATTAATTCTGGTAAACAAGTTCAATTTTTCCTGTATTTACATACTTCAGTCATAAGGTTACTGTAACGATGTCTTTTTCAAATGCAGCTATATGATAATTGACTATTAACCCTTTCCCTCATATAGACGCTTTCTCTGCAGCAGACGGCTTTTTGAAAACATAGTGACAAAAGAAGAAATTGCTCAAAACGAGCAATTTCTCCTTTTGCCACAATGTTTACCACTTTTAGTCATAGGTTATCCATTCAATTATAGAGATTTTCTATTTTTAGCTCGACTTTTGAAAAAAAGAGAGCTATTGTCATGACCCTGGTGGCGGCGGCGGCGTGGTCGTCTGGTTAAGGTTTTTTGTTTAGCTCATTTTTTTTTTTTTTTTTTTTTTTCTCCCTATCAGTCGAGCGTCTGTGCCGTACGCGGTGCTCTTGTTTGACAAAATATGTTCAAAGTCGTCTGCTGCAGAATTGTCGTATGAGGAAAAGGGTTTACACAATAATGTTATCATTGCTTTTTCCAAATGCCATCAAAATGAGCATGCCTCTTAGATGATATATATAGATGATATCTGCATTGAAGAAAGGATGTATTCATTGGTGATTTGTGATGAGGCTTTCAAATTTGAACCTCTAAAAAATAGTACTGACTTCAAAGTCAGTGCAATAGACTTATTTTAAATAAACACTTAAAAAGGAGAAATTGCTCATAATGTTCCCTTTTCTGTGATATAATTGTTGAGATTTTGCATTAATTAAGGCATTTTAGACTGGTGTTTTCATTAAGGACTTGGTCAATGGCTTTTAAATTTCACTTATCTGAACAGTAGCAATCAACTTTGAAAACATCTATAGACAAAAGTATAATTATTTAAAAAGAGTTGAAAACACTATGAGAAATGTTCTCCTTTTGTCACAATGTTTTCAAAAGTCATAAGCCCTTTAGAAAGAGTTAAGATTTTGTTTAATAAATCATATTTCAGGATATTTCTCTGCTTATATTCACCTCTCATTCGGTAATTAGCCTCTCATTATCATTTCTATGTCATTTTGGTGTTTCATATTTAGAAGAGAACTAAGTATTGTCTTGACAATTCTCCTAAGTTTTAGTTGTAGTCTCCAAACTATTATTCTATGCATGTTTATTATGGTAGTAAGAGAGAGTCTATTACTAATACTTACTAGCATATATACATTAGATTTACATGATCTATACCATTTCCCTTAGTGTTAGTGTGACTATTCAAAGAAAAGCCTGGTCTATTTGACTCACCCTGATATCTCTGTCACACTATCAGCGTAAAGTTTTGCATGTTTTCCACAGACAATAAAACTGCAGCAGACGACTTTGAAATTATCAAGTCCAAAATATAGAAAATTTGTTTAAATGATAGTATGATTATTGAAAAGAGTTGAAATCATTGTGGTAAATGGAGAAATAGCAAATTATGAGCAATTTCTCCTTTTGGCGCTTTGATTTCAAAAGTTGTCTGTATGTGGAAAACAGTTAAGTTTTTGTGGTATTGTATTGAAACTATGCTAAAATCTTCAGGGCCATTAGGACTATCAATTCCCAAACAATGCTCTTGTTTTAACTTCTTTGAAAACTGTTTACATCCATGCCTCTGGGGGTCCTATGATATGGCCAATGACTAAGTTCAATTGAGAGGTGCTCCGCAAAACCATCCTTAGGGCATTTGCAGTAAGTTTAAGTCCAGATCAACCTGCCCATCCAAGCAGCTTGTTTTTTCTGACCTGCACTTTTCGCCTGTTAGTTGTAGGAGGTTTCGAGTTCTCGTAACTTCTAAAAAACAATATCCACTTGGATCCTGTAGCATGGATGCACAAGCATAATCTTTCTGTATTTGTAATAATTACTCTAAGGTTTTGTTTTCCTGAAGCACCAGGAATCCATTGAAGCTGTGTGGTTAGTGTCTGGGATTTTGAACAGGAGGTCCCTGGTTTGATCTTCAGTCACAGGGGAGTGCCCTTGGGCACCTTTCCTTGTTCAATACTGCCTGGTTTGTTTACCCAGGGATCATGAATAAATGAGCTGTTGCCATGATATAGCTGAAATAATGTTAGTTTTAAATCAATTGCAAAACAAGCTTTAAGCTTAAATTAATCATGCTCGATGTCTGCTTCCTGGAGACATAACAAGTGCTCTTGCCGTTTGTGTGGAAAAATCCCAAAGGCAGAACCCTCATCACAGAATTTGAACCCGGGACCTTATTAGAAATATTAGAAATAAAGTTGAAAAGAGCGTAAAACCCATTTAAAATAAGATCCTGGAGCACCACTTTATTATTCTAATAAAACAATTTTTTTTTTTTTGGACAAGTCTTTTCCGAATAGCTGACTATTTCTCTGCCGTAGACAGCTCTTTTAATCTAATATTTATAATGAAATAGGATTCACATGGATAATTATGAAATTTTTGTCGAATGACCCATTGTTATCTTTGCCAAACATATCAACAACGAAAAGTTGACAAAAAGCCAAACTCATAACTTTAACTGTCCTGATATGATAGTTATAGTCTATCCCTTAGAATAAAGTAGGAGCTAGGGATTGATCTTGCAAATGGGAGTATATATGTTAGAGCTTCACCCATTTTATCTGACAATGACAGCTCCAATAGATATACACTGATATGGACAATTTTTTGAAAATATGATGGGAAAAGGATGATGAGTATCAGTAATTTCTAACAAGTTGTTAAACTTCCAAATCTCCATTTGTTTCACTCTTTTCCTAGAATGTTCTCAAAGGAGAAGGCATATTTTTAATCTTTATTGAATAAAACATTTGTCAGGTCCCCAACATTATAACATGCATATTGTATTGATTTTGTAGAAATAAAATATGCATGCTGCTTTAGATGGTTTTGTCCAATATCTAAGTGTGTATTGAGTAAGCATATTAAATGCTTATAATATTATGCTTTACTGTCAATGCTGTTTATTATGGGAATGTACCAAGTCATAACGTAAGACTTTAACCCTTTCCAACATACAACAAATCTGCAGCAGACGACTTTGAAAATATATTCGAAAAAATGTGAAAAATCGCCATAATTGAGAGTTTAATTATTTAATAGAGTTGAAAACATTGTGACAAAAGAATGATTTGCTTGTAATGAGCAATTTCTTCTTTTGTCACAATGTTTTTAAAAGCCGTCTGCTGCAGAAGCATCTGTATGTGGGAAAGGGTTAAACCCTCACTATGATACAGATGATGTTTAATGCCTCTGCAATAGACTGCTTTTCATAGCACAGGTGAAAAAAGAAGCATTTCTTATAATGAGCAAAAAAAGTTTTTGGTAGTAATGCCTTGACGCTCAAGGTTGTTAGAATAGCATCAATGAATGCATCAGTGTCGGGATACATTACACCAGAAGTACTGGTAATCTGCACGGGAGATGCCATTCACACTCCAATAAGTCTGTACATAACCCTTTCCCACATACAACAATTCCGCAGCCGATGACTTTGAAATGATCTAGGCAAAAACACAGAGTCTAGATATAATCACTGAAAAAAGGTTGAAAACATTATGGCAAAAGGAGAAATTGATCGTTTTGAGCAATTTCTCCTTTTGTCAGAATGTTTTCAAAAGTTGTCTGCTGCAGGTGTCAGGAAGCATCAAAATGTTGGGAAAGGGTTAAACTTTTTATCAGAATTAAACTTCTAGTTTTCCAGATGCTTACTACATGTACATGTCTATTTCAGAGTAGGAAACTATAAAAAAGCATTACTCGCAAAAACTTAAAAGCATAGATCTGTGATAAAACTGGACCTTACTAGTATTTAGTCATGTGTGAATATCGCTTTCTGTATTGTATTAGTCATCGTTATCTGTTATCTGTTATTAGTTTCCATAGAATTTCATTGAAGAAGCCTATCGTTTGACATCATGGAAGTCTATGTCAGACTCTGTCATTGAACAACATGTGGATTATGTAATAACTCAAAAAGTATTTGAGATAAGTTCATCAAGGGCAATACAGAAATTATAGTTAAATGTGGTTTGTGTCATGACTCAACAAGTAATTTGAGTGTTCAATGACTTTGGTATTTGCATCAAGGGCAGTAGGGAATTTATACAAAATAAGATTTCTTTCTAATTGCTTGAAAGGTTAACATCATGTTTCAAGGTCAAAGTTGAGAATTAGGGATTTAGCAAAACTTTAAAAGTGTTCAAGCACAGATCATAGCACTTCATATTTTGCATGTAGGGGAACTAGGAGATCATTTACAACTAAGTTTTATCCATATCATATCGAGGATATTTAGATTATACCTTTGTTTTTTCCCATTTTGTGGTGCCATGCATATCTTCAAAAGCTTTTCTCTGTTTCAATTGCAAGTTCACACTCAATGTTATGATAAAAATGAAAGAAGAAAAAAGGTAACGACACATCTTCAGCAGATGAGTTTGAAAACATCTACCGTCTAGGCAAAAGTATAGAAAATCTCTATACTTAATGCTATATTTATTAATTGGAGATGAAAATATTGTGGCAAAAGGAGAAATTCTGCAACATCACCTTTTGTCACAATGTTTTGAAAAGTTGCCTGCTGCAGGGGCATCATAAGGGTTATAAATAAAACAGGGATTTACACACCATTATTTTCTAAAATGTTATAAGATTCACTATGTCACCTCTCTACATTGAGCACTTGTCAGATTTGGATGTTTATTTGATTATCTTTGTATTGTACAGGAGGATACGTCTGACACAGGGATAAAAACTAGAAAGAAAAAGACAACAAAACGTGGCCACTCAACACGTAAACAAGGGACCGAATATGAGGACACGGCAACCAACCGGCTAACAACTAGGGCCCTTTATGACACAGATGAAGAGGTATGAACACTTAATAGACCAGTCTGATTTTGTTTTCTCAAGCTAAACATTTTAACCCTTTCCCCCATACGACAATTCTGCAGCAGATGTCTTTGAACATATTTTGTCAAAAAAATAGAAAATCTCTATAATTGAATGGATAACCTATGACTAAAAGTGGAAAACATTGTGGCAAAAGGAGAAATTGCTCGTTTTGAGCAATTTCTTCTTTTGTCACTATGTTTTCAAAAAGCCGTCTGCTGCAGAGGGCGTCAGAAAGTGGTCTATATGAGGGAAAGGGTTAAATACCTCTCCTTGAAAAATGTGAATGTTGATGCCTCTGCTGCTATTGACTTTTGAAAAAAAGAATCTTCCTTCCAAACAATTACTTCAACTTTGTTCAACTTGACATCAAAAGTATGCTTACATATGTTGCATCGTTATGCCTTGCCCTCTCCCCTCCCCCTTGAATCGAGGATAATGGTATTTTGTTTGTTGTAATCTGAATGCAAACCAAGGTTGTTGTACCTAACATTATGATGATAACTTTTATTTTGTCCATCTTTTAGGTGGAGGAAAATGTTGTAAGCACTGATGATGAGGAAGATTCAGTTCCAGAAAATATGTAAGTACTAACACATCCTGCTTTTGTATATTGATTGGTCAGATCAGGGGTTTCACAATCAGAATTCAATCAAAGTCTGCTTCAATCTCCATCTAATCAATGAACCAGTAAATAATTGTTGAGTATATCATGGAAATACTTATCCAACTGTAAGAATATAAGATATTGATAGAGTTATCATAATCACCATGGCCACAAAACTACAATACCTTGAGTATTGTATTTCATCACAGTTATGCCCGGAATCCGCCGTGGTTAGCGTCGCGGATTTGAAACTGGGTGTCCCAGGTTCGATCCCCAGCCGCTGCATGACGGTCATGGTAGAGTGCCTTTGGGCAAGGCACATTTTCTAGCCTAGTACTGGGTTGTTTACCCAGGGATCATGAATAAGTGAACTTTCGCCGTGATATAACTGAAATAATGTTGAAAGCGGCTTAAAACCCCAATAAAACAAAACAGTAATGCCCCATTGATTTATGTGGATTTGTTTTTAATGATGTTTCACATCTCTTTCATTACATACTGTCAATTTATAATCAAGCCCTCAACTGCAAGCTATGCTGTTTTGTGACAGCTGTTGATATAGTTTAACTTCTTAGAATCAACATTTTTCCATATACCATACATTGCAATTTAATAAACTGTTCATTCCATTGGCATTAAAGATGTGAATATTAACATTTAAGAATTGGTAATAAACAACATATGTCTTAATGGCTTCTTACTTTTATTAATCTGTTATTTTGCACAGATTGTTTGGCGGAGAGATTATGAACAATGAAAGTACTGCTTAATAACCATATCATAGAAGTTTCAGCAATTTAAGACAATCTTTGTCATAGCCATCAAAAATCATGTAAATTTCAGTTGTGTTGATACAAGTGACTGCTCAGATTGGGGCGTTGGCACTGGATCTAACCTGGAACCTCCCAAACGAAAGTCTACAAGAGTTCGGAAGCGCAAACGATACTCAACGACTGAGGAATCTGATGAGGACGAAACTGAGAGCCGTGGTAGTCGTGACAGCACCAGTGGGAAGGGGAGGCCAAAGAAAAACAAACATCAAGCTGCCAAAATAAGGAAACAAGTTGGGGTGGGTTATTCAGTATAATTGGAAAATAATAATTCAATATTTTCAATTGTTTGCAAGATGTGGTTTTTTTTAGTTTTGTAGAAAAAATCATATAGATCTGTAAAAGTGGAAGTATTAGTTTGAAACGAGAGTTGAAAACATTGTGGGAAAAAAGGAGGAATTGCTGGTTATGGGCCTTTGCAGCTAGTGAAAAGAGGATTGAGCACTCGCCATCAATTTTTTAGGACAACATGGGAAAATAAAACTTTCTTTCGTGAGTAGGAGTTATGGGCAAACAAAGCCATGAGCTGATATTGAATTATTTACTTTTGTAGAGAAAAGCAGCAGCAGCTGTGATAGCAACACAAACTCCCGAGGAAGTGCAGGAGACTCTTAGCAAATGGCGCCCACCTGATTGGCTCACAGATGTGATCCCAAGAAAACAGCCTTATTACCCACAGATGGGGGATGAACTCATGTATTTTAGACAAGGACATGAACTATACGTAAAGGCTGTGGAGAAAAGACAATCATATCCAATAGAATCCTCAAAGAAACAACCATGGCATAAAAATGCGAGTCTCAGGGTAGGTTAACTTCTAGAAGTCCATGTTTAGCTGTATCAAACATGCCCATTCATGTATACTGGAAAACAAATCCTATGGCTTGTGTACATAAAGGTCTGCATGCTTATCATTAACATTACTTATCAGAAGTGTGCTGGAAATATTTACGACTAAATTGCAATTGACAAAACATGTTCAAAGTCGTCTGCTGCAGAATTGCAGTGAAGATCCCGGCCAATCTATGAATCAAATCTTGAAGATTTTATTTTTTTAATTTGATGTACCCTCTAATGGGTAATATATCTTTAGTTGCTACCTATTTACGAAAAGAATGATTGAGTGGAAATTGTACAGCATACTAAGACCATAAATATTGATTTTAAAAATGATTGACATAAAAGATCCAAATTTAAAGTGTTATTCAAACACACAAATTGAACATTATCAAGGGTTAATGTTCAATTTCTGTATTTGCTACTACATACATAGTTGGATCTTTTTTGTTGTCATCTATTATGAAGTACGGAAAATGATACATCAAACCATTTTAAGCTCTCGTCATATTTTTGAAAATGGTCTTAGCGGAATCAGAGCTGTAGTGGTTAAAGAGTTTGACTTGTGAGAGCCTGACCCCAGTTTGATCCTGGGTTTGGTTATATCAGACTTTATAAATAGTAATTGCTTCTGTCGCCCAGTCCCGGTAGCCACGTGGGCTGTCAGTCCAGGGGGTTGTGAATTGGAATTCCAGCTTGGCCAACATTCTTTCCAACGTTTGACAAAAGTCACTGTGACATGCCTCATTCGTCTTTCACCAATGGGCTAACAGGCTTTGTCCAGTTGCTTGGAAGGTATGTTGTGTTGAGTACTGGTATGAGAAAGCCAGGAAACACATGAGTGGGTGATATGACTGAAATATTTTTGAAAAAGGCATTAAACCCCTATTATTCAATCAATCCGGCTTCTGTCGGCTGGAAGGTGGAATCACGAATATATATACTCTTGCCCTTTTATTGAAAGCGCCCTTTACGACGCTACAGTTATTGGAGAACACATATATCGTAAATATTAATAGAATTAATTGGCGACCATGTACAGACGCTTTCTGACGCCTCTGAAGCAGACAGCCTTTGAAAGAATTTTGCAAATGGAGAAATTTCTCGTTATTAGCTATTTCTCCATTTGCCATAATGTTTCCAACTCTTATCGATAATTATCCTTTCATTTATTAAAATTTTACCTATTTTTTAAAGTCGACTCCTGCAGATTTGTTCCATGTGAAATAGAGTTAATATTATAATTTGTCCACAGTACCAAGAAGCTGTAAGGATAGTTGGTGTCCGATTTGAGTTGCTCAAGAATGGTATCCGTTTGTGCTGTTTGAAGTTGAACTACATTGACACTGTAACATTGAAGAACACAGGTGGATATTTCAACATCAAGTGAGTTGATACTGTGTCATATTACACATATTATGAGGATTCATAGACATGAACAGGGATGCGAACATTCTTATTTCCTAGTAGGAAATATCTTGGGATCATTGGATGATATAAAAACACATGTATTTTCGTCATTGATCATTTAAAAACATTGTACATACAGGATGTAGTGTTGGAGAATTCTATCATAGTGACCGTTATGAGTTCAATGAAAAATACAACATTGCATTTTTTAAGTATATTAATTTTGACAATCCATCGATGAATAAGGTCCAGGGTCAAACTGCAGCAGTTCAGTCAGTTACTGCATGGGCTATCAATCCAGGTGTTGTGTGTTTCAACACTGGCTCAATCATTGATTCTTTCTGACGATTAACAAGTGGCATTTTGACTAGATTCATTTGTCTTCCACCAATAGGCTTCAAAGCCATTTGACTGGGAAGAATGTTGTGTGGAGTACTGGTGCGAGTAAGCCAAGAGAGACATGGTTAGTTAAACTGGTGGCCATGTTATTACTGAAAATATGTTCTAAGTGGTGTTAACCCTTTCTCTTATACGATAATTCTGCAGCAGACGACATTGAACATATTTTGTCAAAAAATAGAAAATCTCTATAATTGAATGGATTTTTTGAGCAATTTCTTCTTTTGTCACTATGTTTTCAAAAAGCTGTCTGCTGCAGAGGCGTCAAAAAGCGTCTATATGAGGGAAAGGGTTAAACATCAACTGATAAATCAATTGATTGTGAGTTTGAGAAGTACATGTAGGTGTTGTGTTCAAGAATGGTAACTCTTGTTGTCTTCTTCTATTGAAGAGTTGGTTGAAAATTAGTCACAATGAAATACATTTCTGTGCATAATATATACAGTTTACTTAACTAAAACTAAATTGACCTGATCCTGACCTTTGTACAGAGATGGTTATTAGCTTGATTTAACCCTTTCCCTCATACGACAATTCTGCAGCAGACGACTGAACGTATTTTGTCAAAATATAGAAAATCTCTATAATTGAATGGATAACCTATGACAAAAAGTGGAAAACATTGTGGCAAAATGAGAAATTGCACGTTTTGTGCAATTTCTTCTTTTGTCACTATGTTTTCAAAAAGCTGTCTGCTGCAGAGGCGTCAGAAAGCGTCTATATGAGGGAAAGGGTTAATTTATTTTCATCAAATCAAGTTTGTGAAGTGCTGTATGAAGACACAATGTTAGATAAATAGAGGATATTTGTTTGTTTTGAGTGGATATGGAATACGTGTATATCTCATCAAGAAGTGATACAATTGAATATTTTCACAAGCGGGTAGCGCGAGTGAAAATGTTAAAATTGTATCACTTCAAGTTGAAATATATTCCATATCCACTCAAAAGAAACAAATTTTCTTTTTATTTTATGATAATTGATGATGAAATAATGGAACTATTTGATGTCTTCGTACCTGTTCACACGTGGACGAATCTGTGTGAATGTATTTGTTTACTACACAATGTCAGACAATGACAATAAGTCTGATTTGTTAAATTTACAGAATACGGAATTATACATGGGTATAGATAAGATAAGGTTTTTATCACATGACAATGCTTGTATCCGATCTTATAATATACCCATTACGTATTTCTTATATATATAACTTGTGTAGTATAACATGACCGGAAACTAGGAAAATGACATCATACCTATATCACTCACAGTGTGGGTGATATGGATTATATCTCACTGATAGAACTCCGTATTTCATCGTTTAACATTAAATAAATAATGCACACTTTTAAATTGTTCAAATTACATGTGTGTGGTAGAAAATACATATCTTTGTCCACAACAATCAGAATCAGGTCAATATAGTTGAGTAATACATGTTACAACCAGTATACTTGTATGTTACAGATACCATGATATGCCAGATGTTGTAGATTTCCTAGTGCTGAAACAGAATTATGATATTGCAATGGCAAGAAACTGGAAACAAGGTCAGCTCTCATAAAGCTTACAAAGTGTAACTCTTTCCCACATACAACAAATCTGCAGCAGACAACTTTGAAAATATCTAGGCCCAAAGGTGAAAAATCTCTATTTAATAGAGTTGAAAACATTGTTGCTAAAGGATAAATTGCTCACGATGAGCAATATCTCCTTCTGCCACACTGTTTTCAAACGTTGTCAGCTGCATATGTATCAAAATACGTCTGCAAGTGGGAAAGTGGTTAAAAGCTTAATTATTTTACCTGTAATAGGACTACAGTCATCTACCCTGATAGATCTTGAACCTTGAAAGTATTAGTTTGAAATGGTTGCAAACATTGTTTAGGAAGGACAATTGGCTCTTTTTGAGCAATTCCTGCTGCTTTCAAAAGTTGTGTGCTGCAGTGGCCTTGACATTTGTATTTATGTGAAAGGGATGATTGTTCTGACTCTTTACCTGATGTGACACCAGACATGGCTGTAGCAGGATTTCAAAAATGTAGTGAGAAAAAAGACTTGTTGGACATGGGCGGACAGTGAAGGCTCTAGCAAGGTAGTGTTTTTTACAAGCTCCAACAAGTTGCTTGTTCATCAAGACACTGTTTTACTTGACAAGGTACAAATCTGTACGTCCCTCTGAAAGTAAATTGTGATTTCTGCATTAAAAAGTAGTGATGGCTCCTTGGTGCTCAAGATTGCAGGTATGGCATTATGACTAACACTTTTATGTCAAGAAGAAATAACATGTGCTACTGGCAATTTATCCAGAAAACACTGTGATAAATGACTCAAATGCTGTTGAAAGTGACGTAAAAACACCATGTAAACAAGCAAATTATTCATGTATTTGTAGGAGATAGGTTTAGGTCAATGATCGACGACTCGTGGTGGATAGGGATCATTGAAGAACAGGTTCCATTCCAAGAGGAATACTCAGATAGCATGTTCCAGTGCTTTAAAGTCAGGTAATACAAATGATCACTAGTCATGAACTTACCCCCAAACCTATTTCTGAAGGTCAAATTAACCTCGGCTGTACATAGTATCTTAGGTGATCGTTTAATTGTTGTCTTGTGTCCGTAACACACTTCAGCAATGTTGTGTATTTGTCATGTGAAGACCCAGAGACAGCAACTTTAAATTACAGATGAGACACATTTATTCCTTTTAATATTTGTCTATATATAGATCTGTAATCGGTGTTTTATAGTATTTTAATTGGAGATGGAACCCATTTGCTCCTTTTAAACTTTGTCTTGATAGATATGTTAAGTTGAATTCAAATTTTCAATTCTAGATGGGGCACATAATAATGTTCCTTTTAAAACTTGTCTACATAGATATGTAATGAGTAATATTCATTATTTTGATTATAGATGGGACAATGCAGAAAAAGAGAATCTCAGTCCTTGGGATTTGGAGCCCATTGTTGAATCTCGTAAGTGCTCTATTCGCAATCATACTAATAACATACACATATTAACAAAGTATTAATAGTCCGGCAGGACATTCTACAAAATAACGTAGACTTTTACTATAATAAGTATGCATTTAATTATTTCATAAAACAAACTATAAAAAATATATCCGGCATTAACATACACATTTTTAGATCAACTACATTTTAATGAAACACAAATACAGCTGTTATAAAAATGTCAATATCGGCGACCCAGCACACCTTAACCGCAATGCAATAACCTCACCGAAGTCACTCCAGTATGATCGTCACAGTAAACGAGAAATGTTCTACCTTAATATCGATACACCGATGATGGCAATGAACCCACTGCTGAAATATGTTTTTAAACCACTGTTGGTTGTCCTGGCCTGACCATCAATGGTCTGTTGACATCAAGCGCGTCATGGATTGTCGTCACTATCGACGCACCATACTTTTTCTTTCTTCCCAGACCTGTGGTTTCTTCTAAGCTCTCTTGGCCCTCGGCAAACTGCTTATGCCACTTGAAAACCAGTGCCCTTCTGACGGAAGTTTTTCTCAGTGTCTCCTTAATCATTTCATAAGTCTGAGTATTCCTTTTAACAAAACTTGAGTACAGCTCATATTTAAAGTCGATCAGACGACGCCATAGCTAAATAAAAAACATAGATACTACGGCGATGTAAATGTTGTTTGGCGGGTTTAGCACATGTAATTTGTTGTTTATTTACAATTCAATAAGGTGCCATTTAACTTTATAAATGAGTTTGCTGCCTACGTGTCACCATGGTTATATAAACGGATGGTGCACTGGCACTATCGAGTTAATGTAATTTGGTCGAACGTTCAGATTCCATATGTGTCTATTTCGTGAATTGATCCATTAATGCTGAAGTTATAGCAAAAGTCTACGTTATTTTGGATCATTCCTCTACTTTGCACAGCTGTTTTAACCCTTTCATATTTCATTGAGTGCATACTACTGGATCTTTGTATCACCCTGCAAATGGACTTTCCCTGGCACTTGAATGAAGTTGTCTGTGATCACTATGTACCTCTTTACAAACCGACCCTTTTGCATGTTCAACCTATGACAGGTGAATGTGTCATTCTTGATTTTGTTATTAAATGAAAATACCTCTTCTACAGTTATAATTTTTTTCAAACTTTGCAAATAACAGTATTGTATAATAATCAGGATTTCTACTATGCAGGAATTTATTGTACATGTTCATATTATACATATGAGTCACAAATGTGCAGGCAAAACGGTGTCTTGCTGCATCTGTGAACAGTGAAGACTTGGGTTAAACTGGCCATTAATGTACAGTTACACTTGTAAGAGCCTTATCTGTTTTCAAACATTAACCCTTTGCCTCATATAGACGCTTTCTGACGCCTCTGCAGCAGACAGCTTTTTGAAAACATAGTGACAAAAGAAGAAATTGCACAAAACGTGCAACTTCTCCTTTTGCCACAATGTTTTCCACTTTTTGTCATAGGTTATCCATTCAATTATGGAGATTTTCTATTTTTTGACAAAATGCGTTCAAAGTCGTCTGCTGCAGAATTGTCGTATGAGGGAAAGGGTTAAGAAGAATCATAATGTAACAAGAACTTTAGTTACCCTTGTTTCACACCCAAATAGAAGCAACAAGGCACCTGTTTGTCTAACAGAACACTGATTAAGAGGGAGAGATATGTAGAAGACTAGATTAGGAGGATAAATCACTCATTAAAACCTATGTTGTGGGTACTCAAAAGAATCGTCTCACTGAGATGATTCTTTTGAGCACCCACAACATAGGTTTTTAAGATCAAATGAGGATTTTAGAACATGTAATCCGCCCATTATATTGAGCTCTGGATATGTATAATTGAATCAGAGCTATCATGAGATGATACATGATCCATCTTGTGAAATTGCTATAGCATGATTCACAATTAAAGCATGTCAGCATGTCAAACAACACAGCTGGATTAGAAGGAGTTATTAGTCTTTTAGATTTTTAACCTAAACACTTTCCTTCATGCAGACACGTTTACAGTAGACAGTTTTTTGAAAATTTCTTGGCAAAAGGAGAAATTATTGACCCTATAATAATTTAATTATAAAATAAATCCTTTTATGCAAATTTTCAAATTTTTTATCAGATGTTTTCATAGTTGTCTGCTGACAATTTAAGGGTTAAACAGTAAACATTGGTTTATTTATTTGTCTGCAAAATCCTATGTTGTGGGTTCACATTTGAAATGTTTCCAGATTTTTGTAAATACTTTAATCTATGGCACAGGAAAATCAACCTTTAAAGTTAAGGACAATTAAGATTAAAATACAAACGTTTACTGATTTTTATGGTCTTGACCATTCTCAAAAAAGAAATCGGCTCACCAGGAATGTGTCTATGGGGGGAAATAAATGTCCTTTCCATCTATTACATCAACATCATGATAGCTAAGGTGTATATTAAAATGTAACCCTTTCCACATACATGTACATCAAATATGCAGCAGATGCTTTTGAAAAAGTATAGACTTATGAGCAATATCTCATTTTGCGACAATGTTTTCAAAATGTGTCCGTTTTCAAACGTGTTTACAGTTGGGAAAGAGTTTAAAAATTGTCTGGTTACAAATTCTGGAGGTTGAATTGCCTGTTAACCCTTGACCTCATACAGATGCATGCTGACGCCAGTGCAGCAAATTACATTTTGAAAACCTTGTGACAAAAGGAGAAATTGCTCAAAACAAGCAATTTCTCTTTTGCCACAATGATGTAACTATGATTTACAGATACTTTCCATATTTTTGCTCAGATGTAATTCAAAGTCGTCCGCTGCAGATTGATTGTATGTGGAAAAAAGGGGTTAAATAGTAAATTTGACTTCTTTCGTGTCTAACACTGTACAATCAATGTTTTCCCTGCAGCCTTGGATGAGATGAGATTATATAGGGATTCTATGCATGGCAGAATTAAGGTTTTCATTCAGGGGTGTGTCTCACTCTTCAACCACAGGGATGATGTGAAAAAATATCAGGACAAAAGTAGTTTAATAGTTAACTTGTTACTTGTTTTCCCACGCTGAACCTACTACCTGCTTAAATTGAGACTAATATAATGTGTCAAAAGGAATATAGACAATTTGTCAAAATAAATGATATTTAAAATAATATGCAAAACATTGAGGGAAAAGAGGAAATGAGCAATTTCTACTTTTCAAGTGATGTTTTAAAAAAGCATCTATTACAGTGGGCCCAGCTGTTGGTTGTATGAGAGAAGATGTTAGGTAGCTATTATTGTTACCCGGCCACAGCAGTGTTTGGTATTCAGTAATATCATCTCAAACTGAAGGATACAAAAAAACAAGCTTTGCTATTCTCAAACAGTTCTCGTTTCATTGAAAGTTTATATTTATAAATTTCAATTGTTATGTTATAACCTTCTTAATTTTGTGTTAACTTTAAATTGTAATTTGTTAGCATATCGGAGCACAAAGTGATCTAGATGAGCTATTGTATTCACCCTTTGTCCGACCTCTGCCTTGCATCAACATCAATTTATTTAATCTAAATGACATGTCCACTTAAGCCACTTGGCAAATTTCAACTACGCTTCACAAGAGTGTTCCTTAAGTGGTCCTCTTTAATCGTTTCCCTCATATAGATCCTTTCTGATGCCTCTGCAGCAGATGGTTTTTTGAAAACATAATTGTATTCTGTAGGTCTGAAACTGTATCTAGGACATTGTTAGAGGGATTTAAGTTAACCCTTTCCCTCATATAGCCGCTTTCTGATGTTCAGTAATGTTCCTTAGATGACCCTCTTCAAAAAATAAATCAAGCCATATTGATTGTTAGAGTAAACATTGCCATGATGCAGCATAAAAAAGGGGGTAAAATGACAAAACTGTAAAATAATCTTCTGCTCTGAAACTGCGTGCCTGATCTCAAAAATGATCCTTAGGTGTCCATCAACAAAAATATTTCAAGCTATATTGAGTTCTTGGCAAAAATGGCCATAAGAATGCATTATAAAGGGGTTAAGAGACAAAACTTTAACAATTCTTCTTTTCTGAAACTGCTTGTCAATTTGTTCAAGTCATATAAGTTTGTTAAAAACATGGCTACCATTTTGCATTAGAAAGGGTATCTTATGACAAAAGCTTCGCCTCCTTCTGGGATAATGCACTTCAGGTGAGTGATACAGGACCACATGGCCCTATCTTTATTTGTTCCAGTTAACTTTTTAAAAGTTCAGTAATTTCCATTATCATTGTTTGTAGATTTCAGAAATATCATTACTTTCAAATTAAATTCTAATGATGCTTGTTTAATTAATTCATACACATTTCTACTACTACTTTAACAAGTTATTCTTACCATTTGTGCGGACATGTTTTGGATAATAGGGATTTTTATTGTCATTAGATAAATAAGAAAATATAATACATGTATACTCTTTTTACTTAAGATACTCAGAGAAAGCTATTGTGATCACTCAGTCTCTGGTAAATGGTGTCTTTAACCCTTTCCCACATACAACAAATCTGCAGCAGACGACTTTAAAATCATATCCGGAATAAATTGGGAACCCCCTGTGAAAAAAATATACAATAATTGAATAAAATTGAAAACATGGTGACAAAGGAGAAATTGCTCGTTTTGAGCAATTTCTTCTTTTGTTGACATGTTTTCAAAGAGCCGTCTGCTGCAGAGGTGTCAGAAATAATTTCACATGAATGAACCTTTGGTAAAGAAATTGACAACTTCATTTGAATGAACCTTAGGTGAGGCATTAAAGGGGGTCAAAATGACAAATGTTGAAGATTTTGTCATATTTCAGGCTTGATTTAAAAATTTAAAATTGATAGACCAAAAAACATAGCCAGCGGGGTATTTTTGCCATTTCAACCCTGTAATAGTGTATACACTACAGTGTACTAGTGCAAATTTTTCCTCTGAAATAAGTTTCAGGAATTTGAAATAATAGATACAATCAATGTTTGGCCAATAAAGTTTAAACATGGCCTTTAGTCTAATGGCGACAACTTAGCCCTATATACTGTATATTGCATTCTTTAAATATATTTTCCTCTTAAAGTAGCTTACCAGTTTGAGAATAATTTTACATGATAACACTTCTAGGTGACCCTCTACAAAATTAACCCTTTCCCTCATTTAGACACTTTCTGATGCCTCTGCAGCACACAGCTTTTCGAAAACATTGTGACAAAAGAAGAAATTGCTCAAAACGAGTAATTTCACCTTTTGCCACAATGTTTCCCAACTTTAGCCATAGGTTATCCATTCCGTAATAGAGATTTTCTATTTTTTGACAAAATATGTTCTAAGTCGTAGCAGAATTGTCATATGAGGGAAAGGGTTAATTGAAATTGTTTGACAAAATACATGGCTATCAGGGGCTGTGACTGTTAAACTCGGTATGAGCCTGTGCATGGGAAAAGGTACAAGTTGGCTTTTGTGAACAGTATAGATCAAGATCAGCCTATGCATCAAAACATTTTGATCAAGATCTTCACTGTTCACATATCACTTACACCAGCTTGTTTGAAGATTCTGTTAACTTGTGTAGATCCGGAGCAAGTGGACAAGATGACCTGAACCTACACTGTTCAGAAATGCCAAACTAGTACCTTTTCTTAAGCGCTTGCTCATATAGTGTATATTGTAATCTTGGGTAATCCTCTAAATCAATCCAGCTTAAATGAAATTAATTGTTATAAGACACATAATGTTTATGTTACAGTTGAGTAACAAACTCATCGAAAGAAACAACATGTAGTTCTTAACCCTTTCCCTCATATAAACACTTTTGGATGCCTCTGCAGCAGACAGCTTTTTGAAAACATAGTGACAAAAGAAGACATTGCACAAAACGTGCAATTTCTCCTTTTGCCACAATGTTTTCAACTTTTCGTCATAAGTTATACATTCAATTATAGAGATTTTCTATCGTCTGCTGCAGAATTGTCATATGAGGGAAAGGGTTAACACCTGGTTTAACCCTTTGCCAAATATGATGCCCTTGCAGCAGAAGACTTTGGAATACATTGTGACAATAGTAGAAATTGCTCATGATGATCAATTCATCATGAGCAATTTCTGCTTTTGACAGTTATGTTTTCAACTTTATTTAATAATTAAACCATAATTTATGGAGATTTTTCATATTTTTTTAAATATGTTATTGTAATTGTCTGGTGGAGATTTGTTATATATGGGAAAGAGTTAAATCAACATTTAATCAGGTATTTAAAACAGTTAATTCATAGTTATTTGAGTAACAGTCAAAACATGTCCCTTGGAATCAGGGAATATATTATGAATTGATATCCTAAGTCTCAATTCATGGACTTTTGGCAACAGTTTAGATGTCATCCTACCTCAGGACCACAGTTTTGGATGTTACCAATATGACCAGAAAATAACTGTTAACTGTTATATAACCATGCAATTAATGATCCATGTTCTGAACTACATACATACCAGGTACAGCATAATTGCCACTTCCAAATTGAAAGCATCTGAAGATATGAAAAGCAAGCTCTTGAAAATTAACCCTTTCCCACATACAACAAGTCTGCAGCAGACGACTTTGGAAGCATGTTTTCAAAAATTCTGAATCTTTTCCTTCATAAGATACTTCAAAGAATCATATAAGGGCAATGTAGGTAGATTTTTGATACTTGAACTAATTAAGATAATTTTTATTATTTATGAGCAAACATAGGTCCAGATAAGGAGGGGTATTCAGCTCTTTTCCCCATAATTTCTCTCTATTATTAATGCAAATCCTATGTTGTGTGTACTCGAAAGAATCGTCTCACTGAGACGATTCTTTTGAGTACCCACAACATAGGGTAATAGGGTCAAATAAGGATTTTAGAGCAAAAAATACGCATCTTATCTAGAGCTCTGAGCAAAGGCATACATATCTAGTGATGACTTGCCTAATGAAGATAGTTGAGTTGTTGACTCATTGGTGATAATGTGTGTATTGTCTTTGTAGGAGCTCCGTCAGTATTTGGAGGAGGTATCCTTGTCACCCAGGAGGAATTAAAGTCTCTCATGTATAAACCACGCCCAAGTGAGTGGCCCAATAGCACTCAAGATGAAGTATGTGAGCGACTAGTTCAAGGCCTGGAACAGGTAGAGCTCAATTTAATATGCCTGATTTTTTTTTTCAAAAAAAGATAATTTAAAATAAGATTAATCTTAACATATGTGATCAAATGTGCTATTTTTTGGCAAAAGTATTTTCCTAATAAAACATTCCAATTCCTGTGGGTTAACCCTTTCCCATATACAGCAAATCTGCAGCTGACGACTGAAAATTTCTACTAAAAAAGATGGAAAAACTATAATTAACTATGTAAGAAGTTGAAAACATTATGGCAAAAGGTGAAATTGCTCGTTTTGAGCAATTTCTCCTTTTGTCACAATGTTTTCAATGGTCATCTGCTGCACGTGCGTCAAAATGTGTCTATTTGTTGGAAAGCGTTAAGGAACATGTGCTGTACATGCTATATTCTCAGACCGTATCAGGGAAATTATTTATCTTTTATTTTTAATGCTATAGGTGATGACTCATTCCATAGCTGAGCCGTTCTTGACCCCTGTTGACCTTAATGTGTTCCCTAGTTATGCCATGTGTATAGAGTACCCAATGGACCTGAATACCATTAAACGGCGATTAGAGAACCGATTCTATAGGTAATGCCAGACTGTGTATTAACCCAATTACTTCACATGACTTTTCAAAAAGGTCACCTGCTTTACAATCATCAGACAAACAATTTCAACAATTTAAAAAAAAAAAAGAGTTGAAAATATTGCAGTAATTTCACCTTTTGTTGCAATGTTTTCAAAAGTCATGATCATTTGCAGGCATCAAATGTTGTCGGTGTGAAGTGATGGGTTAACATAGAATACGTCATTTATGTAAATTGAGTTTTCACAAAACTGTTGCTAAAAATATACATATAGGACTCGGTCTATCAAACAATTGTGTTCCAGAATAGCTTATGGTGTCACCCTGTCATTGGATGCTGATATTACCAAGATGATTTAAGTTTACAATCAAGATTTAACCCTGCAAGCTATGCTGCCCTTGGATTGCAAGAACAGCTCCTCTTTACCACTTTAGAATAATTATTGTAAAAGAAAATGGATGTTTTGAGTATACATGGTATGATTATCAACTCATTAACAGACCAATGGAAGAGAAGCTCTTTGTTTGGTTTCTCTTTGGTGATGAATTCGCTCGTACAAGTGGTATGCCCTGTGGCCAAGTGGATAGTCTGAGGGATTTGGGACGTGCGTCACAGCTTCATTCCTCATGTGATGTGATGGTGGAGTGCCCTAGGATAAGCGCATTTTCCAGGCTAGTACTGGGTTATCACCCAGGGATCATGAATAAGGGTTTTGTTGATGGCCATATCTCTGTAATACTGTTCAAAACTGTCAAACCCCTATTAATTAAACCGTCTTTAGAGGTATGTGGATTTTTTAAAGATTAATAACTACTTCTTTCTATTACAGGAGACTCAATGCTGTGCAATTTGATGTCCGATATATGGAATTGAATGCCCGTAAATTCAATGAGCCTAAATCTCAGATTGTTAAGAGTGCACAAATTTTGACAGATGCACTCTTTACATATATAAGGTATGTGAGAAGCTTCTCAAAAATATATGAATTTATATTGAAGGGTATTAACTTACATTGTATGAATGTTCTACAATACTGTGGACTGAAAACATTTAAAGATGTCATATAAATTAAAGTTACACAAGTGGAAACTTTGTTGGAGGCTCTTTATGAGCAATTTGTCCTTTTCCCAGATTTATTTTAAAAGTCATCAGCTGCAGAGGTGTCAAATGATGTCTGTATTTGGTGAAAGGTTAACCCTTTTCCAAATACAACAAATCTGCAGCAGACGACTGTGAACAAATCTAGGCAAAAATATGAACATATCTCCATATGTGAAAGTATAAATATTGAATAGGGTTGAAAACATTGTGGCAAATGGAGAAACTGAACATCCCTCCTTTTTGCACAATGTTTGCAAAAGTCGTCTGCTGCAGAGGCGTCAGAAAGCATCTGAATATGGGAAAGGGTTAATATAAACCTACATGTTAGCATTTTATTTGATAAACAACTTTGACATGATATTATATTATTTGTACAATATAGATATACCTTTTTAATTTCCTCAGTGAACAAAATCACATAGACGCTTGTCAGATCATTACCAGCCTTTCTCACGGTAGAAAATTCCAGTGGTCTGGATCCGATAGTGGGGATGAGACGGAGGATTATGATAAACCGGATTCAAAAACAAAAACTGTATGTTTGTATTATAGACATGTAGTTTTATTGCTGATATCTTGTACACATATGTAAATTACGGTTTTATAAGTCTCTATTCATAGTTAAGTCACAATCTTTATCTTACACATATATGCAATTATCTTTAAAATCTAGATTGATACAAACTATTTGTTTTAAGTATCTTCTTTATTATACCCTGCCATAAGTGGTGAGATATAATTGTATTCTGTAGGTCTGAAACTGTATCTAGGGCATTGGTAGAGGGATTTAAGTTAAACCACAATCAGGAAATGTTACCCTTCAAGTTTCTCTGGGATTGAACACCAAAGTTTTTACCATTTAGGCGAGCGATAATAATTCAACAAATTTAATTGTAATGGAGGGTACTAAGATTGAACCCTCCCTCCATCCATCTGTTTTTAAAAAATATATGGATTATTTGATAACTTGGAATGTATAAAAGCAAGATTCATGTAACAACAATTAGAACTAATATGTTGCCTTTTATTCTTCATTATCTAGATCTATTAATAATTTATTGGAACTTGAAATATATATTTGACATATGGGAATAACTTTTCGGTATTTCCATGGTGTGACTTATTGCAAGCAACAGACGAGTTCCTTTGAACTCTCGTTTTTGACAATAAAGTATTTCTGTAGTTTGACTTTTATGAGAATCATGAATTTATGTCATTCCAGGATGATGTTGGAGAGCCAGGTTCTTCGCAAAAGACTCAAAATAAAGGGAGACAAATTGTTAGATCATTAGCAGAAAGTCTCAACCCAGATAACTGGAAACCAGAATGTCTCCGGTTGCTGGAAACCACTATTCAGTGTGAAGATTCTGCACCATTCAGGGAACCAGTCGACATAATTGATTATCCGGTAAAGTCTTATCTCTTTTTTTCATCCCCAGCCAAAGTCAAATGGATTATTGATTTGGCATTGTTCTTTCGACAATCTTTAGCCATATCTAAAGCATGGCTGGAAAGACTGGATTAAACATGATGAGGAAATGTTAACCATCATAGGTCTGGTCAATTTCACTGTGATTGTTCCAAGAACACCAGATTTATATCCCCTTATACATTTTGCATATGTACGGTTTACATGTATCATGGTTAATATCAAAATAACCTAGTGAATATTCTACAAGCCATATTTTGCATAAAACCTTCATGATAAGTCATTTGAACATTCATTTTCATTCATGAAACTGTGTCATATGTGGGTTAAAAATTAGGTTACTTATAGTCAAATAGATAAACCTTGTGAACACTAGAGGCACTCCACATAGTTCACACAATTATAAGTTGATTATATTTTTAGTAACTCGTATACCAAGCGTTATTTCACAAATTTCAGTTTGGCAGGGGATCTCAATTCAATGAATACTTGTTTTTAAGCAGTTGTAATATCATGAAGTTAAAAAGAGATGAATCTAAGACCAATATTGACCTATAAACTTACTACTTTTACATGTACATTGTGACTTCAATTCTTACATAGAAGGTGTTTTTAGAGACATGTATATGTTTGAATGTAACAGTAGTGTATGGGACATATTAACCCTTTCCCACTTGTAGAAGCATTTTGTCCCATCTGCAGCAGATAACTTCTGAACACATTCTGGTTAACATTTCCCACATACAACAAATACACATCAGACGTCTTTGAAAATATAGTGGCACAAACCTGAAAAATCTACAGGAGAAATTGCTCATGATGAGCAATTTCACCTTTGGCCACAATCGTTTCAAAAGTTGTCTGCTGCTATTGCGTCAAAACGCATCTGCAGGTGGGAAAGGGTTTATATGGAAATCGCTCATCATACTTGCTGAATATATTTTCAAAGTAGTCTGCTGCAGTTTGGCTGTACATGGGACAGAGTTAGCACGATGTATGCGTTTATTTCAGAAATACTATGAAGTAATAGAAAATCCCATGGACCTCAGCAGTGTTCAAGACAATCTTACAAAAGAAACATATGCTGACCCAGTAGAATTTGCTAGAGATATGAGACTCATTTTCTCCAATTCCAGGATATTTAATACAAACAAGCGCTCAAGGGTAAGACAGTATTTCTTGCTAATCTTTTGAGCAATTTCTTCTTTTGTCACTATGTTTTCTAAAAGCCGTCTGCTGCAGAGGCTTCAGAAAGCGTCTATATATGAGAGAAAGATGGTGTGAAACGCAAAGTTAATTAAGAGTTATCAAATGATGATATTGAATTTGGAAATGAATCTTTTTTAGGAAAAAACAAATTGCTAGAGACATATTGGTCATAAGTCAGTATTTGGAAAAGGTTTATACTTTGCCATAGGAAGCTTACATTGAATAATACAAGAATTAATTTAGCTAAGATGATGAAAATGTTACGTATGTGCATTAATTAGTAGATTATGAATGTCACTCATTTATTTGTATTGCTTACTTCAGTGTGTCGAGCTGCAAGAACTGACTTGGTAACGACAATCCAGGGGGTCATGAATTAGAACTCGGGCTTGGCCATTCATTTCTTCCAATGATTGACAAGTCATTTTGACTAGCGTCATTTGTCCTCTACCAGTTGTCTAAATAATATATGTTGAAAGATAGCCACCGACCTGGAAAGAAGGTTGTGTGGGATACCGGTGAGAGAAAGTCAGCAAACCAATGTTGGGTGATTTGCAAGTCATGATATAACCCTTTCCCTCATATAGACGCTTTCTGACGCCTCTGCAGCAGACAGCTTTTTGAAAACATACTGACAAAAGAAGAAATTGCTCAAAACAAGCAATTTCTCCTTTTGCCACAATGTTTTCCACTTTTAGTCACAAATTTTTTATCCATTCAATTATAGAGATTTTCCATTTTTTGACAAAATATGTTCAAAGTCGTCTGCTGCAGAATTGTCGCATGAGGGAAAGGGAAAACTGAAATATTTTTGAAAACAGCATTAAACATTTTTCAAACTACCTTGCTATAAAACATTTATTATTCATTATAAAACGTTTATAATACCTCTATTTATTTCTCTCTGTAGATTTACACAATGACTTTGAGGATATCTGCCATGTTCGAAGTGAAGATCAAGGAGATTATTGCAGTATGGAGGAGGGCAGCTAAGTACAAGAGAAGACGATTCCCAAATCAGTAAGATCAATCTGAATTCATTGTTTGATGATTTAAATTGTAGTCATCTTCTCTACTGCTAGGCCAAATATTGTTACTGATATTGGTGTAGTCATACTGAGGTTTATCTCCTTGTATCATGTTTATCAGTCTAAATTACTGTGTATACATGTATTTCAGAGGACTAGATATGAGGGAGTGAACAGGTCTTTTCCCCACAATATTTCTCTAACTACTCAACAAAACCCTATATTGTGGGTACTCAAAAGAATCGTCTCGCGGAGATGATTCTTTTTAGTACCCACAACATAAGGTTTAAATGTCAAATAAGGATTTTAGAACATGCAAAATGTCCCTTATATATCTAGAGCTCTGTATTTAGCCTTGAACTGATGTGTGACTTCATGTAATTTCTTAGAATGAGGCAGCACTTTTCTTACTTTTGCAGTATACATGTTTACTTAAAAACAAATACTGAATGTTGAAACAGGATTCAAATTCTTGTCTGTATTCTTAGCCGATGTACTTTATAAAAACAAGGTCTATTAAATAATCTGTTCAAAGTTCCCCAGATGGACGTTCCTCCAAGATGCTAACTTTTCTGTATAATTACTTCCCTTAATGTTAGGACGGTACACTTAATTCAGGAAGCTGGTGGTGCTTAGGTTTACCAGAGCAAAAATGTTAGTGTTGTACCATGGTATAGATGTGTCCTTTGCTTGTTTTCAGTGGCATATCACCTGGGAAGTCGCCTCATTCATCATTCAATCAACCTGGTCCTAGTCAATCATCCAAGTATCCAGCTTCATCCACACAGCCATATACCTCAACTGTTACAAACGGTAGATCTCATGTCCAAGACGGCCATACTCGTGTTGACAAATCCAAAACTATTTATGCCAAGAACCGCCCTAGACGAGGTAATCATTTTTCTTACAAAACAGTTTTCACTCTTGAATGGTAAACCACTGAATAATAACCTACAACCATATATTCACTCATTTACCATTCAAAGCGAAAAAACAAAACGGCCAATGGACTTTGTGGGAAGAACTCATTTTTGTTTTGCAGTAAACATTCATTTTGTTTGGTCAAAATGTCATCATTATAATTTTGATATGATATCATTTATAAGTCATCAAATTGACCACTCATATCCTTCTTGACATATGTTGGACAAAAGGCCTATAGCGTTAGAATGGTTCCTTTGTCTTGTTTCAGACACATGCACATACAAAAACAAAGGAGATATACATAATGTACTGTGGGCTTGAATATTTTACATACATGTGCTTTATGAATAATGGCTTTTAACATGTACAGGCTGTTATGCAGGAACCATCTTGACCCTTTTCCACATACAGCATATCTGCAGCAGACGAATTTTAACACATAATAATAATATAGGAAAATATTTGAAAATTATAAAGTTGAAAGCATTTTGGCAAAAGGAGTAATTTCTCCTTTTGCAATAATGTTTTCAAAAGTCGTCTGTTGCAGAGGCGTCAGAAAGTGTCTACATGTGGTAAAGGGTTAAAAAGCTGGATTCCGAAACAGTTGTTAGTGCATGACATACTAAATAAGACCCTCAGACATGAAAATAAAGTACCAAAGTCAAAGCTCATCAATTTGAAACATCTGAAAATTTAGAAAACTAAATGACCAAGGAAAGTGGCATATCAATAGAGCACAAAGTTTTGTTTGAAGAGAAGTAATCCATTGTTCTGAGCAATTTATTTTTTAATGTTATACAGATTCATGTATTTATGGGAATGTATATCAATTTTGAAATTTTCAAATACTTCACAAATGAATCCATCCCAGATTGGTTTGTTTATTTTAGTCATTAAGTGATAGTTTACAAAGATTTGTCTTTTAGAAAATTAATGGGCAAATATTGTGAGACAGCCCCTTTTAACCCTTTCCCTGATATAGACGCTTTCGGATGCCTCTGCAGCAGACGGCTTTTTGAAAACATAGTGACAAAAGAAGAAATTGCTCAAAACGAGCAATTTCTCCTTTTGCCACAATGTTTTCCACTTTTAGTCATAGGTTATCCATTCAATTATAGAGATTTTCTATTTTTAGCTCTACTGGCCAAAGGCCAGAAGGGCTTATGTCGTGGCGATTTGTCCGTCGTCTGTCTGTGCGTCCGTGTGTTCCTCCGTCCGTAAACAATTTCTTGTTAACACGATACAGTCTACACTTTTGATTGTATCTCAACCAAACTTATACAGTAGTTAGATATCCATGAGAGCTCAGTTCCTTTCGAAAACCAGCCACAGATCCGCCCATGCATGACTGGATTATGGCCCTTGAAATGGTCAAAATTGCTATAAAAAAAATGTTAACACGGTAGTCTTTATTTTGTATTGTATCTCAACCAAACTATACAGTAGTTAGATATCCATGAGAGCTTGATTCCTTTCGAAAACAAGCCAGATCCGCCCCATGCATGACTGAATTATGGCCCTTGAAATTGTCAAAATTGCTATAATAGGGCTTGTTAACATGATACAGTCCTTATGTTTGATTGTATCTCAATCAAACTTATACAGTAGTTAGATATCCATGAGAGTTTGGTTCATTTCTAAAAAACGGCCAGATCTACCCATGCATGGCTGGATTATGGCCCTTGAAATTGTCAAAATTGCTATAATACAGCTCGTGAACACAATAGAGCTTCCATTTACTATCTGATCTTCACCAAACTTAGATGGTATTTGAATATTGATGACATATTGGTTCCTTTTGAAACAAGCCAGATCAATGCCAGTAGAGCATAGGCCCTCATGGGCCTCTTGTTTAATAAAATATGTTCAAAGTTGCCTGATGCAACAGACGTTTTTGGGAACATCTAACTTAAAACATGGACAGTCTCAAAATGAAAATATAATTATTGAAAAGCGTTGAAAATGTTTATGGCAAAATGAGAAATTGCTCATAATGAGCAATTTATCCTTTTGCTACAATGTTTTCGAAAATCCTCTGCTGCAGATTTATTAAAATGTACCTATCGGAGGAAAATTGGTTATAATCAAATGAAACTATTTATACTTGTGTTTTTTAGAAGTAAAACCTTTAAGAAGAGGATTTTGTTATGACAGTGACAATCAAGACTTTCCTGATCCTAAACCAGACTATACTGATGAGGATTTTGAAATCGGGCCAAAGTTGTCACCAAAGAAAAGATCTTCAAAAGGTAGGTTTCACACAAATGTTCTTTAATCCTTTCCCTTTCTGCAGCAGACGACTTTGAACATATTTTGTCATAGAAAATCTCCGTAATTGAATGGATAACCTATGACTAAAATTGGAAAACATTGTGTCAAAAGGAGAAATTACTTGTTTTGAGCAATTTCTTCTTTTGTCACTATGTTTTCAAGAAGCCGTCTGCTGCAGACGCGTCAGAAAGCGTCTATATGAGGGAAAGGGTTAAGTGGTCCTCAACCAAAATTGTTCAAACCTTTCTCCTCCGTTGCAAAAGATGGCTACTAGAGCGAACATTAGAAAAATCTTTAAAACATCTTTCTCAAATATAACAATAGATCTCCGGTGAGCAATACATCCTTTTCTTTGTCCATTAATGACTGGTTAAATCCTTATCTCAGAATGTACACAGCTAATATAAATAAATTAAATTTCATATAGGTAAGATAAATGTACTGTTTACGACTTTCACCTACACTTAACACAAGGTTATCTGGCTACACACTGGTCGCGAATGTTCCAAGGCCTTTTTTTCCACATCAAGCCTCAAATTCCAATGACGGTCATGGTGGAGTGTCCTTGGGCAAGGCACATTTTCTAGCCTAGCACTGGTTTGTTTACCCAGGGATCATGAATAAGTGAAAGTTCTGTCGCCGTGATATAACTAAAATAATGTTGAAAACGGCGTAAAACTCCAATAAAGTCATTCTTATCTTTAGTTGCAGGATCTCATTATCCCTTTCAAAGACGGATTGGCCTCTTCCTTCCATCTGAAGCCATTTCCAAGACATGTTTGGATGGATTTGATTAAAACTATATGAAATCAAATATCTTGTCCAGCTCTTTATGAGGTCACATTTGGTCACAAGGTCTCATTTTTTACCTTTTGAACACTAGAATCCTCATTTTTTTATAAAAACAAATCATCATAAGAGTTCATTAGGTCTTTCACCTCCATCAAATCCCAGTCGAAGTTTTAAACTAGGTCACTAGTTCACATTTTAGAAAAGCCTTGTGAACCCTTTAGTGGTCACAGTGTTCACCCAATCATCCTGAAAAAACACCAGAGCATTTATCTCAAACAAAGCTAACTTCACCTAGTACAAGATTGAAACTTGGGTCACATGGGGTCAAAAACTAGTTGCTGGGTCAAATTTTAGAAAAATGTTGTGAACACTCTACATGTGTTATTTTTTACAACATTTTATCAGGAGATCTCTATTTGATTAATCACTTTGTTGACCATTTTGATATGTCAAATCCAGCAATTATCTTGAATTTGGAACACTTTTTAATAAGCAAATAATTATACCCCCTTCGAAGAAGAGGGGGTATATAGGAGTCACTGTGTTGGTCGGAAGCCATATTTTGTCCGGCCTATTTCTGACAAACCACTGGGTGGAATTCAATAAAATCTTACATGAAGCGCTTCTATACCAAGAGGAGATGTGCATATCCTAAAGGGGTTACAATTGCATGTTATTTTACAGTTATGGCCCTTTTACTTATTAAGTTATGGTGTAAGTCAAGGTGCTGTTTAGGGGGTATTTATCATCTTCAGTGATAGTTCTAGTTAAGTTAGCAATTGATACATAGATTACCTTTCTGGATGTATCTATATCACTAGTTATGTTCTTTTGTTCCAGTTGCTTCAAATGGTGAGACTAATGGTAACCGATACTCAACAAGGGTGAAAACTGGCCGAATGAAACCTCTGAGGTACCTAGACGGGTCCTGCACAGAGGAGGAAGAGGAGGAGGTAAATGTGATAAGTGAGGACTATGATAGTGACTTTGATAATAAACAAAGAAAATCTAAACAAAAACAAGTATCAAAGCATCATCAAAAGCGTGGCCGAAAACGGAAAAAACCTCATTTCAAGTCTTCCAATTTGTCCAACAAAAAAATTGTTCTTGCTAAGCATACTTCCAAACCATTAAAAGAAGGGGCTACTGGTTCATCCTCCGGTTCAGAATCCTCCAGCTCATCAGCAACAGAGCATTCTCGAGTGGACAGTGATATGGAAGAGATAGGGATCAACTCGGGGGCTGAATCTGACATGACAGAGCCAGCCAGTCCACCTCCAGCTGCTGTTGTACGCGCATCTCAGGGAAAACATCCGAGGATAAAGATCAAAATCGGTGGTCAATCGGACAGTGATTCCAGTGTCGAAACACACAGAACGAAAAGCAAAAAAAGTGAAAAACAAAAACATTCCAATGCAGAGTCTAGGTCTTCAGGTCAAAGATCAGGAACTAGACAGACTAGAAACCAAGGAAAACGAACTGTGGTGTACAATGATGACAGTGATAATTCTGACAATGGTAATAAAGACAATGTGTACCGAAAAACTTATTCTCATGAAAGAGTCTTAGATGACAGCAGCAATTCCTCAGACAGCCAGGAAGGATCTGTGACAACTGTTAGTTCGCGTGGACGTATACGAAGACCAACAGCTAGAGCGAGAGCAATGTTTGATTAATATTAACGAAAATTGTATGAGATTGATCTATTGATGTCTGGTATTTATGTGTGTATTTTTTTGTATTTTTTTTTCTCTACAAAGAAAGAGATGTTATTGGCCCTTTACATGCTATGAAAGAAGTGCTCAAAATTTATATATATATGTATTAAAGATTTAAAAAACTATATAACTTATTCCTATTACATTTTCACCTGTGATTTGCTATGCTAAAATTTCAAATTGGAGCTCTTTGAAACATAATTATTTTATATCATGGTGGGAACATTGTTGAAAAAGGGGAAAAAAGTGGTGCTCTATGAACACTGACATTATGACATTTGCAACCAGTGTGGACCTCGATCAGCCCACACAGACAACTCTGTGTTCTGATTGCTGCTTTACGCTAATAATGTAAAGGGAAATTGTCTGATGACCAGAGTTTAACGCTTTCCCACATATAGACCCTTTTTGACTCGGCAAAATGCAGACAACTTTTATAATCAATGTGGCAAAAGGAGAAAATTGGTCATAACAAGCAATTTCTCCTTTTTGTCAAATATTTCAACTCTTTTCAATAATTAAACTTTTTTTTTGTCCGCATTCTTGCCTAGATGTTTTCAAAGTTGTCTGCTGCAGATTTGTTGTATGGGGAAAGGGTAAAATGTGTTTATAGGGCAACAAAGTAGGTGTGGTATTGTTTCTAGTAGTTTTATGTCCCCTTTGAAAGTGTGACCGTTGGATTATAGTATTGCCCTCCGTCATAAGATTGTTTGGGCCAATCCTTCGGCATGGCAACCTCGACCCTTTCTAAAGTGGTTGCCGGGCAAACAAGGCTATGCAGCATGTTTTGTCAAATTCGCAAGCAAGATCTTCACTGGTCCATCATTTAAATTATGCCCCTTCTGAAGAAGAGGGGTATATTGCTTTGCACATGTCGGTTGGTCCGTATGTCCGTCGGTCTGTTGGTAGACCAAAGCTTGTCAGAGTGATAACTGGTCCTCAAACTTGACTCGAAGGTTGGGGATGACCAGTAGACGAATCCTACAAAGTGACCTTTAACACAAAAAACTTGTCCGAGTGATAAATCAACATTGCCTGCACCCATGGCCCTCAAACTTGACATGGAGGCTGGGGTGACCAGTAGATGACCCCTATTGATGTTGAGGTCAAAGGTCAAGGTCACTGATCATGAACGCGAACTTTTGTCCGAGTGATAACTGGACATTGCATGCATACTGGGGTGACCCCTATTGTGAGGTCATCATGTGAAAGGTCAAGGTCACAGTGACCAAGCTTGTCTGAGTGATAACTAAACAATGCCTAGAGCTTTAGTCCTCAAACTTGACTTGGAGGTTGGACCTGAACAGTAGATGACCCCTTTTGATTTTGAGGTCAAAGGTCAAGACCACAGTGACTTTGAACGCAAAAAGCTTGGCAGAGTGATAACTCCACATGGCCTTAAACATCTCTTGTTATACCCCCAGATACATAGTATATAGGGGCTATATAGGAGTCGCACTTGTCGGTCGGTCCGTTAGTCTGTGGACATTTCTTGTGAACACTATTTCTCAGCAACTCTTGGTCAGAATTCAATATAACTTCACAAGAATGATTGATACCAAGCCGTGTTGCACTGGAATTATTTTTAAATGAGTTATGGCCCCTTGAATTTCTCATACATATGTATATTGTCAGGCACCAGCTGGGGGGTATTCATCACCTTCAGTGATATTTCTAGTTTAGTACTGTTTTGCCATAGATACTTCCTCATGTTCCCTGTCGTATCAGGAACAATGTGAAGTGGAATGACTCCATGAATAGTAAAGTAGGCTATCCCTTACCCTTACATAGACTGACAAACGGAGAAATTGCTCAATTCTCTCTTTGAACTCTATTCAATATTTAAACTTTAATTTATAGAGATCTTTACCCAGATGTTTTCGAAGTCGTCTGCGACAGGTTTGTTGTATGATGGAAAGAGCTATCAGGTGTGGCACTATGTAAGGTTCAATGATCACGAATTGGTACTTCTGAAACGAATGCTGATGCGTTCACTTTCGCGAATGCCTTCCAAATCTGTCACAGTGCAATGCCCAACCTGCTCATGAAAATATGCGGAGAATCTGTAAACGTTATGCTGACATTATACGCACAGAAGATTATCATATAAGTGTTGATTCAGTCTTAGACCGTACTGTTGCATGACAGTAATCATGGGAATCTTGGTTTTGTAATTGTCAATAACATATCTGGCCCTTAATTTGGCAGCGCATCGGAGTAAAACGAGATGCAAGTAATGGCAATTGTCACCCAAAGCGTAATGTAAGGTTTATTGTTTAGAGAGGGGTCAATGATGCGTGCACGACTTGATGGTAAACAGAGGAGATCTTATTTAACCTGAGCTGGGTTTTCCTCTTGCCGTTCAGTAACAGAGGTCGCTCAATTTGCCTTGAAGTTAAGGCAGATAATCAACTGCATACTTTTAACACTCATTCCATGAGTATCATCCCTTGTGTTAACTGATGACAATTGCGAACATTAATTGACTAGACGAATCCGTCATTCGGTACCCTGGACTCGAAAGTAACTTTACGTAGATACGCTACCTTGATGTGTTGGTGTATATAGCGATACTGGGTTATACAAATATTCACAAAAAGCACAGAAATGTTTCTTGATATTTTACAGTGATGCTTTCTGAAGCCTATGCGACTAATGGCAATTGCAACCCAAAGCGTATTTGTGTAGGGTTTATTGTTTAGAGTGGGGTCAATGATGCTTGTACGACTTGATGGAAAACAGAGGAGATCTTATTTAGGCTGATCTGGGTTTTCTTCTTGCCGTACAGTTACAAAGTTTGCTCAATTTACCTATGGGTAATTGAATAAGTTAAGGTAGATAATCAACTGCATACTTTTAACACTCATTCCATGGTTATCATCCCTTGTGTTAACTGATAACAGTTGCGAACATTAATTGGCTAGACGAACACATGAATACGTCCGTCATTCGGTACCCTGGACTCGAAAGTAGCTTTATGTAGATAGGCTACCTTGATGTGTTGGTGTATATAGCGATACTGGGTTATACAAATATTCACAAAAAGCACAGAAATGTTTCTTGATATTTTACAGCGATGCTTTCTTACGCCTATGCGACTAATGGCAATTGCAACCCAAAGCGTATGTGTGTAGGCTTTATTGTTTAATGGTGCTTGTACGACTTGATGGAAAACAGAGGAGATCTTGTTTAGGCTGATCTGGGTTTTCCTCTTGCCGTACAGTAACAAAGGTCGCTTAATTTGCCTTTAAGTTAAGGTAGATAATCAACTGCATACTTTTAACACTCATTCAATGGTTATCATTCCTTGTATTAACCGATGACAATTGCGAACATTAATTGACTAGACGAATACATGAATACGTCCTGGACTCGAAAGTAGTTTTATGTAGATACGCTTCCTTGATGTGTTGGTGTATATAGCGATACTGGGTTATGCAAATATTCACAAAAAGCACAGAAATGTTTCTTGATATTGTACAGCGATGCTTTCCGACGCCTATGCGTCTAATGGCAATTGCAACCCAAAGCGTATTTGTGTAGGGTTTATTGTTTAGAGTGGGGTCAATGGTGCTTGTAAGATTTGATGGAAAACAGAGGAGATCTTGTTTAGGCTGATCTGGGTTTTCCTCTTGCCGTACAGTTACAAAGGTGGCTCAATTTACCTATGGGTAATTGAAGAAGTTAAGGTAGGTAATCAATTGCATACTTTTAACACTCATTCCATGGTTATCATGTAGACATGTGTAGAGGTATTGATTGACTTCAGACAGATGTCTCTCAAAGACAGGTTACCCGTCGTCTTGACGTGTCGCAGAGCCTCGTTTGAAGCATCGCCAACTTTGGGGCTTATTAGGCTATCGAGCGTTCTCTATCTCCGAGTAATACTGGCGTATACATAAGCTAGTTAACCAGTCGTATGTCGCTGTCCGCTTGGCTTTATTATATCTTATTTAGAGTAATTTATGGGGGTCATAAAAAGTTTTGTTTTAATATATTCTAAGTCTCGATTTATTCTAGAAGAGTGAACATTTTGATATTTGTTTATCTAAGGATCTGACCAAAATGAGTACTGCTGTATTGTCTAAACGTCCAATACAAAGAGAAAAAATGTTTCTCAGTAATTAAGGATTATTTTTATATCTATATTCGGCATTTTATAAGATAGATTGCAATTTATACATTTATTTATCTTCGATACACTTCCAACAACTTTCGAATTATCAGAAGTAACACTATTTTATAATAAAAGGTTGATAGCCAGTCAAGTGTGCCTTTCATTTCTTATACATTATTATCTGCCAGATTTAGATTTGTTTAAACGAATTATGTACACTCAATAACAATTAAGAGAGCGAAATACATTAAAGAATCCATGGAATTAAGAAATTAATTTCTTACACAATAACAATATGTGTTGACTTTCATAATAATGTGTATCTATTTCTTTCTTAATGTTTAAATACATGTATTTAAACATTAAGAAAGAAATAGATAAACATTATTATTTGCCAGGCCTGGTATTTGCTAATTTATTCTTATTCTGTAATTCTCTAAAATTATAAATATGTCTTTGCTGTTAAAGTTTGACTGTAAATGGCCAAACGGGCAGAAATATGCCGATAATAAAGGTTGATAGCCAGTCAAGTGGTCTTACATTTCTTATACATTAGTGTAAGCCGCATTCAGATAAGTTTAAATGAATTATGTTAAGCACATGGCATTAAGAAATAATATGCTTATACAATAACTATATTCGTTCTTTTTTCATGATAATGTTTATCTTTGTTTATTCTTTCTAAATGAATGTATTCGTCTTTGCTATTAAAGTTTGGCTGTAAATAGACTTTGGAAGTCGAATATATATCACAATCATAAACAATCAAATACTTTAATTCATAAAATCTCTCAAATTTGACAAAAAATAATATGGTCAGTCAACTTCAGTTATCAGGTCATAAACGGTGGGATAAGCTGAAGGTGGTATTAATACCCCGCTGAGATGACTCGGCCATAAACCAATACCGCACAATCCAATACACAGGCATTTCACCTTTCTGAGGCATCGATTTTTACATAAATGTTCAAAATGGATAAATAAATACTTTAAAAATAATTATTTGAATTGGTGCAAATGAAATAGAAAACAATTCTGCATCTTGAACCGTTTAAAATGAAGCGATCGGGTGTTTTTAAATACCTTCATAAAGCAGAATAATGTTAAGCTCCTTCTTATTTCAATGCAACTTTGGGTGACCAACAAAAACCTAGAAAAATTACTAAAATGTAAAAAAAATCATATCAAAGAACGAAACTTTCCCTAACATATTCGTTTGAAATTAAATGATCCATTCGTAGGAGCAATTTAACTATTTGTTCCCACTATAACTCTATTTGAGCTTTCGAGATTAAAGATTTCCCGAAAATTGGCAATGGATGTGGCAACTTTTCCAGACATCTAGAAATGTCAGGCGTGGACGGTCGCACAAAGTTCTACAACCCAGGCCCAGTTTATTGTCGCCCATTGAATAGTTATCAGGTTAAGATACTACTTTTAAAATGCCACTTGTGCTAGAGTTTTTTCAAGCAAACGGTCAGGAATCACCATGGTGCTGGTTTCAGTGCTGGAAGCCCAGCCATGCGCATCCCTCAACAGCAACATCCGATTAGGGAGCGTTCGGAAATCGTCACGTGACCCTAACGCATGGTCCTTTCAGAATTGTCACAGTCCTCTTCTCCGATGAGTCCAGATTCTGTGTTGATTTTACAGATTGGCGTTCAAGAGTGTGGATAATAACCAATAAGCGATTTGCTCCTGTCTCTAAAGTTGAACACAATCTTTACGACGGTGGTTCACTGATGGTGTGGTCGGCTATTAACGTCCAAGAAAAGACGGACATGCATTGAATTGAGGAAGGCACGCTTACATGATACTTGTATTTTCCCACTTACGCAGGTGCTATTGGTCCAGCTTAAAAAAACAATCATGTTTGACAATGCCTGTATTCGTAGGACTCGTGTAACCAACGAGTACATGGAGAAAACGAATATCGTTTGCATGGATTGACACCTAGACGACCTGATCAGCTTACAACGATCAGACAAGCACTACCGGAGAAATGGGCTCGGATCCCATATCAGGCTATTCCGATTATTGACGGCAAGAGGATCCTGTACTCGTTCTTGTGTTTGAAACGCTTCAATTGTCCGTTATTTTCATCAAATTTTGGATAACATTTTGAGTTGTATTACGGGCCGGTGGCCACATTTTTAACAGGAAGACAACACCAAAATGGTAAGCTGGAGTTATGGTTGGTTGCATATTGAGGGCTTGGTGTGAAACGGTTGTAACTAAAAACCTATTTTGGAAACCCTGGTTTAGGGGCAATGTTGACCCCTTTGTAAACAATGCAAATTTAGGTGCCATTGCTCAGAACGAGCAATGGCACCTGAATTTCCATTGTTTACAAAGAAAAATGATTTAAAACTTATAAAGACGTTATGGCGAGGTGATTAACCTTGGTAAAAAAATACAAATTTTAGTTAAAACCATTTCACGCCAAGCCCTCGATATGCTTCCCACCGTTCACCTTTACCAATGCATGAGGCTCGGTTAGTTTTATTCATTTCTATCCCTTTCACACATACCGACGCTTTCTGACGCCCCTGCAGAGCAATTTAACCTTTTGCCACAACGTTTTCAAGTTTTAATACTAAAACAATTTAGTATTATTTATTGACTTGTTTTTAATTTCTGGTTTGGATGTTTTCTAAGTTGTCTGCTGCAGATTTGGTGTATGTGGGGAAGGGATAGAGGAGCTATGCCTTGAACAAGAAAAATCGACGCGGGTACGACCGCCTGTGAACGTGTGACAGGAGGAACTGTCCCTATTATATTGTATGTCCAGACAAATATAGAGAAAATGACATGGGAGTAGTCGTCTGTAGTCTGGAGTTCCTTACCCTTATTAATATAGTAAGTCGGGAACCAGACTAAGTCGTATGGGTGCTATAATTTCTTTCTTAACACTTTCCCTCATACGACAATTCTGCAGAAGACGACTTTGAACAAATTTTGTCAAAAAATAGAAAATCTCTATAATTGAATGGATAACCTATGACTATAAGTGGAAAACATGGTGGCAAAAGGATGTCACTATGTTTTCAAAAAGCCGTCTGCTACAGAGGCGTCAGAAAGCGTCTATATGAGGGAAAGGGTTTTTAGATTAAACATATTTTATTACGTATGTTACATAATATCAATATATACAAATGAACATTAAATGATAACAAAATATATAACATATGCAAATGGTTTGAACTACAAGTTATAACAACATTAGTTACAGTTCTCTCCAGTGCGGCTGTATAAATGTATATGTTTACCGGATTGAAATAAAGAAAAAACAGTAAGAGAAAAAAAAACACAAAAACATAATAATACCATGCCGCCCAGTCCCCATAGAATCCTCACTCCTCACCACATACACTGTTCACCCTACAACAGTGACAGCACTCAGTTAATTTAAGTTATTATTCAGGTTGAAAACGTTTTGTCTGTTTAATATATTTCTGGAAATGATGAAAAATAAGTTGATTATTCTCTAATGCTAGATCTGCATTGCCGTATAATAATTTAATGGTACTTAATGGGTGGAATTCACGAGTATTTGTAAATAGTTGCCGTCTTTCAATTCTGAAAAGGTCACATCGAAAAATAAAATGTTCTGCATCTTCGAATTCATCACCACATGCACAAATGGGAGTATCTCTTAAGTGGTTAACATAAAGGTCGGCGTTTAAATTACTGCAATTATTTCTTAATCGAGTATGTTGAATTGATAAGTATCGGTCACCGAATAAAAATAATTTAGGTACTATTGGAGGTTTAAAAAGATCTTTAAGTTTGCTTTTAAACGATAGGAGTGATGTAGACTCTCGGATATTTATATCAAGTTCATTCCAAAGTTTCAGTGATGAGGGAATAACTGATCTTGAGTATATTTCTGTGCGCCTAGTCAATGTAACAAAGTCAGAATGGTTTCTTAGATTGTACGGATTTGACTCGGATATAGTAAAAGGGAACAGTTCTTCCAAATAGCTTGGTAAATCGCCTTGTTTTTGTTTATAAATAAGAATTAATTTTTGCTTTTTCCTCCTGTCTGTCAAAGAAACCCAACCAATTTCATTTAGTAATTTTTCAATTGAAACAGAACGCGTTAGGCCTGTAGCAATTCTTGCGGCTTCATATTGAATTTTTTCCAAAGTATCAGTTTCGTATTTAGTACAGTTATCCCAAATTATGGATGAGTATTCTAAGATAGGGCGAAGATAAGATATGTATATTTGGTTAAGGGTTTTGCGTTTTAATCTGAATTTCATCATCCTCATCGAACCAAGTACTTTGGATGCTGATGATGCAATATTCGAAATGTGTTCGTGCCAAGTACCGTCGTGACTAAGTGTTACTCCTAGATGTTTATGGTGATCAACGAATGTTAATTGTGTATTATCAAAATATAAAGATGGAAGATTTCTATTGGTAAGTGAAAAAAATATTACTTCTGTTTTCGACGGATTGAAATTGACTAGCCATTGTTTAGCCCAAAGAGATATTTTTTGCAGGTCTCCATTAATAATAGTTTCTGTATATACTGTGTCCGCTGATGATACTGCAAGAGAACTATCATCAGCAAACAATCGCGTTACACTTTGTAAAGAGTCGGCAATATCATTTACATAAATTAAAAATAAGAGAGGTCCTAATACAGAACCTTGGGGCACACCAGCATTTAAATATTTTATTTCAGAAAAAGAAGACTGAACAGATACCCTCTGATTACGATTTGTCAAATAGTCAGATATCCAATTGATAAGGTTGCCAGTTATTCCATATTGACGAAGTTTAAAAATTAAACCTTTATGCCAGACACGATCGAATGCCTTCGAAATATCACAAAACACCATACATGTAGATTTTTTATCATCAAAAGCTTTGCAAATTTGATTGTAGATATCAGTTAATTGGTAAACTGTGGAATGTCCAGGTAAAAAACCGGATTGTTTATTATATATAAGTTTGTTCGCATGTAAATAATTGTGAATGTGTTTAAATATAACACGTTCCATAACCTTTCCTACACAACTTATATGTGAAATTGGTCTGTAGTTTGATGGTGAGTCCTTTGCTCCTTTTTTGAATAATGGCATAACATTTGCTAATTTCCAAGCATTTGGATATTTACTTTCTTGCAAGACCGATTGAATAATATACAAAGTGGATGACAAATAGTTTTACATGTTTCTTTTAACATACGGTGGCTTATTTCATCGGGTCCGCTGGATTTGTTTACAATTAAATTAGATAAAATATCGGTTATTTCTGTTTCAGTGATTTTGACGTCGGTTAAGGTTTTGTTAGTTTTCGTCAAAAATGGCGGAAGATTGATATGAGAATCGTTAATTGATAAAATTGACACAAAAACATCGTTTAAAGCATTGGCTTTATCTTCATCAGACACAGAATACGAATTGTCATTGTTAATTAGAGGAGGTATGCTGCCACAACTTTTAGAATTTTCTTTAATCAACATTTTGATTGTTTTCCAATAAGTGCGAGAATTTGTTGAGTTAATATCACCCAATGAGTATTCTAGATTATTAAAATATGTTTCTTTTGCATGTTTTTTCATGTTATTTACCTTGTTTCTTAAATGGCCGATTTGTTTCCAGTACAGAGAGCTAATTGTTTTTGCCTATCGCGCTTACGGGATGTTTGTCTAATTTCGGAGTTGTACCATGGCTTGTCTCTTGGACGAATTGTTACAAGATTTGTTGGAATACATAATTTCGCTAAGTCTATAAATTTTGTAATAAAAGATTTAGTAGCAACATCTAGAGATCCATCAAGTACAAATGTCCAGTCTGTAATGGTAATTAAATTATTAAATATTTTAAAATCAGCACGCTTATAGTTCCAAACTGTTCTTTTGAATGGTATATTTTCATATATATCACTTTTTATAAATGCATATGTACCAAAGTGATCACTAATGAAACCCGGTGTTTTGTGAATGCCCGAGTCAAAACATGTTAGCTGGTTCGAAAGTGCTATTGGATCTATCAATGTTTGAGTAGTATTAGTTACACGCGTTGGTTCTTTTATTATATTGGACATGTTATTTAATTCAAGTATATTACGAAATTTTGTGTTAGAAGGATTTAACTGATCTTCATTTATGTCACCTAAAATTATTATATTTGAGTGTATTTCCGAAGCCTTTTCAATACAGACGTTAACTCTATCCCAAAAATCAACTGGATAGTGTGGAGGTCGGTATACAGTACAAATAAGATAAAATTGACTTTGATCTTTAATTTCAATCCAAATAGATTCAGGAACAATATTTTCTAAGTCAAAATTTCTGGTTGGACATAAATCGGATGAAACATAAACTAAAACGCCGCCCGAATGAGATGATTTGTCCTTACGATATATTTTATCTAAGCCTTCTAGTAATAAATCATCGTCATGGATATCTATCGAGAGGTGTGTTTCTGTGAAACATAAAATGTCGAAATCTGATATAGTCAAGCTTGTTTCTTATGCTACGAATATTTTGATGTAATATTGAAAAACATTTATTGTGATGGGTTAAAAAGGAGATTGCATTTTAATATAAGCTGTGATACTCTGTCTACATATCATATATATACTCTTATTTATATAACATACATTTCATTCCCATTACATAGATTTTAGTCATAAAACATTATACATATATTCAGTGTTCATCTTTCGTACAACACATTTTGTATACCGTCTCCTATTGTTGGGGGGGGGGGGTCCATTTATGGATAGGGGTGGAATTTCTTGTATGACCATCTCATATATATATTCACCCCTATTTATAGTACATCATACTTCTCCATTACCTAGAACTTGTTTCTACTTCCATCCTTTACCCACATTGACTTCAAATCTGTATTAAAATCAAACTCTTCATTTTCCAGATGATGAAATATTTTACTTGATAAGATTTCGAAGCAGGCGACTTAAAAATCATATCAGGTAAATCAGTTAATACAGGAATTCTTACCTTACCTAACAAAACTTAAATAATTAAAGACATAACAACTTTCATATCCTAAACAACAAATATAGTTCAACAAACGTCTCACAACTAGTTTATCCTTTCCAATCCAATAATACATACATGTACTACTTAATTGTAATGCGCTAAATGACCTTAGCTGTCGATGCGCCATAAAACACTATACATTCATTCATTCTCTTTTTTCGGAGAGACCGGTTCGTTGGTGTAGTGGTAGAGTGTCCGCCTCGGGGTTCGACCCTGATCGGGTCATACGAAAGACTTTAAAAATGGTAGCAATGGCTGCCCGCCCTCCTTTGTGCTCAGGGTTACGGTGTAAGCATTACGACTGACTGACTGGTGCCAGGATAAATGTATCAGTAGTACTGGTAACTTACCCAGGAAACGTCATGATATAACTGGACAAATGTTGAAAGCGGTGTAAAAAACCCAATCAAACGATCAATCTTTGGGAGATGTGACTTAACCCTTTCCCTCATATAGATGCTTTTTGACGCCTCTGCAGCAGACGGCTTTTTCAAAACATAGTGACAAAAGAAGATATTGCTCAAAACGAGCAATTTCTTCTTTTGCCACAATGTTTACCACTTTCAGTCATAGGTTATCCATTCAATTATAGATATGTTCTATTTTTTGACAAAATATGTTCAAAGTCGTCTGCTGCAGAATTGTCGTATGAGGGAAAGGGTTAAAGATTTCGGTAGAACCTGGGATGTATTCAGATTGTCCTAACTCATCGAGTGCTAGTCAAAGCCTGCAATTCGATTGGTTGATTGGGCAAGCACGTGACAGAGTGTCTGTCTGTGTGTTAGGACAATCTGGGTGCGCTCCCTGATATGACTTCATCTTTAACGAGTCACCATAAAACTTCAACTTGTTCAACAAATTAATCTATCAACGATGTTCATATCCACATTTAACAAATCACACAACGCATCCGCCATGGATGGCCGTGTGGTTAACGTCGGGGATTTGGAATCGGGCGTCCCGGGTTCGATCCCCAGTCTCGGCGCGGCAGCCATGTTGGAGTGCCCTTATGTTAGGCACGTTTTCTAGCCTAGTACTGTTAGGTTTACCCAAGAATCATGAATAAGTGAACTGTCGCCGTGATATAATTGAAATAATATTGTGACGACGTTAAACCCTAATAAAAAGAGTGCCATACAAGGCACCTTGGAAACGGTAATCATATTATCATTGGCGTCGGAGGCGTAGCTTGGCAATAATGAATGTGTAGGGCCCGTAGATCTAGGGGTTAGGGGGCATTATTACACGTCTATTCAATTCATTCTGTACCTTTGTAGAGGATGTGAACATGGGTATATCTACTACAATGTAACACACACATATGAATATACCGGTTAACAGTATACTGTTACATGACACGCGCGTCTAAAAGGTGACTTTATTGTTTTAAATGACGTCATGCACGTGCATAATGAACATTTAGACGTGCGTGCCATGTAACAGTATACTGTTAACCGGTCAAAAACATACTGTTAGCATGAGATAGTAAGAAATTGCCCATGATGAGTGTGTGAGAATTTAACATTACAAAGTCATGTGAGGTATAATAATATGGGTTATCTCTACATATTGATTATAGTTGAAAACATTGTGGCAAAAGGAGGTTTTGCTCATTATCTCCTTTTGCAACATTATTTTAAACAGTCGTCTGCTGCAAATGCGCAAAATATGTCTGCATGTGGGAAAGGAATAAACACGGCCCAATCGTTATCTTATCAAAAGTTTGCAACTGAAAATTATCTTAAAAATAAACATTAAAACATGATAAAACAATGAAAATCGATAAGTTAAACTGTGATCATTATTTGTCAACTCTGATAACAAGAATATTCCCTTTTAACCCTTTCCCTCATATAGACGCTTTCTGACGCCTCTGCAGCAGACGGCTTTTTGAAAACATAGTGACAAAAACAGAAATTGCTCAAAACGAGCAATTTCTTCTTTTGCCACAATGTTTTCAACATTTAGTCACAGGTTATCCATTCAATTATAGAGATTTTCTATTTTTCGACAAAATATGTTCAAAGTCGTCTGCTGCAGAATTGTTGTATGAGGGGAAGGGATACTACCCGAAACTTCGAATAGTTGTGTCGGTGTTATGCCAATTATAATACGATATTTAGACTTTTGCAAATCTAGTTGGTAATTCGTGTGGACTCTATGCAACGGTTTACATATCGACCGAAGCACAATTTTAGTAGATGCATTAATCCTTTCCCTCGTACGACAATTATGCAGCAGACGACTTAGAACATATTTTGTCGAAAGACCGAAAATCTCTATAATAGAATGGATAACCTATGGCTAAATGTTAGAAAACATTGTGGCAAAAGGAGAAATTGCTCGTTTTGGGCAATTTCTTCTTTTGTCACTATGTTTTCAAAAATCCGTCTGCTGCAGAGGCGTCAGAAAGCATATAAATGAGGAAAGGGTTACAATTAAGTAAATATCAATACAAATACAAATCCATCAATTTTAACTGGTTCGTAGACTACAGACACTGAAAATGTTATCAAGTTGTTTAATGTTCTGATGGATACTTCCGTTGTCTGCAGTTGTGACCGGTGTAGGTTCAGGTCATCAATGGGCAATAAATACAACAGTTTTATATGAGTTATAAACTACGTCTTTTCGCCACCGTTTTACCATTATCTACTGACATTGTATAAGAAATAAGTTTATGATGACAAATAAAAATACAAAAAAATATTTTATAACTTAGAAGACTATTTTTTAAAAGTGACATCGTTCCATTCCTGTTAGATTATACAGTTCTATATGTGTTCAGAAGACTTCAGTTGTTTAGTCTTTTTAAGTAAAGTCTGGGGGGAAAATCTGATTCCGGGACAGATTCCAAACGATTTAAATGTCCTCAGTCCTCCGTAGATATAATATAAGCAGATCTATATAACTTGCATAGCTATTATTAACTTCAGATAAATCATTATTGTCCTTCATTTTGAACACGCAGTAGCCTGAACTTATATCTTTTATCTACGATTAAAACAGTTTAAGTTTATAGCAGGACTATCGCTGACAAATCTCAGCCCTATTGTTCGAATTATAGGTTTTTCTTCAATCACGCATGTTTAATCCGAGTTACAAAAGCAGACGACTATTTCAACCGAATGTGTACATGTCTCCTTGACGACTAATACTTGGTGAGTGATTCGGTCGTGTTCCGGTTAATTTTAAAGTAGTATTCTGATAATGACAGTACAATTTATGTATATTATGGACTTTTTCATAATATGATCTTTTATTATAAGTAATTATTCAGATATTCAATTAGTTACATTCTTCAAAATGCAACTTTAATATAAGAACTACTTTTTATGTAGCGATCTACAAGGTGCGCCGGATCTATTTATGAAGTTGTGTTCTCTATTGAGGACATAATCCCAGGACTACCTGGTATACTCAGTACAGTGATTGGAAAAAAAAGTAAATTAGGCACTGATCATTAGTGAAGTTTATTAGATTTTTTTTCTGTGAACGACAGAGGATGGCGGATACTGACCCCGGTCCCGGGGAGAAGGAGGCTAACAAGCCCCCGAGCCCAAAACCTGATACAGAAGGTGGAGAAGTGGCCCCTCCATTAGTTTCTACTAAACGTAAGTAACTTTCAAGTTTACTACTTTTGCACTTCGGAAGTGACCGTTTAGTTACTCTAGAGGGGACTTTAAAATAATGTTTCCTTCCAACAATAGCTTCTTACTCTTTTTTTATAAAATGTTTCTATCAGGAATCTGGAGTTCATTCCAGATTCCTGTTTCCATTAGCTGCACTTTTTGGCTGTACATATCTGTACATATCGATGTATCTAAGATCTGCTTGCTTTTTTAAATAAATTATTTAAAGGTCTGCTTAACTTGCAAAGATAGCCTACGTAATAAGTTTTACATCTCTGAAGTAAAGAAGATGACTTCTAACAACTTTGTGATAAAAAAAAGAAAGTGTTAGCTCTTTGTTTATCCATTTACCACAATGTTTTCAAATGATCCCTCAAACACATCTACACATTAATATAGAACATATTATTCTATGAAATTAACCCTTTTCCATATACAACAAATCTGCAGCAGACGACTTGGAAAACATACGAACAAAAACCTAACAAAATCTCCATAAATGATAGCTAAATTGTTAAATAAAGTTTAAAATATTGTGGCCAAAGGAGAAATTGCTCACCATGAGCAATTTCACCTTTGGCCACAATAATTTCAAAAGTCGTCTGGCTCTACTGCGTCAAAATGCGTCTGCAGGTGGGAAAGGGAAAAATACAAGTTAACTTTATTAATCTTTATTTTGAGAAGGTAACTAACTCACTGAGTCAAGGACTATTCTTCCCTGAGACCTTCTAATTATAAGTTATGTAAACACAGTAATATGTAAAAAGAACAAATTTCGATATAGCATATGCATGTAGAAGAACAATTCAAAAATGGTACACATTATGAGGCATATATCTGTTTGCTGCAATTATTTCAAAAGTGCTCTGTTTCGTAAGAGTCATAGGTCCTGCAAGTGGGAAAGGGTAAACACTTTCCCTCATACAACATTTCTGGAGCAGACGACATTGAACATATTTTGTCAAAAAATAGAAAATCTCTTTAAAATTTTGTTTTACAAATAGAGACATTGATGATTCCTTATAAGATCAGGAAATAAGAAAAAAAATTCGCTGAAACCTTCATTACATGCTTAAAAATATTATCTATTTTTCACATTATAACCCTCCTTTTCCCACATGCAGACACATTCAAAGCTTAGCAGACGTCATTCCCCACAATGTTTTCAACTCTAGTTAAAAAAACAAAAACAAAATAATTCATCATTATTCCAGATTTTTGCCTAGGTGTATTCAAATTTGTCTGCTTCAGGTTTGTTGTTTTTGGAAACAGGGCGACTAGATTTATAAGGAGTGAACTTTTCCCACCCATATCTCTCTTATGACTCACCTTAACCCTATGTTGTGGGTACTCAAAAGATTCGTCTCACTGAGTTTGAGTACCCACAACATAGGGTTTGAGGGTCAAATAAGGATTTGGGGATGTGAAATACTCTTCTTATCTAGAACCAGGGTTAATGGATCATTTAGGATGAATTTGGTCAATTGAGAGACTTAACTCTATGAATATGTAATCAAGTATCAACTTGGGAGGATATAATTAACCCTTTCCCACCTATAGACACATTTTGACCCATCTGCAGCAGACAACCTTTGAAAACATTTTGACAAACGGAGAAATTGCTCAAAATGGGCAATTTCTGGTTTTGCCCACAATGTTTTCAACTTTTTCCATGTATTTTTCATGTCTTTGTCAATATGTTTTGAAAGTCGTCTGCTGCGGATTTTTTGTATGTGGAAAAGGGTTAATGAGGACCCAGGTTATAATCCAGGCTTAAATGAAGATGTAAGACTGACCTTATTTGCAGGCGGCAATCAATTTTATTCTTACAATGTATTTCTGGTTGGGCATGCCCTCACTCAGAACCCGCCTGCAATAAGGTCAGTTCAACTAGTGCCCAATCTAGGAGGGTCAATATCATGCTTATTCTCACACTGTTTTGAATACTTCCCACTAAATCTGTATGGAAGCGGTGATTTTTTTACGTAATTAATCAAAGAAGGAAAAATGCGTCAATTTGTTCATAGAATTTTGTCCTTAATTTAGAATCCTAGATTGGACGTTGGCGCACAAGTTGAAGTTAACCCTTTCCCTCATACAACAATTCTGCAGCAGACGACTTTGAACATGTTTTGCCAAAAAATAGAAAATCTTTATAATTGAATGGATAACCTATGACTAAAAGTGGAAAACATTGTGGCAAAAGGAGAAATTGCACGTTTTGTGCAATTTCTTCTTTTGTCACTATGTTTTCCAAAAGCCATCTGCTGCAGAGGCGTCAGAAAGCGTCTATATGAGGGAAAGGGTTATAGGCCCTAATTTACCATGGTATTCCTGCATTTTTTATTGCTTTTTTGGGCTATTTAGATCCGGTCTCTTTTTACAAAAATGTAGGCGCGGACCTACATTAAGGTCTAAAATGTAGCTTTGCCACTGGTACCGTACCTACAATATAGTTTTAGGAATCTGCCATGGTCGCGTGGTTAGCATCGGGGATTTGAAACTGAGCTTCCTTGGTTCGATCCCCAGTTGCGGTACAAAGGTCATGGTAGAGTGTCCTTGGGCTAGGCATATTTCCTTCCTTAGAACTGGTTTGTTTACCCAGGTATCATGAATATGTAAACTGTTGCCATGATATAACTGAAATAGCGTATAACTCCAATAAAACAATGTAGGTTTTGGTTGAGGACCAAAGTGAATTGAAATTTAGATAAGTTGGAATAACTGGTTGCTATCTGGCGCTGTGAATAAGGATGGTCATACTAGGTAATAGATTTTCAATAATCTGTCAAGTCATTAACCCTTCAACGCCTCATGAAGTGGGCTGTTTATTTCTTAACCCTTCCAAACATGCACACACTTTCTGACGCCTGCAGCAGACGGCTTTTACAAAACATTGTGACAAAAGAAGAAATTGCTGCAAGTGTGTCAAAATGTGTCTGCATGTGAGAAAGGGTTGATTATTTAAATCGTTGACCAGGATGAACAGGTGAAATGGAACACCAGTAACATTATTAGTAACCACTTATGTTATGTAATATGATAGCACCCGATCAATGAATGCTAGTAATTAGACCTTTCAAGTACAGACATTTAGAAATTAGAAAAATCTATATAATTATCCCTTTTCCATATATAACCAATCTGCTGCAGACGACTTTGAAAAACATCTTGGTAAAAATACAGAAATTCTGTAAATGAAAGAACAATTATTAGATAATGCTGAAAACATTGTGGCAAAAGGAGAAATTGCTCAATATGAGCGATTTCTTCTTTTTTTCCAAATATTTTTAAAAGTCTAAGAATCTGCTGTAAATGCATCAGAAAGTGTCTACATGCAGGAAAGGGATAAAGTCTAGCCAATTAATATGTAAAATGAGCAAAAACAGAGTAAAGGCTTTTCCATTTATATTTTTTTTCTAATCCTTTCCTACATCTATATATCGCTTTGGAAAACGTACATCCAAAAATATGAAAAATCTGTAAAAGATTAAATATTTATTGACTTTAGTTGAACTCATTTTGTCAAAAGGAAATCGCTCATTGTGAGCAATTTTTTCCTTGTACCACAATATTTCTGCTGTAGATGCTTCAAAAAGTGTCTGCAAGTTGGAAAGGGTTAATCTAGCAGGGGAAAGCCATTGAATTGTAAATGAATATTTTACAGATATAGATCTTCTTTGTTTGCTAAAGAAGTTAACTGGAAATATTTACTTCTGTTTAATGATTGGCATGCCAATGAGACAGGCAAATGATAAGCATGGCATAGTTAATTTCCTCAATGTTATATTGCTACAAAACAATTGCATGAGTGTCTGGAGCATTCTAATCTGGGGCTTCACTGTTTGAAAAAAAGCAATAATTCGCACAACAGTTAACCCTTTCCCTCATATAGACTTTTTCTGAAGCCTCTGCAGCAGATGGCTTTTTGAAAACATTGTGACGACAGAAGAAATTGCTCAATACGAGCAATTTCTTCTCTTGTCACAAAGTTTTTCACTTTTTGTCATGGGTTATCCATTCAATTTTAGAGATTTTATATTTTTTGACAAAATATGTTCAGACATCTGCTGTAGAATTGTCGTATGAGGGAAAGGGTTAAAAAAAGGTTGAAGTTAGTTCATTATCCTCGTTCACTGAACTTTATTTCAAAAGAAATTTACATGCAATTTGCACCATGATTTCAATAGCCTGATTTGCTGTGACAATATTTGAAAACATGAATATACATTCAAATTCATCTTGTCACTTGACTTATGAGCTCTTTGATTCAAAATTGCACATTGAGAAGCAGAGATTATATAATAGCAAACATATAAACATAACAGATTAATACAGATTATATGTGACACTTCTGAAGCAGACAAGTTTTGAAAACATTCTCTGGCAAAAATCAAAAATGTTTTTTAATTCATGAGAAAATTCTTCTTTTGCCATAAGTTTTCCATATTGTTGCCTACATGTTCCCAACATCATCTGCTGTAGATTTGTTGTATGTGGGAATAGGTTAACCCTTTCCCTCATATAGACGCTTTCTGACGCCTCTGCAGCAGACGGCTTTTTGAAAACATAGTGACAAAAGAAGAAATTGCACAAAACGTGCAATTTCTCCTTTTGCCACAATGTTTACCACTTTTTGTCATAGGTACCATTCAATTATGAAGATTTTCTACTTTTTGACAAAATACATTCAAAGTCGTCTGCTGCAGAATTGTCGTATGAGGGAAGGGGTTAAGACAATATATTCTGTTTGTGAAACAGTTAAAATAATAAATTGAACTTAAATTTAAAGTTAGAATTAAAGCAAGTAGGACTGAAGGTCAACCAAAGGACATTTAGCTGTAAAGCTATAACTTGTAAACTACCCAATTTAATTCAAATAATCTCATAAACCTTCATAGATATTGCACCACATTCGATCCTTACTCTACTGGATATTCATCAATTAACCCTTTCCCACATACAGACACTTTCCAATGCCTCTGCAGCAGACAACTTTTGAAAACATTATGTTTAAAGGAGACTTTGCTCATAATAAGTGATTTCTGCTTTTATTGCCACAATGTTTTCAACTGAACTCAATAATCGTTATACTTTAATTTCCTGAGACTTCACATATTTTTGTTCAGATAATTTCAAATTCGTCTGCTGCAGATATGTTGTATGCGGGGAAGGGTTAACATTCATTTTGTAAAAAGATCTCTTAAATTATTTAAAGGACCGTCTTAATGCCATGAACCCTTTCCAGCATATGAAGAATCGGCAGCAAGCAAAAGACTTCAAAATCATCTTGGGGGTTGGGGAAACATTGAAACCCTCTATGAATGAAAGTATATTTATTTAACCCTTTCCCTCATATAGACGCTTTCTTATGCCTCTGCAGCAGACAGCTTTTTGAAAACATAGTGACAAAAGAAGAAATTGCTCAAAACAAGCAATTTCTCCTTTTGCCACAATGTTTTCCACTTTTAGTCATGGAATGTCCATTCAATTAAAGATATTTTCTTATTTTTTGACAAAATATGTTCAAAGTCGTCTGCTGCAGAATTGTCGTATGAGGCAAAGGGTTAACGGAGTTAAAAACCTTGTGGTATAAAGAGAAATTGGCTCATTATTTCTAATTTTGTCACATGGCAGTCAAACCTGAGCTTAATTAAAAGACCAGCTTTGTATAGCAATTCCATGTCTATAGCAACCACACTGTTACTTTCACAATAACTCATTTTCTGCATAAATGACCCTGCAACTAAAGACCACCTGTGAACATAGACCATATTGTTCTCTTCCCATGGGTCATCGATATCTTTAACCCTTTCCTTAATATAGACGCTTTCTGATGCCTCTGCAGCACAGCTTTTTAAAAACATAGTGACAAAAGAAGAAATTGCTCAAAACGGGCATTTTCTTCTTTTGCCACAATGTTTTCCACTTTTAGTCAATTTATTCAATTATAGAGATTTTCTATTTTTTGACAAAATATGTTCAAAGTCGTCTGCTACAGGTTGGACTGTATTTTCAAAAGTCATCTGCTGTAAATATGTCAAAGTTGGTCGGCATGTGGGAAAGGGTAAAAAAACCTGTTAATCGTTGCCCCCTTGCCCGAAAAGGATTACAATATCAGTCAAGATTAAAATGATACAAGGTAAGAAGGACTTGTCATGGAAGGTGCCATCTTCAATAGAACAATATTTACCTAGACCGAATCAAATAGCAATTGCTGGTTGATTCAAAATTTACAGGTATTACACTATCATCCGGATTTGTTAACACTGGGGCGATATTTTGCGAGACATTAAATATTGACCTATCTAGTACAAACATTTAGCTTTGTTAACTGCCTGTATATAGTGGGGTATATATGTGGGTAGATTGCAGTATTGGATTTTCTGCCTTTAACCCTTTTCCCGTGGAAGATAATGGTTCATAGGTCGAGTCCATGCAGTCAAAAGTCGAGTCTTCGACTCTTATGCCTATGGTCCTGGGTTAGAATCACGTGGATTTCAACCATACAAATGACGCAAGCACTCACAGTCAATGAGTGTAAGTTAGGACGTATTTTTTTTTCCGCTAACATTTCACACATTCATCAAATCTGTAGCAGACGGCTTTTTGAAAACATAGTGACAAAAGAAGAAATTGCACAAAACGTGCAATTTCTCCTTTTGTCACAATGTTTTCCACGTATTTTTTTTCCGCTAACATTTCACACATTCATCAAATCTGTAGCAGGTGACTTTGAAAACATTAATTATTTAACCCTTTCCCACATACGACAATTCTGCAGCAGACGACTTTGAACGTATTTTGTCAAAACATAAAAAATCTCCATAATTGAATGGATAACCTATGACGAAAAGTGGAAAACATTGTGGCAAAAGGAGAAATTGCACGTTTTGTGCAATTTCTTCTTTTGTCACTATGTTTTCAAAAAGACGTCTGCTGCAAATGCGTCGGAATGCGTCTGCAAGTGGGAAAGGGTTAAGATCTGGAAAGTCTAGAAATGAAGGTTACATATTTACTAAGAAAAGTTGAAAACATTGTTTGAGCAATTTCTACTTTTGTCATAATTTTTTCAAAAGTCGACTGACGAAATGCATCAAAATGCGTCTATAGGTGGAAAAGCGTTTAAAACTATCTATTGGGGACCTGAACATTTTGGAATCATTTCTTTGCAAACAACAGTGAAGAGCAAGATCAGACATTATTAACAGTTCCTTATGTACAATGTTTACTTCCTTCAAAGTTTAGATATATTATGAGAATAAAGGATAGGCGTTTTTGGACAATCATCCTGCGTAGCCTAGCCGATCAAACTAAACAACCAGAGATAACAGAAATCTCCCCATGTGTGAACTAGCTTACAGTAACAGATAAATGTTCCGGTTCTATTCTATCAAAGTTCATTTGAACCGTTTTAACATATCTGTTAGTGTGTTAAATGGTCATTGACACAAGATGAAAACAACATCCATGACATTTAAAGAATTTTCTTGCTTTCTTTTTAAGATTTAGTAACAAAAAGTAGAAGACATTGATTTTGATTGTTTTATTTTTTTTGAGATGGGAGTTAAACATGATAAGAATCCGCCCATGAAAAGGAAATTTTGTGATTTCTGGAGCAAAAGGCCTGCACCTACACACCTCCACCCAGTCCTATTACATGAATGTCGCATTTCTTTTTCTATAAACAGTCGCCATAAACTTCTTCCACTGCCTCTTGTCAAGTTAACCCTTTCCCTCATACGATAATTCTACAGCAGACGACTTTGAACATATTTTGTCAAAAAGTAGAAAATCTCTAAAATTGAATGGATAACGTACCCTTTATAATGACTAAAAGTGGAAAACATTGTGTCAAAAGGAGAAATTGCTCGTTTTGAGCAATTTCTTCTTTTGTCACTATGTTTTCAAAAAGCCGTCTGCAGCAGCAAACCTTTTTATATGGTGCATGTTGTTGGTATCAAATGAAACAAAAGACAAGGCAGTAACCTTTGAGCATTATCTGACCAAACGTGAAGTTACCATCAAAAGCACCCACAGGACAAAATTATTTTTTAGAATTCTTTAACCCTTTTCCCACATATATATATATAGACACTTTATACAACCCACTTCCCAACCATCACACCTATGTAAATAATCAAGTTAGATAACTCTATCCTGCATATAATGCAAATTATCCGGATTTGCAGATGACTGTAAAATGAAAATAACAGATAAATGTTTAATATATATACTAAATTTGCTTTCATGTATATTTCAGAGCCCGAGAAGAAGAAGGCGCCAGTCACCAAAAGCCAGCAGCCTGCAAAGGTAATTAGATAGATTTCATTTTTTGTATCACTCACTGCAACAGAGGACCGAATGCGAGACTATGCCGTTGCTTTTTTGATATTAGTGACATGGCATCAAACATTTGTGTTCAGCTCAACATGTTTTTATTTTACTTTTCCTTGAAAAGGACATTTTCTAAGGCTTTTAAACATCGATCATAGTAAAATTGAATATCTTGCATCATATAATAAAATATTATGCTGTAGATGCTGACTGTCACCTATTATTGTGGTAAAAGAAACATTAATTTCAGGGGATTTTGAGAATTGGACATAATTTGTTTTCGCGTTGTCTTCAAATTTAAGTTTGCACTCACATTAAGATGCTTCTAACGAATAGGCATCACAGCTTAAGACATCTATATCAGGGAAACTTGGCATATATATAGTCAAAAAAAGGAAATATCCTTGGTAATGAGAAGTAATGGAAAGCTGTCAAGGAAGATGCTGCTTTATAACCCTGTCTCACTTAAACACGCATTTTAAGACATCTACAGTAGAAGGTTTTTGAAAAATATTGGGGGAAAAAGGAGAGATAGCTAATAATGAGAAATTTCTCCGTTTGCCGCAATAATTTTTAACACAATTCATAGAATATACATTTATTTATAAAGATTTTTCCTGATTGTCTTCTAGATGTTTTAAAAGTCGTCTGCTGAAGATTTGTTGTAAGTGGGAAAGGGTTAAAATGTCAATGAGGGATTTGCTAAACTGGGCATCTCATCTAGGATGTTTCTCTAAATGGAAGTCAATTCAACTCTTTATTCGATGTTCCACACATGTTACAGTGGACTACTTTTGAAAACATCGTGAGCAAAGGAAATTTATAGTGATGAGCAATTATTACTACTCTCTTCTTTTTTAAACAATGCTTTCAACTGTCTAAGAAAATCATGCTTGTTTTTGTCCAGAATTTACGATAATATAAAGTCCTTATGGATTTTTCCAAACAGATGACCATCAAATTGTCATGTATAGGGTAAGCTGTTTAACCCTTTCCCTCATATAGACGCTTTCTGATGCCTCTGCAGCAGACAGCTTTTTGAATACATAGTGACAAAAGAAGAAATTGCACAAAACGTGCAATTTCTCCTTTTGCCACAATGTTTTCCACTTTTCGTCATAGGTTATCCATTCAATTATGGAGATGTTTTGACAAAATACGTTCAAAGTCGTCTGTTGCAGAATTGTCGTATGAGGGAAAGGGTTAAATTGGTTCTGTCCTCATGTTTGTTCTTACATGTGTAAAGGCTGGCAGTGTGTTGAGTCAGGATGCTGAATGGAAATGTATGGGATTCTATAAGTTGAAGAACTTGTTTAATAATCGGTGTAAAAAATATATATATGAGCCGTTCTATGAGAAAACCAACATTATGGACTCTGCGTAAAGTATCGACCTAGATCAGCCAATGCAGGCTGATGCGGGCAGACACTTTTTGCCTCATTTGGATTTTCTACCTCAGGAATCATTACTGCATATCTGTATTCCCCTGTGACGGAATGTGTCATCCCGGAGTAGCCTGCACAGACTGATCTGGGTCGATACATTACGCAGAGGCCATAATGTTCGTTTTCTTGTGGAATGGCTCATATGTATCGGTGTTAATTTTCTGTTTACCTGAATTTTAAATAATTTGTGAAGTCATCAACAAAAATCTGAGGGAAAAAGTATAGACATGTATTTAGAAAATTGAGGAAGTAAAATTTTATGAAGAATTGAACCCATTCTTTCTTCTCAGACTCTGACTTGAAAATATTGTGGCAAAAGGGATTTGCCAGAATTTTCCTTGAACGTTTTAAAAGTCATCTGCTGCTGATTTGTTTTATTTGTAAAAGCGTTGAATACTTTGAGCAATGCCTCCTAGCTTTGCCAGTTATGTGTTCGGAAGTTGTCTATTTCTTAAGGGGTTGTCAGATACAAAGTTCATGGCTAGTGTACCATTTAAAAATATGGGGAAAAAAATAAATAGTTTTAACTCAAGAGCAGAAAAATAAATATTTAATTGCCTATTTTATTTTTGAAATCAAGGGGTCATATGTATAATTCTGTAATTATTTGATAAATTAAAGATTATGTCATTGACGGAATCTGTTTTGTCTATTTTTAGGGGCCAACAAAGAAGAATGTGGTCCTTACGGGAGAGGCTATGAAGGAGATGCAAAAGCAGGCACGGCAGGTTCGGGAAGAAAGAAAGTCCCAGGTATGTAACTGTGACATTTATTTAACCCTTTCCCACGTGCAGACACACAGAGCTCTAGATAAGGAGCGTTTTACCTGTTCTAAAATCCTTATTTTATCCCCTAACCCTATGTTGTGGGTACTCAAAAGAATCGTCTCGTTGAGACGATTCTTTTGAGTACCCACAACATAGGGTTTGGTTGGATAATAAGAGAGATATTGTGGGGAAAAGAGCTGTAAACCCCTCCTTATCTGGACCTCTGGACATTTTTACACATCTGAAGCAGACAATGTTTTCAAACGCTATTCAATTATTATGCTGCTATTCAGGATTTTTTTCATGATTTGCTTTGATGTTGTCAGTCTTCTGCTTGAGATGTGTTGTATACGGGAAAAGGTTAATGGTTTACTTTTGCTATACTTAAATACTTAGGACTGCAAGTGCATTAAGATGTATTATGAAAATGGATAAGGATTTGTTCCTGTCATTGTTGATCTTGTATATTTACATAAGACAGTTTGAGTTATATTTAAATCTGACGGTTCAAGATTTACATTGTCAATACAATATAAACACTATACCTTTTTCAACAAACAAAAGTTTTCATTGAAGTGTAGCATTAAAGTTTAAACCCATTTCCTGATATGCGGCTTATGTCTTCCATTTTGAAAGTGGTAGAAATATGAAAGGATTAAAGAATATATATCATGGGTACTAAAAACAATTGCATGAACAAGATTTTTTCAAAATACCTACAAACAAGGTTTGACCAAGTTGGTGTTGTTTACTTCTGACGAAACAACAAAACAAAGTAACAACAACCGTAGATACTATAACTGGTAAGTAACCATGACAATTATTATTTATTACTGATGTGTTATTTGGTCCTTCATCTATAGAATCAAATGATGGTAAGTTATTGCTGCAATGTGTTGATGATGTGCTATTTGATTGGCTAGTTTGTGGGGGATCTTTTCACCATAGCCATGCTGTATGATTTGAAGGATTTGGACTGGAATCAATGTAAATGTGCTTGTAAACAGTTCCACTGTTTGTGCATGAGGCACTGTGACGGGATTCCTGTCGTTTGGCTCTCTTGAACTAATATCTTGCAGAAAAAACCGGATACAAACTAAAACAAATAAAAAAGAAAACTTTTTGTGAAGCCAGCCTTGGCAGGGTGACACAATACATAGAGACTTTACTCTTCTCCATTGTTTATCTTTCATGCTGTGACTAATTGACAGGCAAAACATGTGTTCCTGCTAACAACTCATACTTATATCACTACGGATGCCTCCACCCTGGAGATGCAATAATTACTTGCCCTGAGGGTGTAGGAATATCTGAAGTTTTGACGGCAACCCATAATTTCTTTTGAGCCTAGTACCTGTAGGTTTAGAAATGGGTATGCTTAAGTTCTGAGGCAATGTTAACCTCTCTGACTTGTTGTTAGGAGAAGCACATTTACATTGACATGACTCTTATTTTAACACTTTCCCACATACAACAAATCTGCAGCAGACGAATTTGAAAACATAGTGACAAAAACCTGAAAAATCTCCATAAAAGATAGCTTAATTGTTAAATTAAGTTGAAAACATTGTGGCCAAAGGAGAAATTGCTCATCATGAGTAATTTCACCTTTGGTCACAATGATTTCAAAAGTCGTCTGCTGGTGTTGAGTCAAAAAGCGTCTGCAGGTGGGAATTTGGGAAAGGGTTAACCCTGTATTTGATACAGACTAATATGTAGCTAACAATATTTTGAAACCATTCTGGAAAAAGGAGAAATTGCTCAAAACCAGCAATTTCTCATTATCCTCAAGATGGTAAGCAGATGACTCTTTAACCCTCTTTCCCTCATACGACAATTCTGCAGCAGACGACTTCGAACATATTTTGTCAAAAACTAGAAAATCTCTATAATTGAATGGATAACCTATGATTAAAAGTGGAAAGCATTGTGGCAAAAGGAGAAATTGCACGTATTGTGCAATTTCTTCTTTTGTCACTGTGTGTTCAAAAAGCCGTCTGCTGCAGAGGCGTCAGAAAGCGTCTATATGAGGGAAAGGGTTAAGTGTCATATCTGGTCTCAAAAATCAAACGGACTCACTGGCTATGGAATAAAGGAATGATTTAAGGCAGAAGACAGATTCATTGAACTTTTGTTTGTTTGAGCTGTGGGTTTGGATATATAGTACTTATAACATTTTCAAGAAAATCCTGCTGCATTTTAAGACTTGGAAAATGAAAATCACATAATTTATATATAAATATTCTTAGAAATTATGATATAATGGGGTAATACTAAAAAGATTTATATCGCTTAGACGATACTTTTCAGTACCCACTATGTAGGAATTCATTGATCAATAAAAGAGACTGAATGTTTTCAAAAGTTATCTGCCAAAGAACCCACACACTCTCTGTCTTCTGCCATAAACAAAGTAAAAGGCTTTAAAAGATTGCTTTGATGACTTATTTCTATTTCTTAAACCATTTGTGCATCATCATTATAATGTTATTTTATTCTACATAAAGATTGTCTGTTTAATTGAACCCTTTCCCTCATATAGACGCTTTCTGATGCCTTTGCAGCAGATAGCTTTTTAAAAACATGGAGACAAAAGAGGAAATTGCTTAAACCAGCAATTTCTTTTTTTGTCACCATGTTTTCAACTCTTTTCAATTATTGTACTTTCATACTTTCATTTGAAGGTAGTTTCCAATTTGTTTGTTTGTATGTTTTCAAAGTCGTCTGCAACAAATTTGTTGTATGTGGGAATAGGTTAATTTTATTTTAACTTTCGTATGATGGATACATAACAAGGTCAGTAACTTACCTTGTTATGTAGTCATCATATTATCTGTCATATAATGTTACTTTGGTTTATAACATATTTTGGTAGTACCAAAATATTAACAAATCTAATCTTACATTGGTAACGTTTGTTAGAACTAAAATATAAAAATTTGCTTTGATTCTGTATGTCTCAGTATTCTATATTAGTTTGAATCTTCTAAACGACAAAATTATTTAAACTGTCTAAATATAAAAATAGTTTGGTTGAGTTTTAGAATTGATCAAAAATCCATTTCAATTTATACAGCTTGTTTTATCATTCAGTCGATTTGGAGATTTTGAAGAGTTACTGAGACATATTGTCAATTTTAATGGCTTAAAGTCTTAAATGGATGTATTTGGGGGAAAAGGGGGATTTGCTGTGATAAAATATAATATTCAGATATATCTGGTCTTTATGATAGTAAAACTCTTCAACAACAGTTAAGCACCATTTGCATTGCTAAGTTTTTCTCCTTTTAAGATTCCTTCATGTTTGTTGCATAGACATTTTCAATTCTTCTTAAAAACAATTTATTGCTACAGAGACTTATTGAAATCTGTAACAGATACCTTCTGAAATCTAGGTGGGAAATGGAGAAATTGCCTAAAAATAGCTAGTTATCCTTTTCCTACAAAGTTTTCCACTCTGAACAAGATTAACTTGCATATTTATACTTGGTTCTATTTAGCCTTACCAAGTTTTAAAAGCAAACAACTAAGAAATTACAATTTTTAGCTAATGTTTATTACTCTGTGTATTCTTGTATCCAATTAGGACTTCTTCAATTAACTGTACAGATTTGACAATTTATAATAATCCAAAATGTTGTGCTTAAGTTTTGTTAACCCTTATGTTCTCAAAGTCATTTTCAATAATTTTACTTTCATTCATCGAGATTTTCCTCATTTATACCTTGTTTACGTTTTTAAAGTTGTCTGCTGAAGATTTTTTTTTTTTTTTGGAAAGGGTTTATTAGTTTTGAACAAACTTGAGATGCAGAATGTGAATCCAGTGTCTTAACGCTTTCCCTCATATAGACACTTTCTGACGCCTCTGCAGCAGACGACTATTTGAAAACATAGTGACAAAAGAATAAATTGCACAAAACGTGCAATTTCTCCTTTTGACACAATGTTTTTTCACTTTTAGTCGTAGGTTATCCATTCAATTATAGAGATTTTCTTGTTGTATGAGGGAAAGGGTTAAGTCAACATTCTAAATATGTGAAGTAACAAACTTAGTTTAGCCTAGTATTATTTGAAAAATAATAATATAATTTTTTTATGTAAAGTTGAGAACATTGTATGAAATAAGTAAAATTGTTAGTTACAAGCAATTTTTCTTTTTCGCCGCAATTTTTTCAAGAGTCAACTGTGGCAGAGATATGAAAAGTTTACTAGCATGGTAGAATTAATGTAAGAATGGAGTTAATTTAGAATGATTGATGAAATATTGGCCTAGCTTAGGGCCGTAGTATGGTTTCTTAACCAAGATCATATTCTAAAAAATATATGTCCCAACAACATTGCTGTGAGTATTACTCATGGCATTACTGAAAATCTATATATTTTGGTTTTGTTTTAAATCAAATACCACATGTTTTATATTCCTTTATTGATACACACAATTTGTAATACTTTCTAGTCTCGAGGCATCTTTTAAAACATTGAGGAAATACAAGATATTGAGATATTCTTTTAAAACAAATCTGCAGAAGACACTTGAAAATAATGAGCAACTATCTCATTTTGCATGTGAGAAAAGGAAAGGGTTTAAGCTCTCCAAGTTTTGTACTTGATTGTATAAATGCTATATCAATGGTACTGTATGACATTCTTGAACATGTTGCCCATATATCACCCAAGTGTTGAAACTTGAAAGCCATTTTCAGCTTATCTTATAGTCTGTATTGTAATACCCTTGGCGTCTGCATCGTCATCTATGCTGTCATAAAACTCACAACTCAAAAAACATTCAATACTTTCAAGTGAAGCTTGGTACACATAGGAACAATACGCATGTCTATACCAAGTCACATAACTCTGGCTTTAATAATTATTCAGTAATGACCCTTTTTTTTACTTAGAAAAAAGCAAACAATCACGTTGTCGCTCACTTGCAGCGCTCAATCTTTTAATCATTAGAAATAAACAATAAAAATAAAAAATTCTAATGATAACACTTAGCTCTTGAATAAGACAAAATGTTACATTGTGTCTGTAATTTTTATTTAACACAACTGTACACCTAATATATTGGTTAATAAACTCAATGTAAAACGAGGTTAAATAACGTCTGCATGAAACATCGATTTTGTTCTATTTAATCTGGATCATGATTAAGTCACTCCTTGGCAGCAACAAGAAAATTAATTTGATAATCAGTAGCATGTATGCACTGAATAAGATTAATGTCGGATTAACCCTTTCCCACACATACAATAAGTCTACAGCAGACTTCTTTAAAAACTCCTGAAAACAAAATTTATTATTGAAGAAAGTTACATGATTATAAACTTAGTGGCAGAGTTGAATAGATTTTGGCAAAAGACGAAGTTGCTAATTTTGAGCAAATGCTTTACACTGACCTTCATAAACCTTTCCCTGATACACAAGAATTGATGCTTTTGCAGAAAATGACATTTGAAAACATTATGGGAAGAGAAAAAACTGCCCATAATGTGCTGTATGATTCGAATTCTTCCGATAACTACACATTTATAATAACTGTAACTGTATTATTTTGGAAGAGTATTAATTAACCCTTTCTCACAAACAGCAAAATCGCAGCAGACGACTTTGAAATCATATAGGCTAAATTGTAAAAAATCTCTATAAATTAAGGTTCAGCCACAGAATAGAGTTGACAACATTGTTGGAGAAGGAGAAATTGCTCATGAGGAGCAATTTCTCCTTTTGCCACAATGTTTTCAAAACTGGTCTACTGCAGATGTGTCGAAATGCATCTACAAGTGGGAAACAACAGTATGTCAGTTAGTTTTTGAGGACAGTCTGCCATTGAATTTGTATTTTCCAAGTTTAAAAGTATTTTCTATTAATTATATTAAGGGTTTTATATAGTCTTATCCATGAAAAGCTTTGTTATAAAAGATTATAAAAAAGGTTTAGTAATATAATATCCCCTTTGAAATTTTGCCATTACGCATACATCAATACATTTCAATTCAATAGAGTTTTTCTATAATATATAATGTGTATTCAATTTCGAGTGTAGGTATTATAAAATGTGCCAACTATTTTTGGCTGTTACACTACATGTATGACAAACAATAGTGCCAGTTATTTTATGACCAACTAGAACGTTTAAGATTATCCAAGTTGAAGGCTCAAAGAGATCTACCAGGACTTATCTCTGTCCGTATTGTTAGTCTGTCTTTTAAAACTTTAAGCTTCAAATGCTCAGTTGATAGCGACGCGGGCTGTCAGTCCAGGCTCGGCCAACTTTCTTTGCGACGATTGACAAAAGTTAATGCGCCATGCGTCATTCGTCTTCCACCAATGGGCTAAGTCTATGTGGAAAAGCAGCCAGTTGCTTGGGAAGATTGTTGTGTGGAGTACTGGTGTGAGAAAACCAGGAAACACATGAGTGAGGTGCATGAACTGGCTGCCGTGATATGACAGAAATTGTTAAAAACGGCTTTAAACCCCAATCAATAAACAGTGGGCTAATTTTAACCAAACTTCACAGGAATGTTCTATTGGTGATCTGTCCTTTTTCAAAATTATTCAAAAAATTAAATTCTATTTAGAAATTCGGTTGTGGCCATATCAGAAAGTCTGGAAAATGGCAAAACTTTCAAATTCTTTTGCTGTGAATCTCCTTGTCTGATTTCAAGGTAATTTAGCAGAAATCTTTCCTCTACAATTTTTTTTTGAGCCATATGGATTGATAGAAAAACATGGCCACCAAAAGTTCTTCTGCTCCGAACAAAAAAACAACCTTAAGATTTGAATTGTAACTTTTAAATCTTTGAAGTTTAAAGAATTAGAAACATTGTGGGAAAAGGTGAAATTGCTTGTTTTCGGAAGTGGTACGTCTGCTGGAAATTCTTCTGCATCAAATAAAGGGTAAATGGACGAAACATGGAAAAAAAAAATCAAATGCAAATATTTAGAAAAAGCAAGATACCATTCTTCAATATGTCTGATAAGAAATAGGCTGTCAAAGAACAAAATGCAAGCAAATTCAGCATGTCAAAGAACAGAACACAAGCATATAGTCTGCATGCAGCTGTTATCATGAAGCTGTGATTAATGAGATTACACGGATCATGATAAAATGTAAAGTCATAAAGTACATTTGAAATAATTAAAATATAGCCCTTTCCAACATACAATAAATATACAGTAGACTTTCCCACATACATCAAAAATACAGCAGATGACTTTTGAAACATTAATGCGAAATAACTGAAAATCTGTAAATGAAAATATCATTAATAAATTGAGTTGAAAACTGTGCCAAAAAAAAATGGCTTCTTTTTAGCAATTCCTCCATTTGACACAAGTTATCAAATGTTGTCTGCTGCAGATGCTTCTGCATGTGGGAAACTGTTGACATTATTTTTCCTTATATAAAGTCCAATACTATGATTTGATAGTTTTGTTTCTAAGTTAAATTTAACACTTTACCTCATACGGCAAATCTGCAGCAGACAACTTTGAACATATTTTGTCAAAAAATAGAAAATCCCTATAATTGAATGGATAACCTATTGACTTAAAGTGGAAAACATTGTGGCAAAAGGAGAAATTGCTCATTTTTAGCAATTTCTTCTTGTGTCTCTATGTTTTCAAAAAGCTGTCTGCTGCAGAGGCGTCAGAAAGCGTCTATATGAGGGAAAGGGTTAATAGTATATATCTTACATTTATTATGAAACAAGTTCTTACAATTTTATATTATTTACTCTCAACATCTGCTTCCTGGATATTCTTCCATTACCTACATAAAGTGTGTTGATGTCACAATTTTTTATCCTGCTCTAATGGCAAACAAACCAAGGACCTTTGGCACCCTCAACAGTACCAGTACCTACACAAAGTGTGTAGGGTTGTCCCACATTTCGAGTGGGCTTTAATTGAAATCAACCCCAGAACTTTGTAACTCTGACCCGTACCAGTATCCACACACAGTTTGTTGGGATGTCCCACATTTTGAGCTGGCTCTAATTGGAATCAAGCCCAGAGCTTTGGAACCCTCAACAGTATCAGTACCCACACAAAGTTTGTTGGGATATCCCACATTTTGAGCGGGCTCTAATTGGAATAGAGCCCAGAGCTTTGGAACCCTCAACAGTATCAGTACCCACACAAAGTTTGTTGGGATATCCCACATTTTTAGTGGGCTCTAATTTAAATCAACCCAATACCTTTGGAATCCTCCCCACTACCAGAATTCACAAAAAGTGTGAGGGAATGTCCCACATTTTGAGCCAGCTCTCTTAAAATCAACCCCAGACCTTTGGAATCCTCACCGCTACCCGTTTCACACAAAGTGTGAGGGGAGGTCCCACATTTTGAGCTGGCTCTCTTAGAAATCAACCCCAGACCTTTGGAATCCTCACTGCTACCAGAATTCACACAAAGTGTGTGGGGGAAGTCCCACATTTTGAGCCATCTCTAATAGAAATCAACCCCAGACCTTTGGAACCCGAGACATTTTAAGTTCAACTTCAGAATTACATTCCTGAAACAGACTGTTTCTCACCAAGAGCTTTGTTTGGTTTATTTGAATCTGTTTAAATTAGTTTACATTATACAGTCAAATTGTCCTGCCTAGATATAAACATAGATTATCAAACTAGTGTCATTTGCTCAAAAGACCCCATGGGTAGAGAAATATTTTATTTGATCAAAGAATGTCTATCTGAAAAAGGCGTTAGATAAGGAAATTATACTAAAATAATTAACACTTTCCTTCATAAGGACAACTATTGACACATCTTAACCCTTTCCCTCACATGACAATTCTGCAGCAGACGACTTTGAACATATTTTTACAAAAAAAGGAATATCTCAATAATTGAATGGATAACCTATGACTCATAGTGGAAAACATTGTGTCAAAAGGAGAAATTGCTCGTTTTGAGCAATTTCTTCTTTTGTCACTATGTTTTCAAAAAGCTGTCTGCTGCAGAGGCGTCAGAAAGTGTCTATATGAGGGAAAGGGTTAAGTTGATGGCTAATAAAAATATTGTGAAAAAATTAGTAATAATAATTTGTTTATTTGATGAGACCATGGTCCTTTCTATGTTTGTTTGTTTTACTATGGTTTCAATGATTTTTATTCTGTTTTCCAGGTTGATGCCAGACACAAGCATATTTTTAAACAGGTATGTCACTACAGGTTTCCTTTTAAACTCATTTTCTAATATAAGCAATATTTGATGCCTTAACCCTTTCCCTCATACAACAAATATGCAGCAGACGACTTTGATAACATACCCGAAAAAAAAATTAAACTTCCTTTAAATGAAAGTACAATTGGAGATATCACTTGTTTAGAGCAATTTCTTCTTTTGTCGCCATGTTTTCAAAAAGCCGTCTGCTACAGAGGCTTCAGAAAGTGTCTATATGAGGGAAAGGGATAAGCAATGTTTGATGCCTGAACAGCATACGACTTTTGAAAACTGCTGGGAAATGAGAAATCACTTAAATAGGCAATTTCTCCTTTCTCACAATGTTTTCAACTGATCAAAATCATATTTGCATTTTTCATGACAAAGCATCTACTTTTCATGATAATTTCATAGCAGACAGGTCGAGTCCCGGTAGCTCAGTTGGTAACGACGCGGGCTGTCAATCCAGGGGTTGTGAGTTCGAATCCTGGCTCGGCCAACTTTCTTTCCGACGTTTGACAAAAGTCATTACGGCATGCGTCATTCGTCTTCCACCAATGGGCTAAGTCTATATGGAAAAGCAGCCAGTTGCTTGGGAAGATTGTTGTGTGGAGTACTGGTGTGAGAAAACCAGGAAACACATGATTAGGTGAACTGGCCGCCGTGATATGACTGAGAAATTGTTAAAAACGGCATTTAACCCCAATCAATCAATCAATCAATCATAGCAGACAGTTAACAATTGACCTGTATAAATACAAATGTCCACTGCAACAGTAAGAAGATTGTTATTTTAGGAGTGAAAAGGCAGTCATCCCTGCTAAAAGAACTGGCGGAACACAATATTTTCACTTATAGATGCAATAACCAATGATAAAGATTTGTTCAGAGTTGATTCTAAATGTCAAGTAACTTGTGTGAGAAATCTTCAAACGATCCTTCCTTTAGATTAATCAGTCCACAGGAAAACCCTCCCTATCCCAATTTTGTCACATCTTCAGTAGAGAAATATTCAACACAATCCCTTTCCCACATACAGACACTTTCTGATACCTCTGCAACAGACAACTTTTGAAAACATTGTGGCAAAAAGAAAATTTGCTCATACAATGTTTTCCATACTTTTGAATGTTGTCTGCTGCAGATTTGTTGTAGGTGATCAATGGTCATTCTTTATGTGGTTACCTTGTTTTATTTTTTATTTCGTAAGCTTTTGGAAAATGGCATTTATTGATGAAAGATTGTCTAAGTAGGCAACTTGCGATGTGAAACAGCATTACTTTAACTTCTAAAACAGTGGGTTATCCTTAATCAAGGCTCAAATGTTAATCTTTATGATGTTGCCGTATAAATAATGCAATGCACTAGGGTTACGCTCACATTTCACGAAGTTTATAGTCAAAACTTGGGCAATTAAGACTGCCTCGGCAGTGAAGTGGTAGAGCGCCCGTCCTGGGTGTAGGGGGTTACAGGTTCGATCCCCGGCTTGGTCATACCAAAGACTTTAAACATGGGAGTAATGGCTACCCTCACTGGCGCTCAGTGTCTCATGGTTAGCATTACGACTGACTGGCTGGTGTCAAGATAAATAGCCCAGTAGTACTCGTAACTTACCCAGGAAACGCCTTTGTATAACTGCAAAATTGTTGAAAGTGTCCTAAAACACCAAACGGTAGATCAACTGTATGTTGACTGACTGGAAAACTTTCCCTTATTCTTGGGTGGATCATATAGCAAAGAGTGCAGCTAAGATTCGATAGAACTGTTTCCCTGCTATGCTGCTTTTAGAGTAGTCTTAGTTTAAAACATCCAGGAATAAAAAAAGTAACTTTTTTAAAATTAGAATTTCTTTTTTGTACAGAATTGAAAGAATTAATAAAAATAAAGAAATAGTTCCCTCTGATAATTTTCTACCTTTTCCACATTTGTTTTTCTTCTCAAAATGTGTCTTCTGCTGCAAAGGTGTCTACGTATCAGAAAGGGTAAAATTAGTTTAACCCTTTCCCTCATACAGACACTTTCTGACGCCTCTGCAGCAGACGGCTTTTTGAAAACATAGTGACAAAAGAAGAAATTGCTCAGAACGAGCAATTTCTCCATTTGACACAATGTTTTCCACTTTTAGTCATAGGTTATCCATGCAATTATAGAGATTTTCTATTTTTTGACAAAATACATTCAAAGTCGTCTGCTGCAGAATTGTCGTATGAGGGAAAGGTTTAATGCTAATATGATAATAGTCTGTGTTGTCTAAGATTTTTTTATCAGGTGTAAACAAATATATATTACTACCATACACTATTGTTAAAACATTTGATTGAGAACAACTGAATAAATGATTAGAAAATGTGGACAATTGAAAGCATGATTTAAAGATAAAAGCATGGTGAAAATTTCTTTTCTTTTTTTTAATGGCATTTTGAATAAATCATTCATTACATGTATTTGGTATATCAACCCTTTCGTACATACAACAAAGCTGTGGTAGACAAATTTGGATGCATCTACACAAAAATGTGAAATATCTCTTAACCCTTTCCCTCATACGACAATTCTGCAGCAGACGACTTTGAACATATTTTGTCAAAACATAGAAAATCTCCATAACTGAATGGATAACCTATGACAAAAAGTGGAAAACATTGTGGCAAAAGGAGAAATTGCACGTTTTGTGCAATTTCTTCTTTTGTCACTATGTTTTCAAAAAGCCGTCTGCTGCAGAGGCGTCAGAAAGCGTTTGTATGTGGGAAAAGGGTTAAGTATTGATAAGATTGTTTGTTTATGGTAATGTTCTGTCAAATCTGCTTTTACATAATGGTTTAACCCTTTCACATATACAACAAGTCTGACTTTGAAAAGGTCAAGCTAAAATTATGGAAAACCTCTAAAAATGATAGTTAAATTGTTGAACAGAATTGAAGATATCGTCAACAAAACATTGAGAATAACAGGTCCATTGCTTGTTTCATACAGTGTCTATCTTTTTCCTAATGCATATTATTTCAGTTTTGAGTAGGCTATGATGTCACAAAATGACAAATTTTAATTTTTGTTTTTTAGATTGGAGATGCCCTTGGAATGGAGGACAGTCAGGTAGAAGACCATGTCTTAGCTGATGAAAAGGTTTGTCTCACATTTGCTTCTAGAATAATGATGAAAAGGTCTCGCTCACTTCATCTATTGCTTAAATGGGGTAAAATCCCATAAGTTAAAGTATCCGTCTTTGCGTCACACTCTCACATACTGACATATTGGCAGGTGGATACATGTGTTCATTTAAACAAAATTGTTTTGTCATGGGGACAAACAAATTTTTGCAGTGAATCCAAATTATCTTGAATGAAGTTCTTACTGTGTGAAATAATGATAGTTGAAGTTGCAGATGTGTCAAATTTTGACTGTCGGGGATAGGGTAAAGAAAACTTGATTAATGTATTATACATAAATGTAATTTCAGTTTCACCTGATTGATCCGTTCTTTAAAGTGGATGGAGCAAGAAAACTGATGTTTTACTACCAGGATGTACAGGTAAGCTAACAGTGTTAGGAATCCACTGGACTGTGTGCTAGGGACAGGGGATTCGATCTCTGCTCACACCGATTATAACGGTCCAGATAAGAATGGGTTTACGGCTCTTCTCCCTAAAATATCTATCTTATTATCCAACCAAACTCTATGATGTGGGTACTCAAAAGAATTGTCTCAGTGAGATGATTCTTTTGAGTACCCACAGCATAGTGTTAGATGGTTAACCCTTTCCCTCATATGGCAATTCTGCAGCAGACGACTTTGAACGTATTTTGTCAACAAATAGAAAATCTCCATATTAATAAATTGAATGGATAACCTATGACAAAAAGTGGAAAACATTGTGGCAAAAGGAGAAATTGCACGTTTTGTGCAATTTCTTCTTTTGTCACTATGTTTTCAAAAAGCCGTCTGCTGCAGAGGCATCAGAAAGCGTCTATATGAGGGAAAGGGTTAAATAACCATTTTAGAACATGCAATACGCCCCTTATCTAGATCTCTTGAGAGAGTGTCTTCGGACAAGGCACCCTTGGGCAAGGCACATTAACTAGCCTAGTTCTAGATATGGGATCATGTTTGTTGCTGAAATATCCCATTATAATACAAGCAACAGTGTTTTCTGCTAACCAGATGTTCTTTAGATAGGGTTGTCTTCTTTTAAAATGTCTGTGAAAAATATTTTTGTTTGTAGAACAATTTAATATAGAAACACATTTTCATTACAGAATGGAAAACACTGTGAGAAAGGTTAAATAGCTGATTTTTTTTTTCATTTCAACTCAATTTATTTCCTGACAAATTCTCGCCAAATGTCATTGGAACTAGAATTATTGTGTTTGTTAGCTCATCTGTTTTTCGAAGAAAAAAAGTTGGGGTATTGTGATGCCCCTGGCGTCGTCTGCATTGTAACAAAACTTTTTCAAATGAAACTTGGTACACATGTTCCTAGCCACAATACGCATGTCTATACCAAGTCACATATATCTGGATTTGACAATTATTTAATAAAACCCCTTTGTCGACTTAGAAAAAAGTGCTTGTGGCGCTCTCGTTTTTTGTCATTTTGGTCAAGGTCATTGTTACCAGAATTAAAAAACATATGTTATAGTGACCCTATATAACATTGTTTTGTGCCTATGATGCTGGTTTTTCTAGTTTTTACTGGAATGGGAAACTAAATTCATTATAAAATTTGTTTTTGACATTGATTACTTTCAGAAATCCGGAAGTACTGCTGCACCAACCAAGAAACTGTTTCTAACTGCAGGAGATGCTGATGTAAGTCTTGACCCTTTCCCTCATACGACAATTCTGCAGCAGACGGCTTTAAACATCTTTTGTCAAAAAGTAGAAAATCTCTTTAATTGAATGGATAACCTATGACTAAAAGTTGAAAACATTGTGGCAAAAGGAGAAATTGCTCATTTTGAGCAATTTCTTCTTTTGTCACTATGTTTTCAAAAAGCTGTCTGCTTTAGAGGCATCAGAAAGCGTCAATATGAGGGAAAGGGTTAACTATTTACCCTTTCCAACATACAGACGCTTTCTGTCGCCTCTGCAGCAGATGACTTTTGAAAACATTGTGGCGAAATGTCTTCTTTGGCCATAATGTTTTCAACTTTATTCAATAATAAGTCTTTCTAAGAGAGTTTCCATATTTTTGATGAAATATTTTCAGTTCTGCATCTTTAAGTCTGTTGTATGTGGGAAAGGGTTACAACTTTTCTAACATAAAGCAAATCTGCCGCACAGGACTTTGAAAATCATCTAGGCAAGAATATGGAAAACTCATAAATTAAAGTATGATTATTGAAAATTGCAAAAGAGGCAGATATTTTTCATTAAGATCAACTTCTCCTTTTGCTGCTATGTTTACAAATGTTATCTGCAGCAGATGTGTCAACAAGCGTCTGCATGTGGGAAAGGTTTAACCCTTTCCCTCATTCGACAATTCTGCAGCAGACAACTTTGAACGTATTTTGTCAAATCATAGAAAATCTCCATAATTGAATGGATAACCTATGACAAAAAGTGGAAAACATTGTGGCAAAAGGAGAAATCGCACGTTTTGTGCAATTTCTTCTTTTGTCACTTTGTTTTCAAAAAGCCGTCTACTGCAGAGGCGTCAGAAAGCGTCAATATGAGGGAAAGGTTTAAAACAATTATCATGTTTTTCTTGTGTTACCTTGTATTTGTTCATTGATTATCAATGGACGATTCTTGGAGAAAGCAATTAGTTTTCCTCAAATAGGACTGGTCCTGAAGTGTAAAACAGTGAGAGAGGCCTAAATAACCCTTTCCCTCATATAGACAGTTTCTGATGCCTCTGCAGCTGATGTCTTTTTGAAACAATGTGACAAAAGAAGAAATTGCTCAAAACGATATTGCCACAATATTTTCCACTTTTAATCATAGGTTATCCATTCAATTATAGTGATTTTGTATTTGTTGACAAAATATGTTCAACACCGTCTGCTGCAGAATTATATTTTCCAAATATATTTTATTCTGGTATCTAAATGATATTTTTTGTTTTCCTCTGATGTTTTCAAAGCAGCTGTAAATATTATCTTATGTGAATTACTAACTCTTTCTGACATACAACACATTTGCAGCAGACAACCTTGAAAACATTCTAGGCAAAAATAGTAAAATTCACTATAAAGGAAAGAATAATTATTTAAAAGAGTTGAAAAACACTTTGTTTTCAAAAGTTGCCAGCAGCAGATGAATCAAAATGTGTGTGGAAAAGTGCATCAATGAGATGTGATAACCAATAATATATCCCATAAGGCGTAAAGTGTAAAGAAAGTATCAAGGATCTTGAATCCCCTCACTAGAAGTTGTACAAAGCACTTGAATGGCTGTATTATGTATTGATTTGTAATAAAACAAATCCTTTTCCAGGTAGTAATGGAGAGCTTGGTTTTCTCAATGATTGCTCTCCATCCGTGAATAAATATGTCAATCAAAATCTTGAGTCTTTCATTTGTCAATATGTTATCCTTAGTGCTTTACAAGGTGCCATAGAAATAGATGTTATATGAAGAATAATATAGCTGAAAAAACAATTTATAGATGTTATAATGAAGAATAATATAGCTGAAAAAACAATTTCTGATGACATTTCTAATGTCAATTTACCTGATATGATGTTTTAACCCTTTCCCTCATGCATCAATTTTGCAGCAGACGACTTTGAACATATTTTGACAAAAAATAGAAAATCTCTGTAATTGAATGGATAACCTATGACTAAAAGTGGAAACCCGGCTGTAGCTTTTCCGGGGACTCATAACAGAAAATACGGAAACCATGGAAAAACCATGGAAAAACCATGGAAAAAACCAAGGAATTTAATGTTAAAATGCGGAAATGCTGGAAATGTGTCCGAATACTCCGGGGTCCCGGAACTATTCCAGCATGTCCATGGAACCGTTCAAAGTGTTTTGTTTCAAAAGAGTAGAAGTGGAGTACAATTTTAATGTAGTATTGTAAACATGGCTCATTTTGAGTGGATGATACTTTTCTCCATAATGTTTTCAAGAGTCGTCTGCTGCAAAGTTGCTGAAAGTGAACTACATCAGGGAAAGGTTTAACCCTTTCCCACATACAACAATGCTGCAGCAGACGACTTTGAACATATTTTGTCAAACAATGGAAAATCTCTATAATTGAATGGATAACCAATGACTAAAAGTGAAAAACATTTTGGCAAAAGGAGAAATTGCTCGTTTTGAGCAATTTCTTCTTTTGTCACTATGTTTTCAAAAAGCTGTCTGCTGCAGAGGCATCAGAAACCATCTATATGAGGGAAAGGGTTAAGATTTACTTGTGTTATTGGAATGAAAAATACAAAAAATGTAACATTTTATAGAAAATCTAAACATTTGAAAGTCTGTTTTTTATCATTTTAATAATTCAAAACTCTTTCGTCTTCTTTAGTACAATGTTTAGGAATCCGCCTTGTTTGCGTTTGGGATTTGAAACTGATTGTCTCGGGTTCAATCCCCTGTCGTAACTGAATAGTTATGGTGGAGTGCCCTTTGACAAGACTCTTTTCCCAGTCTAGTATATACTGGTTTGTTTATCCAGGGATAATGATTAACCCTTTCCCTCATATAGACGCTTTCTGACGCCTCTGCAGCAGACGGCTTTTTGAAAACATAGTGACAAAAGAAGAAATTGCACAAAACGTGCAATTTCTCCTTTTGCCACAATGTTTTCCACTTTTTGTCATAGGTTATCCATTCAGTTATGGAGATTTTCTATGTTTTGACAAAATACGTTCAAAGTCGTCTGCTGCAGAATTGTCGTATGAGGGAAAGGGTTAATTAAGTGAACTGTTGCTGCGATATAACTGAAATAATGTTGAAATTGGCGTACAACCCAAATAAAACAAATCATCTGAATCAGGGATTGGTTTTGAAGAAAGCACAGGCTATGAAAGTAATGAAGCAAAACCAACATAAAAAACATTAAATGATTTCAATAATTGAACATGTTCCATATATGTAAAAGTCAATATCATAAACATATTATAATATTTTTTGTCAATAAGGCCCAAACATTTCTGTTCAATTGGGTGTAAGAAAATATTCATTCAAAGTGAAAATAGGACTTTTAAGTCTCTTTGTGTTATTAACTGTTATTGATTTAACTGGTTTGAAATAGACACCTATTTATACTATCTAATTACATGAATACTTAAACAATTGACCTGGTTTACTTTGCCCTTTTCTTCAATTTGAAATGAAATGTGCTGATTTTTTTTTACAAAACAATATGGAAGAATTTAATATGTATTACTCAATACTATTAACCTGATTCTGGTCTTATTTAATCCTTTCTCACTGAAGCAGACGACTTTGAAAACATCCAGACAAAAATACTTAACCCTTTAACTCATATGACAATTCTGCAGCAGACGACTTTGAACATATTTTGTCAAAAAATAGAAAATACATGTATCTATAGTTGAATGGATAACCTATGACTAAAAGTGGAAAACATTGTGGCAAAAGGAGAAATTGCTTGTTTTGAGCAATTTCTTCTTTTGTCACTATGTTTTTAAAAAGTCGTCTGCTGCAGAGGCGTCTATATGAAGGAAAGGGTTAATTAATATATCTACAAAGGAAAGAATGATAATCAAATAAAGTTGAAAACATTGTGACAAAACTAGAAATTTCTCATTATGTTCCTTAAAGTACTCTTGTTGTTATCTTAACTATCATAATGAAATGATATACTTTATTTTGCAGGGTTTGACTGGTGTCTGCCTATATTTCCTAAGAACGACGCCTAAAGCTATCTCCCCAGCCAACATTGCCAATGAGGTCAACTTCGGTACAATGGACTGCAGTAAGGGAAAGATACTGGGAGCTCTGGAAAAACATCTCTCCAACGTCGTCCTGCCTTCTCTAAGGTCCTTAGAGGTATGTGGAACTTTCTGAACCGAGCCCCGGTAGCTTAGTTGGTAGCAACGCGTCCTGTCAATCCAGGGGTTGTGAGTTAGAACCCAGCTCGGCCAACATTCTTTCTGACGATTGATAAAAGTCACTGTGACCCGCATCATTGGTCTTTCACCAATGGGCTTAGTCTATGTGGAAAAGCAGCCATTTGCTTGGAAAGATTGTTGTGTGGATTACTGGTGTGAGAAAGCCGGGAAACACATGAGAAGGTGAACTGGCCGCCGTGGTATGACTAAAAAATTGTTGAAAACGGCCTTAAACCCGAATCAATCAATAAATCAATGGATCAATCTCCCCTGAACCCCTTCATAAATTGTTTACTTCATGAAACAGCTGCAACTTGAACAGGGTTCGAAATAAGCTGGTACAGAGGACTAGATAAGGGTGAGTAAATTGATCTTTTACCACCTATATTTTTCTTATGACTCAACCAAACCCTACGTTGTGGGAACTCAAAAGAATCGTCTCACTAAGACGATTCTTTTGAGTACCCACAACATAGGTTTTGGTTGAGTAATAAGAGAAATATTGTGGGGAAAAGACCTGTTTGAAATACCCCCCCTTTTCTAGGGTTCAGCTGGTAGCAAGTACTTGTCATTTGCTTTGAATATAGGTAGCAAATTCATCTTTCAGGTAGAATTAGGAAGGTAAAAAAAACCATAAGCAAGCATTTACCTTTAATTTACTTTATCTAATGACCCAAGATTACTCGTTTAAAATCGATAATTAACGTACATCCACTTTAATATTGGTGGAGTTCTTTTCGTCTGGTGTAATGTAATCACCTTGACATTTTGTTTGTTTGAACAAATTGATAAAAGAGTGTAATTAAACTTGATTACACACAGATAGGAACAGAAGCATGGAGCGAAAACGAAACTAGACCAGTCACCAGTGGTTATTTCTTTTTCATGTAGCAAGTTTTTGCTACTGACTTTGAGAAGATAGAAAGTTGCCATTTTAAGTTGCAAATTTGCTACTAATTGCTGAGACGAGCAATTTCTCCTTTTGCCACAATGTTTTTCACTCTTAGTCATAGGTTATCCATTCAATTATAGAGATTTTCGAAATATGTTCAAAGTCGTCTGCTGCAGAATTGTCGTATGTGGGAAAGGGTTAAGGCAGCATCAGACAACTTTTGAAAACATGTGGCATTGTATACATTGTTCTATTCAATAATATATCTTTCTATTTAGAGAATAATGAGCAAATCCTCTCCTCTTCCAACAATGTCCTCAAGTCCTCTGATCAATAGGTGTCCAAAAGCATCTGTATGTCGAAAAGGGTTGAGTTAACTTAACCCTTTCCCTCATATAGACGCTTTCTGACGCCTCTGCAGCAGACACCCTTTTGAAACATAGTGACAAAAGAAGAAATTGCTCAAAACGAGCAATTTCTCCTTTTGCCACAATGTTTTCCACTTTTAGTCATAGGTTATCCATTCAATTATAGAGATTTTCTATGTTTTGACTAAATATATTCAAAGTCATCTGCTGCAGAATTGTCGTATGAGGGAAAGGGTTAAAAACAGTTGATCAGTCTAATGCCCTTGTAAATTTTAGTGGGGTGACAGTGCTAGTGCCAACGGTAACAACACTCAGATAGAAGATTTCCTTGAACAATTGGAGAAATTCATCAACAACGTCATGTCTGCCATGTCCAATATGGAGGGCCAGATCACCTTGGAAGAGAATGGTGTTGGCTTCATCATTGATACCATGGAAACCCCAGCAGACTACCAGTCCGTTGGTAAGTGCAGAGCTCTAGATAAGGGGCATTTTTCATGTTTAAAAATTCTTATTTGATATTTAAACCCTATGTTGTTGGTACTGAAAAGAATCGTCTCAGTGAGACGATTCTTTGGAGTACCCACAACATGGGATTTGGTTGTGTAATAAGAGAAATATTGTGGAGAAAAGACATGTTCACTCCCAATTTTTTTTCTATATTATTTATCAGTTATGTTTGTAAGATGTATTGATAATTATTGTCCCCTGCTTTTAGCGAAAGCTGGGGACTATTATTTCTCATTCGTCAGTCAGTCCGTCCGTCAGTCCGTCCGTCAGTCACGCTGTCACAAAAACTTTAACCTTGGTCATAACTTCTGAACCGTAATAGGTACTGCTTTCATATTTCACATGTGTATTCCTTGTGACAACCCCTTTCCATCAATACCAATTTTTTTGACCTTGTGACCTTGACCCTGACGAGTAATGGCCCTTTACCCCTATGTATGACTAAATTCATTTCCGGGCTATTTCTCTGCAACCGCTTTTTGGAATTTTATGAAACTTCATAGGAAGGATCACCACCAAGTGTAGATGCGCATATCGTATTTGCGTTCCGGTTGGATTATTTTGCACGGAGTTATGGCCCTTTACCCCACCATCAGGCTATGTATGACTAAATTCATTTCCGGGCTATTTCTCTGCAACCGCTTTTTGGAATTTTATGAAACTTCATAGGAAGGATCACCACCAAGTGTAGATGCGCATATAGTGTTTGCGTTCCGGTTGGATTATTTTGCACGGAGTTATGGCCCTTTACTCCACCATCAGGCTATGTATGACTAAATTCATTTCCGGGCTATTTCTCTGCAACCGCTTTTTGGAATTTTATGAAACTTCATAGGAAGGATCACCACCAAGTGTAGATGCGCATATCGTGTTTGCGTTCCGGTTGGATTATTTTGCACGGAGTTATGGCCCTTTACCCCACCATCAGGCTATGTATGACTAAATTCATTTCCGGGCTATTTCTCTGCAACCGCTTTTTGGAATTTTATGAAACTTCATAGGAAGGATCACCACCAAGTGTAGATGCGCATATCGTGTTTGCGTTCCGGTTGGATTATTTTTCACGGAGTTATGGCCCTTTACTCCACCATCAGGCTATGTATGACTAAATTCATTTCCGGGCTATTTCTCTGCAACCGCTTTTTGGAATTTTATGAAACTTTATAGGAAGGATCACCACCAAGTGTAGATGCGCATATCGTGTTTGCGTTCCGGTTGGATGATTTTTTACGGAGTTTTACCCCACCATCCGGCTATGTATGACTTAATTCATTTCCGGGCTATCTCTCTGCAACCGCTTTTTGGAATTTGATGAAACTTTATAGGAAGGATCACCACCAAGTGTAGATGCGCATATCGTGTTTGCGTTCCGGTTGGATTATTTTTCACGGAGTTATGGCCCTTTACTCCACCATCAGGCTATGTATGACTAAATTCATTTCCGGGCTATTTCTCTGCAACCGCTTTTTGGAATTTTATGAAACTTCATAGGAAGGATCACCACCAAGTGTAGATGCGCATATCGTGTTTGCGTTCCGGTTGGATGATTTTTCACGGAGTTATGGCCCTTACTTCTGAACCGTAATAGGTACTGCTTTCATATTTCACATGTGTATTCCTTGTGACAACCCCTTTCCATCAATACCAATTTTTGTGACCTTGACCCTGGCGGGGGACCATGATTCTCTGAATTTGCTTGTTATATTCCCTTTTATAAAAATTTACTTCCAATTTCTAGGTGATATATTTTAATAGCAGATTTTTTGATACATTACATCTCTAAGAATGCCATTACTGTTAAAGTAATCAATATGATTTGGTTATTTATTAATAATGATAATAAAGCCTTTTATAGAGGCTGCACAGTTGGCCATGCGCAGTCTTCAGTGCTGTGGATCTCTGATTTATTGTTTACAAATATGTACATGCAAAAAATTATGTAGATGAAAATATATGTTTTAAGTTGTCTGCTTTAAATATATCCTTAGGAAAAAGGTGTCATACACTTTGTATTTCAAATATTCGAAAACAAAAATAATCATATAAAGTTAAAAATATCAGAAAAAAGGAGTAATTTCTTTTTCCCTAACGATGTTTTCACAAGTTGCTCAATGTCGGGGAAAGTGTTAACATTTGTGTTGAAAATTATTTTTATACTATTTTTTTAGCATCAAACTCAGACTACCTTGAGAAGTTAGAGCACCTGTGTGCCACCTGGTCCAAACAGATAGAACAGGTCCTGGCTGAGAGTGAGCAGATGAGGAGAGAGGCGGATGATATTGGACCCACCGCTGAACTCACCTACTGGAAGTCACGCATGGCCAAATTCAACAAGTATGTAACATGAACTGCATACTAACTTCTTCTAACTTCAAAAATGTAGTTACACCCTAGTGTGTGTAGCCATTGGTATGCATAATAATAGTTGTTCAAAACTCTTAAGTAATCTTTTGCAAAGACAATAAATATATTTGGTAACATATGAAGGATTTTAGAGTTCTTTGACTCTCTTCCATATGCATGCAGACACATTATTAGCAGTAGCTCCCTTTGCAACAATGTTTTCATCTCTAATTGAATAATTATAATTTCTTCCAATTATAGTGATTTTCTTCATTTTTGCCATGATGTTATCAAAATTACTAGGTTTGCTGCAAATTATTTGTATAATAGAAATTATAAACTCTTTCACACATACAACAAATCTGCAGCAGAGGACTTTGAAAACATATTTGCAAAAATATTACAAATATCTTTTAATGATAGGAAAATAATTGATAAGAGTTGAAAACATCATGGCAAAGGAAAAATTCATAAACAATTTCTCCTTTGCCCCAATGTTTTTAAAAATCATCTTCTGCAGAGCTGTCAAAATGTGTCTGTATGAGGGAAAGTGTTAATTGACAGTTTGTCAGTATAGATAACATTCTGTGTTTCTTTCTACCTTAAGCTTGCTGGAGCAGATGAAGAGCCCTCGTGTTAAGTCTGTCCTGGGAGTCCTCCAGGTGGCCAAGTCCAAGTCTCTACGGAGGTGGAAGGAGCTAGATGGGTTTATTACCGATTATGCAAATGAGGCAAAGGACAATGTCAAGTACCTGTACACATTGGACAAATTCTTTGGACCATTGGTCAAGTGTACACCGGTAGGTTTTCACATTCTTCACATTTTTGTTCTTTTTTCAAATGTAATGGACCATATTTAACCCTTTCCCTCATATGACAATTCTGCAGCTGACGACTTATCTCTATAATTTAATGGTTACCTATGACTAAAAGTGGAAAACATTGTGTCAAAAGGAGAAATTGCTCTTTTTGAGCAATTTCTTCTTTTGTCACTGTTTTCAAAAAGCTGTCTGCTGCAGAGGCGTCAGAAAGCGTCTATAGGAGGGAAAGGGTTAAAACATCTTGAGGAAAGAATGGAAAATATGGACACAATATATTTAGTAATGTTTTCAAACAATCACCTGTATTAACCCTTTCCCACAAACAAATGCTTTCAGATGCCTCTGCCTCAGACACCCTTTGCAAACAGTGTGGCAAAAGGAGAAATTATTCATAATTGGCAATGTCTCTTTTTGCCACAATGTTTTCAACTCTTGTCAATCATTATACTTTTATTTATAGAGATTTTCCTCATCTTTGCTATATCTTCAAAGTCATCTGCAGCAGATTTTTCATATGTGGAAAAGGATTAAGTATAAGGATAGACAAGTAAACCAATAGCTGATGATATCTGTATTAAATTTTCAACTTGTGTATTTAGACATAACTGCAGCAGACGACTTTTGAAATGATTTTGGCAAAAGGATAAGATTGCTAATGATGTAACAACATGCATACGCTTGTGAAAAAAGGTTTAATTTTACCCATCATGAATAACATGTCTTATGTTTGTTGATTTCCAGGCAAACATGATTGAGCACATCCCGAGTTTGATGAATGCTATCCGAATGATCTACAGCATCTCACAGTACTACAACACATCCGAGCGTATGACCTCGTTGTTTGTCAAGGTCACAAATCAGATGATCACAACCTGCAAGGCGTACATCATGCAAGATGTGACCAAGATATGGGAACATCCAAGGTATATAATTTCAAGATTCTCTGGAATTTAACATTCACTGAAATTAATAAGCCCAATAGAGTATGCCTTTTCAATACTTTTTTACGAAATAATTGATCAAATAACCGATGTTTTGCTTCTCAATGTTGTACTTGTTAGACTAAAATTGAATCTATGATTTGTCTGTAAACCTAATGTCTGTCTGGGCAATTGACTTTGAAGACGAAATGCCAAGTTCAATGTAGATGTGTTGTAGACCTGGGATTGTTCATTGGGTCTCTTGTGTAAAGGTCAAGGTCACTGTGCCTAAACATATATCTGTGCTTTTGTCACCGTTATGGTTTCTTTGAAAATGTTATAAAAAGCATCATGAGAAGAGGGAAAACCTTGTTTGATTGTGGTAAATGGAGCGATATTTTATTATTTTGTTAACCTGTAGGTTGATAGTGTTGAAGTGAAGTCTGTATGTGGGAAAGAGTTCACATTATATTTGTTCACCTTGTAGGTTGGTAGTGTTGAAGAGGCTAAATGAATGTACCCAGCTGAATGAGGAGTACCAGAAACAGTTCCAGAGAACCAAGGAAAAGCTGAAAGAGAATCCAAATGAGAAACAGTTCGAATTTAGGTAATTCATGTACCTTTATGTATGCAATTTCAATTTCATCTTTGTTTTCTTTTTTTCCCCCAAATTTTATTTGATCTTGTCATTATCCATATACCAAAGTGGTCTAAGCGTTCTTTTTTCAATCTTACTTTTGGCATGGAATGTCAATTCAACAAATAACCTTTTTTATCTTTGATTAGCGTTGGGACCAGATTTTTTTTTTTATTGTTGAACTTCATTGATGCATGTTTACTATGAAGAATGAAGAAGACCATGAGAGGCTATCAATGATCAATATATGAACGCTGTAGATTCCATTTTTTTTTTTCGTTCTGTTTTAATTATTTTTTTGTTTCATCTCCAGCGAGAACTACATCTTTGGAAAGTTTGACACATTCTGCAAACGTCTTGAGAGAATCGCCGACATGATCAATACGATTCAGATGTTTTCGGGACTTGGAGATACAAAGATCGAGGGTATTGACATCCTAAGTGTCAAGTACAAGACCATCGTAGACAACGCCAAGAAAAGAAACTACGATATTCTGGACCACAGGAAGGCTGATGTAAGTGCAAAGCCAGCTTGAGCATATCTATGACAAGTGAAGATAATGATGACCCAGAGGTCCAGATAAGGAGGGGTTTACAGCTTTTTTCCCCACAAGATCTCTCTTATTTTCCAACAAAGCCTCTGTTGTGGTTACTCAAAAGAATCGTCTCATTGAGACGATTCTTTTGAGTACCCACAACATAGGGTTGGCGGATAAAATATGGATTTTAGAACAGGCAAAACGCTCCTTATCCAGAGCTCTGATGATCTGCCTGCCCCACATCCATGAAATCTGATCCATATTGCACAAAGTTTGACAGTTTCTAGAACTTGGCAACCAGTGTAAGGTAGATTAAACTGGATGTAACTGCAGGTGGATCTGGATTTACATTGACTGCAAATTATTGCCCTTTAGTTGGGTTTCCTAACGCATAGAGTATATTTAAGTCTTTTAGTTCTTAGCTTAAACCCTTTCCCTGGTATAGATGCTTTCTGATGCCTCTGCAGCAGACGGCTTTTTGAAAACATAGTTACAAAAGAAGAAATTGCTCAAAATGAGCAATTTCTCCTTCTGCCACAATGTTTTCCACTTTTAGTCATAGTCATAGCATCCATTCAATTAAAGAGATTTTCTACTTTTTGACAAAATATGTTCAAAGTTGTCTGCTGCAGAATTGTTGTATGAGGGAAAGGGTTAAGAGTTATCTCCCTTTTTCATTAGTCTTTCTTTGCCCTCTTCTATAAATTCTATAATGTTCTATTTTATCCACAGTTTGACAATGATTACCTGGAGTTCAGAAACCAGATAGACAATTTGAGAGCCCAGCTACAGAGCTTCATGGATACATGGTTTAGTAAAGCCCTTTCAGTAAGTAAACCATAGCTTCTTACCTGATATGCAATCTTAAGAATTTCTGAGAAAAATATATGGCAATTAAGCAATTGGGACTTTTAAAGTATAATTTTTATATGACTTTGTAAACATCTAGACAAAAATAACGAAAATGCCGTTAATGAGGGTATTTTCACTGCTCGTTTTTAGCAACTTCTTCTTTTGCCACAGTGTTTTCAAAAGTTGTCTGCTGCATATGCGTCAAACTGTGTCTACAAGTGAGAAAGAGTTAAGGGTTAACCAGATATTATATTTTTAATGTCATCTGAAAACATCTCGGGACAAAAGGGAAACTGATAAGCCAGATACAGCTTGTATTTATTTTTTTACAGAGAAATGCATGTTTCTTATACCAAACCCTTATAATTGTAGACTGAGAAAGCCATTGAACTTCTCAACAAGTTTGAGGGCATAGACGGGGCAAATTTAGACATGAACGAGAAGTACATGAAAGTCCTCATGAACTACGGAAAAGACCTGGAGTCCATTAGAAAACTCTATCAGAAGTTCAAGCAGGAGCCCATGATTCCACGTAACTTGCCACCGGTTGCAGGTAGGATTGCCTGGTCCCGGCAGCTGTACAGAAAGATTGAACTACCGATGAAGGCGTTCAAGACTAAGCCAGAGATTCTGAAACACCCAGAAGCCAAGAAAATTGTCAGAAACTTCAACAAAATGGCCGGTGTACTCATGGAATATGAGGTACTTTTAATTACTCCTTTCTTTCCCATTTTTGGTTTCAATCTGCATTTTTAGGTGAACTGGCCGCCGTGATATGACTGAAAAGTTGTTGAAGACGGCGTTAAACCCCAATCAATTGATAATTAAATGTTCAAAAATGTCCACATGTTTTAAAGTATTGTAAACATGTTGAGAATTAGATTGTAATAATTAATAACCCATTGCTTAACCACTTTGATATTTTATACATCTTGGGATAGAATTTTAATAAATCAGGACAAATGAAAATTTAAGTATTCAAAAAAGAAATAATGTTGTAAAAATCAGATGTTGCCCCTAATTCTCCTTTTCTCACAATGTTTGCAAATGTTGACAGCTTCAAAGGTGTTAAAAGGAAAAAAGATTAAGACTAGCTTTCTAAAATCAAAATCTAATTATCACAACAGATGCTGTACCACCGTGGATGGATTCGAGCTGTCGAGGCATCTAAGTCCGGTCTGAATGCCTCCCTGCTGATTCGCCACCCAGATACATCGGAGCTGTTTGTGAACTTTGACCCACAAATTGTAGAGCTGATCCAGGAAGCCAAATGTCTGCAAGCCCTCAACCTTGAGATCCCAGACACCGTAAAAGCCTTGATGACCAAAGAGGAGGAGATAAAGCAGTACAATGTGGAGTAAGTATTTTACCAAATGGCGATGCATTTTGACTCATCCGTATTACTTATAATGAGCAATTTCTCCTTTTGTCACATGTTTTTCACTATATTCAATTATTAAACATCCATTTACAGAGATTTTTCAAAGTCCTTTATGTTTTACTAATAAAAATGCCTAAAGATTTAATTTCTTGACAAGTATTGTTAGCCAGCAAGGTCACTATTTATGTCAACTCAGTCATGTACTTAAATACATTCCACCATTCATGTTTAACAAAATATTAAGGGAACACAAATGATGAAATAAGCTTTTAAGTATTTAAGTATTTAAGTATTTCTTATCCCCAAGTAAGTTTTGTGGAATTGGACCCTTATTGACTTGCCTGTACAAGGCTTGAAATGTGGCCTACCCTAGGGCTCTTCACCATGACCCCCACCCATTGTGATTGATTTAGCGATAACTGGTAAGAAATCCTGCATGCTAACCAGGACAGGTACCTCCCGCACAAATGACAGTTTATTTAAAAGTGTGATGAAGGCCACTGGCCCATACACATGATACAAAACATATAAACCAAGTATAACAAATAACAATAGGTCGTAAACCAAAGAAGGGAAACATTATGGGCTAAGAGAGTAATTTGACCTTCATGTGCATATCTTTATTTTTTAATCCAGTCTGAATGAGATGTTGACAGAATACAAGAACATTCTGGGCGCCATTTCCCCAGTCCTGATTCCATTGATGAAACCCTACAAGGATAAAGTGGAAGATGAACTAAACCCTGGAGTAAAGTCCCTGACCTGGACCTCCCTTAATGTGGACAAATGTAAGTAAAGGATGGTAGTAATCATATACAATTTCAGAGCTCAAGATAAGAATAGTATTTCACAACCCCAAATCCTTTTTTTACCTTCAAACCCTATGTTGTGGGTACTCAAAAGAATTGTCTCAATGAGACGATTCCTTTGAGTACTCACAACATAGGGTTTAGTGGAGTCATAAGAGAGATATGGTAGTAATCATATACAGTTTCAGAGCTCAAGATAATAAGAGTATTTCACAACCCTCAAACCCTATGTTGTGGGTACTCAAAAGAATTGTCTCAGTTAGACCTATGCATCAAAGCAATTCCAACATGTTTGTTATTAGCAGATTGGCAGATCATGCTTCAAGTTTTAGTCTTAATTTTTGCATTGGGATTACAGAACCTACACATTATGGGACAACATTGAAAACTATGATTATTCCGAAAACGTTTTATATCTGGAAATTGTCAAGATAGATGAGTCAAACCTGTGCTAAAGACCACTTTTATATAGCAATTCCCTGTCTTATAGCAACCACACTTTTAATTTTCCAATCACTCATTTTCTGCGTAAATGACTACAATTAAAGACCACCTGTGAACAAAGACCAGATTGTTCTCTTCCCATGAGTGGTCTGTAAACACAGATTGGACTGTAATTGTTTTGCGAAAAACAACAATCAGTACTTCCAGTACTTTGATGTTTTTACAAAAGTCCTAATGTTTTGGTTACATACAAAGTGGCTTGTATAGATTAACTCTTTCCCACATAAGACAAATCTGCAGCAGACGACTATGAAAATGTCTACTCAAAAATATGGAAAATCTCCATGATTGTAAGTACAATTACTGAAAAGAGTTGAAAACGTTGACAAATTGAGAAATGGCTTGTTTTGAATAATTTCACCTTTTGTCACAACATTTTAAAAAGCCGTCTGCTGCAGATGTGTCAAATAGTGGGAAAGCCTTACCCAAATGTAGACATCTTGACGAATTTTCAGCAGACAAACCTTCAAAACATTGTGGCAAAATGGATCGACGTTTTTGAAGTCATGTCGGCTGCAGAAATTGTTTTTGTGTGTGGGTAAGGTTTTAATCCTTGTTCCTGTTTTTTATAGACATCAAAGACATCTACCTGACGATGAGGGATCTGGATAAACTAGCTAAGACAGTCAGTGACATCCTGGAATGTCGTATTGATGCTGTTCTAGAAGACATGTCCGCCACAGCTCTCTGTGAGCTTCCAGAGGACGAGCCTGTTACCATGGAGAAGTTCATGGAAATCACCACCGACGTCGTGTCGACTGCTTCCAAGTATTTGACAAAGTAAGTCTTGATTCTACCTTTATACACATACAGACACTTTCTGATGCCTCTGTAACAACCAACTTTTGAAATCATTGTGACACAAGGAGAAATTGCTCATTTTGAGCAATTTATTCTTTTGTTACAATGTTTCATATCCTTTCAACTACTTTCAGTTCAAGACATTTTCGTAATTTTTCCTATTGACAGGGAATTGCTATTCCAAGGTGGTCATTAGCACAGGTTTAACTGTACATGATTTTATTCAATTTATAGCCAGAGCCACCTGGTGGAGATAGCAGTGTATGACTTAGTGCACACACTACAGGCTGGATTAAGTGAGGATGACAAAGAGAACCTGTCCCAAGAGGAAGGTTATGCCTGCTACTCCCCGGACACGAAGAACAAGAAGGCTCGGTGTCAGGAGTGTATTGCCTGCAGTTACTATGCTCTTCTTAACCACTTTACACAGAGAAATACAGAGGCCCTGGTTAAAGGTAAGTGATGCTATTGACAGGATATGATATATATAATGAAAAATGTGAGAGGAAAACATATAAAACAGCTGAGCAATTTGAAATAGAATTTTGATAGTGCTGAATACATTGAGGTAAAGGAGTAAAACTTTTCATGAACATACAGAGGAATAGATGAGAAGGAGTAAATAGGTCTTTCTTCCACGATATCTTTGTTAGCACTCATTAAAACCTATATTGTGGGTACTCAAAAGAATCGTCTCACAACATAGGTTTTGGAAGTAAAATAAGAGTTTTAGAGCAAGAAAAACACTCCTTATATAGAGCTCTGAATGTGTTAAATTTTCCTGGTATTGCAAGTTTTACCTCTAATATTTTCACAGCAGATGTCTCTAAAAATATAAAATCGGGTAGTTACATGTATGTTACGGTATTGATAGATACAATTCAATTTATAAAGCTAATTGAATGTGTTGTGATCTTTGTTTAATTTTTTTGAAATCTTGTAGACTCCATACAAAATGGTTGTTACAAGATGTAGTTAACCCTTTCCCACATTTCAGCAAAACATCTTTTCAAAATATGTGAAAAATCTCCATAAATGACAGTTTAATTATAACATACAGTTGAAAACATTTAGGCAGATGGTGAAAAGGCTCATGAGCAATTTCACCTTTGCCACAATGTTTTCAAAAGTCGTCTACTGCAGAGGCATCCAAAAGTGTCTATAAGTGGGAAAGGGTTATGCAATTTTGTTCACGAAGTCATCAATGTGTTCATAATTAAATGGTCCAATGTTTGATAATTAGTCTTTTAAGATATGAATTTCTTCTGATAATTCTATTCTGATCAATTCCCAGGAACCCGCCTTTCACTGGATGCCATCAAGCGTCGTCTGCAGACGTCCAACAAATACACCAAGGATGAATTCAAAGAGGACCAGAAGGTGCCACTCTTTGCTGCTGACATCGTCCTGCAAATTCCAAATGTGGTGATGAAACCCAGTCTCGATGATCTTCAGTCGTCCCTTAGCAAGGCTGTACAGACGATCCTCAGAGCCTCACAGGATGTCCCTCAATGGGAACACCTCATCATTCATCAGAGGCAGCAACAGAAGGTAAGGTCAAGGTCACATGAATTGAGGTGAAGGGGTTATCACGTTAGTTCATAATAAAGTTGTGTAACTCTTTTCTAAATAACATTATCTTGCATTGTTATTATACAATAATAATAATAATATGATACAAGGGATATTTCAAGATTTGACTCCTCTGCAGCAGACGACCATCGAAAATACTGTGAAAAAAGGAGATAATGTGCAAATTCTCCTTATCCAACAATATTTTCAACTATGTATCGAAATAAATTTCCTATATTTCATACATTACAATTGTTTATCCTGGGAGTTATTAAAGCAGATCAATCTGGAAATCGTCATATCAAGTAAATGGTTAAAATGACGGCGAGATCGTTACGGAATTGGTTATATTAACTTGAACTTATTACCTAATATGGTACATATAGATTCTCCAAAACTCAAAATTTAATGATCAAAAAAGGACTGTCAGGAAAATTAATCTTGAAGTGTTTGGCAAAAAAGAAACACTTCTCTTTATGTCCTTCATTTTCTGTAGATGTTTTCAAAGCAGATAACTAAAAAAATGATTATCTGGTGGACAGTTTCTTATGCCCTGTGATAATTAAGTAGTAAATTGTAATTATTATAAAATGTGACTGTTTGGGGGGGATATGTTAACCTTTTCCCACATACAACAAATCTGCAGCAGACGACTTAGAAAACTTCTAGTCAAAAACACGGAAAATCTCTATTAATTAAAGTTTAATTTCTGAAAAAAGTTGAAAACCTGGTGGCAAAATGAAAAATTGCTTGTTCTGAGCAATTTCTACTTTTGTCACAATGTTTTTAGAAGTCGTCTGCAGCAGAGGCGCCTGGAAGCGTCTATTTGTGGAAAAGGGTTAACCGGTCGTAATTCATACTGTATGACTATTGTTTAGCTATAAAAAATGCTATTATCATCTTCTTTCTTCATTTCCCTTTCTATTTGTACATAAGACATTGCCTTGCTAACCCAGTTACTCCTTTCCCTCATACAGACACTTTCTGACGCCTCTGTAGCAGACGACTTTTGAAACTTTGTGACAAAAGAAGAAATTACTCATAATGAGCAATTTCCGCATTTGCCATCATGTTTTCAACTCTTTTTAATGATTAAACTCTTAATTTTTTGAGATATTTGCCAATATGTTTTCAAAGTCGTCTGCTGCCGATTTGTTGTATATTGGAAAAGGGGGTTAATAAGAAATATGCAGCTGACAACTCTGTAAACATCTAGTCAAAAATATTAACCCTTTTCCACATACAAAAAATCTGCAGCAGACGACTTTGAAACCATCTGAATATTTCTTTTGAAAATGTCCTTAAATCAAAGTGTAGTTATTGAATACAGTTGAAAACATTAGCAATTTCTCCATTTGCCGAAATGTTTTCAAAAGTCGTCTGTTGCAGCGTTTGTATAAGTGAAAAGGTTAAAGAAACAAAACACTAAATGAAATTATAATAAATTAATTATTAAAAGCAATGCGGCAAAAGGAGATATTGCGCGATGTGATCATCTTCTGCAGATGCGTTAAAATGCAACTGTACGATGGAAAGGGTTATCATAGATTTTGTCTTCAAGTAGAACACAGCAGTGCTGCTGGATTCGCTTTACTGTTTACCTGACAAAATATTTTAGTATCTCTGTAGCAGACAATCTCTTGAATGGTTTATTACTTCTCATTGTTTGACCTTTTGTTATTTAGGAAACCCTGGTATGGTGACTCTGTCATAACTTTGTAGTGTACATCATTTTTTAGTCAGAATTTGTTTGAGTGTGGTATGACTTGACTTTTCAACAATGTTTCGGTTATATTGCGATATTTGTGATGAATTCACTAGTGCTACTCTTAGGTTTGTTTATCTGTGAGCTGGCAAATTATTTGAGATTTGAATCAAGAAATCATGAAAATCATTGAGGAATTATTAGAATCATTGTTAGGAACTGCTACTATTAATTTGTCTTATGCTTTTTGTGTTCTTGGTATCAAATTTGTCATATCTAGTTATCAATGGTAACTCAATGACTTATTGGATGATGGGTCCCAAGTTCAAGTATGGGTTGGTGGGGTGGGATGGAACATTTTAACTCTGACATTATGTGAAGTTGGGTCCCAAGTTCAAGTGGGGTGGGGTGAAACATTTTTCAGATGGGTCACAAAAGAAAAGGTTTAGCTTCAGTTAAAAGTTTCTGCAAGACAAAACTGCCGTCATATATTTATATACAAGCGATGCTCTGGGACAACCAACCTTGGCGATAATTATTACATGTTCAACCCGTTCCCTCATACGGCAATTCTGCAGCAGACTACTTTGAACATATTTTGTCAAAAAATAGAAAATCTCTATAATTGAATGGATAACCTATGAATAAAAGTGGAAAACATTGTGGCAAAAGGAGAAATTGCTCATATTGAGCAATTTCTTCTTTTGTCACTGTTTTCAAAAAGCTGTCTGCTGCAGAGGCATCAGAAAGCGTCTTTATGAGGGAAAGGGTTAAATAAGGCTATTTCTGTGCATTGATGCTAAAGTATCCAATTGAATACTACTTTAATACAAAAGTCTGAAACCTTCTCTGAATAATAAGCAAACAATGTAGAGCCAGATCAGACTGTGCAGATGCACTGGCTGATCTGGATCTACACTTCTAGTGAATGCCTTACAGTTGTTTTTCCGGAGTGCGCTGCTCAAACATAACATTGAAGATTTGTTAAATGATGAATACATAGTTATAATTGATAGAAAAAAAGGTACATGCATCAGACCTATAGATCAGAGGCATATTTCATTTTCTGTTTTATTCTATAATCCTTATTTGGCCCCTAGACCCTATCTTGTGGGTTCTAAAATAAATCCTCTCCCTTCAACAATTATTTTGTGTACCAAAACATAGGGTTTAATTGGGTTAAGCGAGGATTATTATATGGATAAGATCAACTAGCTCCCCTGATCTAGGATTCTGATGCATATATAGGAAAAAAGAGCTGTTATAGATAGCTTCTATCTCTGTTTAGGCAAGAATGCAAGAACATGTAAGTGGTATAAATGAAGTAATAGCCAGTCTTTTTGAAAATATTATGATAAACCTGCAATACTATTTCTGCTTTGATGTGCCTCTTCATCTTTGCTGCTTTTCCCAAGTCTGTTTCTAGCCCCTCTATGTCCATAGCATCAAGAATCTTGTCATTGTGGTGTTTCCATGGCTTCTCAATTTATTCAGAGCTCTGCGGTGTTCCTTCATTTTTGCTGCCCATCTGTGTCCATAGCATCGGGAATGTTGTCAGTGTGGTGTTTTGCTTTCTTCTCAATTTATTTAGAGCTCTGCAGTGTTTCTACGTCTTTGCTGATTTTCCAAGTTTGTTTGCAGCCCATCTGTGTCGATAGCATCAAGTATTTTTTCAATGTCGTGTTTTACTATCTTCTCAATTTATTCTGCTGTGTTTCTACATCTTTGCTGCTTTCCCAAATCTGTTTACAGCCCATCTTTGTCCATAGCATCAGTATGGTGTTTTCCTTGCATATCAATTTATTCAGAGATATGCTGGATTTACGTAAAAAAATTGATCCTCACAAGGTATTTTCAACTGTATTTTATACCCCCTTCGACGAAGAGGGGGTATGTAGGAGTCACTTGGTCGGGCAGTCTGTCTGTCTGTCTGTCTGTCTGTTGGTTGGTCAGTCGGCCGGCCGGAAGCCATATTTTGTCCGTCCTATTTCTTACAAACCACTGGGTGGAATTCAATAACATTTTACATGAAGCTTCTATATCAAGAGGAGATGTGCATATCCTAAACAGGTCACAATTACATGTTATTTTACAGAGTTATGGCCCTTTTACTTATTAAGTTATGGTGTAGGTCAAGGTGCTATTTAGGTGGTATTTATCATCTTCAGTGATAGTTCTAGTTCTGATTAAATGGATTGTGTTATCTTCGAGTCACCTTTACTTCTCCATTTTCTGTCCTTCTGTATGCCAGATATTCTATTGACCTATTGGAAAGCAATGCATGTGTTCCTTCAAACACTTTTTTTTAACTTTTCCCATATACAACAAATCTGCAGCAGACGACTTTGAAAACAATTTTACAAAAACATGGAAAATCTCTATAAATGAGAGTATAATAATTGGATAAAGTTGAAAACACTGTGGCAAAAGGAGAAATTGCTTGTTTTGAGCAATTTCTCCTTTTGTCACAGTGTTTTCACAAGTCGTCTGCTGCAAAGGCGTAAGAAAGCGTCTACATGTGGGAAAGGGTTAAAATTTAGGCAAAGTTTGTTATGAAGACATATAGTCAAAATACCAGACGTATTTATGTTTTTACATGCATTGTTGTGTCTGGTCTGTAACTCTATATATTCTCTATTAAAAGTGTTAAGATCTCTTGTGAACATTTCATCTTTGTGTCTCTTACAGGCTGATACATAGAGATGGCTTCTCTGATCTCTGTCACACTTATTACTTACTGGCAAAATGTCTTCTTACAAGCTCCCTTGTTTTTAGCTCACCAGAGCACGAAGTGCTCAAGGTGAGTTTTTGTGATCGCCTTTTGTCCGTCGTTCGGCGTCAACATTTGCTTGTTAACACTCTAAAGGCAACATTTTGCATCAAATCTTCATGAAAGTTTATCAGAAAGTAAAACTCCATCAAATCTAGGCCAAGTTAGAAACTAGTAAGTCATTAGGCCAAATTTAATGAAAAACTTGATAACTCTGGAAGCCGCATCTTTGGCTTGAGTATATTGAAACTTTGTCAGAATGTTCGTCTTAGTGATATCTAGGCCAAGTTTGAAAACAGGTCATGTCGGGTCAAAAACTAGGTCACTAGGCCAAATTTAAGGAAAATCTGGTTAACACCCTGGAAGCCACTTTTTTGGTTGAGCATGTTAAAACTTTGTCAGAATATTTGTCTTGATGATATCTAGGCTAACTTCGAATATGGGTTTGGTCAGATCAAAAACTAGGTCACTGGGTTATATTGTAGAACAATCTTGTTAACACTATAGAGATCGCATTTTTGACTTGAGCAGCTTGAAATTTTGTCAGAAAGTTTGTCTTGATGATATTGTCATTGGCACTGAAAGAGTTAAGTCTTAAATAGCCCATTCTCAGGTCAGCGATTCCAGGGCCTCATGGACCTCTTGTTTTACAAAGAATTTGGTTGGTAGATACTAGTACATTATTTAATTGTTGTGTTTATCTATCCATTTATGACAGCTTCTGGTAAGGGAAAGATTACTGATAATGTAGGTTTCTGTAGACAAGCTTAGGGACAAGTTTTACTAATCTCTCGCACTTTACCTGAATCAGACGACAACGGAAGTCTTTGCAGCAGACGTCTTTTGCAAAATTAGCATTTTTTTTCCGATTCTCACTATGTCATCAAAAGAATGCCTCCCAATTCTTCATGATTCATTTTTTTCGTAAATATTGATTAAGCAGACGACACTTAAAATATCATTATGAGGTAAAATGGTTAGTTAATGCTTTCCCACATACAACAAATCTGCTGCAGACGACTTTGAAAACAATCCAAGCAAAACTATCGACAGTCTCTGTATTCATAAGCATAGTTATCAATCAAGAGTTACAAACATTTTGGGAAAAAAGAAGAAATTGCTCATTCAAGCAATTACTCCTTTTACCATACTGGTATTTAACCCTTTCCCTCATACGACAATTTTGCAGCAGACGACTTTGAACGTATTTTGTCAAAACATAGAAAATCTCCATAATTGAATGGATAACCTATGACAAAAAGTGGCAAAAGGAGAAATTGCACGTTTTGTGCAATTTCTTCTTTTGTCACTATGTTTTCAAAAAGCCGTTCAGCAGAGGCGTCAGAAAGCGTCTATATGAGGGAAAGGGTTAAAGGTTTTCAAATGTTGTCTGCAAGCAGATGTGTCATAATGTGTCTACATGTGTGAAAGGCTTTATAAGCATAGTAATGTGACTTACTTTTGCCATTTTGTGTCCGCTGGTTCCCCTCCAGGATATGTTTAGAAGATATAATACTGTAAGTCTTTATTGTGATTAATACCACACAGAATTCTGGAAAAGGGGAACCATGTTATATTAATTTTATATGATAGGATAGTTTTAGAGTTGTCTTGTCTGAAAGAATCTCAGCGAAAGAAACAGAATTCGAAAGCATTGAAGAAAAGGAATAATTGAGCAGCGCGTAAAAACCATCATTAGGGCTTTTAATAATCTGTATAAATCCAGTTGAGCATGACTGTGCAATCTTATCTGGGTCTTCAATGTACACAATACAATCCAAGAAATTTTCAAGAACATTCTAATAAGCAATATACATATGAGGTAAAATGGATAGTTAAGGCTTTCCCACAAACATCAAAATCTGCACCAGACGACTTTGAAAACATTTAGTTGAAAGTAAAAAAAAATAACCTATAAATGGAAGAAAAATTATTGAATAAAATTGAAAACATTGTGGCAAAGGGAGATATTGTTCATTATGAACAATTTCTTCTTTTGTCACAATGTTTCCAAGAGTGGTCTGCTGCACATCTTTGACATAAGCTTTGAAGGAGCAATAAAAAAATACACCTTATCCAGAGTTCTGCTTGGACAGCTAGCATCGAGTAAGACTGTTAAAAAAGATGTCACCTTAAATGATGAATTCATTTTAAACTCTCCAAAACTGAAACGATCTGAAGTAGTAGAGGTGACCAAGACTTGCAGAAGCCTGTGTCAGGGAATGTGTTATCCCTTTCCCACATACACAAAAAATTAGCAGCAGACAACTTCGAAATCATCAAGCGAAAAGCATGCAAAATTCTGTATATTAATTAAAATAAAGTGGAATAAATGAATAAAGTTGAAAATATTGTGACAAAGCGAGAAATTGCTCTTTTTGTGCAATTTCTACATTTGTCACAATATTTTCAAAAGTCGTCTGCTGCTGAGGCTTTAGAAGGCATCTGTATGAGGGCAAGGGTTTAAAAAAAATAGCAAAAAAAAAAAATCTATTTTATTTTTCCCTACCTACCAATTGTCCCAGTCTTGGAATAATCCCAATAATCTTTTCTTGTCAATGCAGGTGAAATCATCTGTTGTGATAGTGATGAGGCTTACTCGAAGCTAGCTGTCCAACTTTCTATTATTTCATATACTATTATGATGGTAGATTCTTAGTATTATTCACCGTCCCCCCACCTTTATCATCTTATGAAGATTTTTTTATCCTGTAGAGCTATGAGCTAGAGTTTTGAGTAGAATAAAAATTGATTTCTTTGTGTTGTCTTCTTCTTCTCAGAGGTTCAGAAAAAGGGGGGTGTAAATCATATTCTTTAATCATTAATTGACATCAAAACCCTATGTTGTGGGTACTCAAAAGAATTCATTCCTTGCGAGTACCAATAAGAGAGATAATGTTGATTAAAGATCGGATTACACCTTATTATCTGGACCTCAACTTTTTGTTTCAGAGCTTGCAAGTTTAACCCTTTCCCATCTATAAAGACGCATTTTGATGCATCTGCAGCAGACGACTTTTGAACAACTTAGTGACAAAAGGAGAAATTGCTCAATTTCTTCTTTAATCGCCATGTTTTCAACTCTATTCAATAATTGTACTTTCATTTAAAGGTGGTTTAAAAAAAAAAATTGGGTATGTTTTCAAAGTCGTCTGCTGCAGATGTGTTGTATGTGGGAAAGGGTTAAAACTTGACCTTGCTGAATAAGTTAAGTCCTTGTTTTATCACCTTCCCGCAGAACTTTGAAAACGCCTTGGTAAAAATGAAGAATATTTCTATTGATGAGAGTATAATTACTGAATAGAGTTGAAAACAATATTGTGTCAAAAGGAGAAATTTCTTCTTTTGCGATAACGTTTTCAAATTTGATATCGTCTGCTGCAGATTATAACATCTTGGCAAACGCCCTTGTCCTGGAGATGCATCAAAAACTGTCTGCAAATGGGAAAGTGTTTAATTTACAAATTTGGAACTCTATATATATATATATAAGAACAGCATATCTTTATGATTTTTATTTTTATTTATATTTTCTTTTCTGTTTGTTTTATCCTAAAGAGAGCCATGTCAATAGCCAGGGTAAAGATGACCTTTCTGTTGATTTGAGAGACTAAATGTGCACGGCTCCAGGAAAACCAACCCTAGCATATTAACCCTTTCCCTGACATACACGCTTTCTGACGCCTCTGCAGCAGACGGCTTTTTGAAAACATTGTGACAAAAGAAGAAATTGCTCAAAACTAGCAATTTTTCCTTTTGCCATAATGATTTCCACTTTTAGTCATAGGTTATCCATTCAATTAAAGGGATATTCTATTTTTTTGACAAATATGTTCAAAGTCGTCTGCTGCAGAATTGTCATATGAGTGAGAGGGTTAACTCTCCAAGTGTTGATCAAGATCGTCTTGCCCATCATCCATGCCCAAAATTTGGTCCATGGACAGTATTTGTGAGAATTTTTGTCTCTAAACTTTCCGTGTCTAATTTGTGAACCGTGTAGAGTCAGATTAGACTGCACAGATGTGCGGAATGATCGGGATCTCCACAGGTGACAATTGTCCTCTTAGGTTGGTTTTCCGTTAGCAGAGCCCCAACATTGCTGATGTGGAAAGTGAATAATACTTCTTGAGAAATTGAAAGTTTTTTGTTAACCCTTTCCTTGACACAGATGTGTAGCAGCAAGTTGTCCTTTTGAAAATGTTGTGTAGAAAAAAAGAAATATATGCTATAAATTAAGCAATTTCTTTCCCTCCCATAATGTTTTCAACTCTGTGTTAATCATATTGTCTCATGATGAATACATAACAAGGTCAGTTTACTAGATATTTCCATGTTAACTGCTCTTTTTATGAATTCATCTTACGACAAAGTTATACTTCCAGTGAGTCTCCACATGTTACGTTATTTTCATAATCATGAGATACTTAGTCAAAGAAATTTAATGTGGAAGTATAATATCCCTCGACAGCTTTAAGAATCTGAGACAAACGTGTGAACAAAAATTAGATTAATAATTTTCTTATAGAGTTGAAAACATTGAGGGAAAAGGGAGGAATTGCTTGCTTTTCCAGCTATGTTATCAAGACATCTGCTTCAAACGTGTCTTAGTTCATCTGTATGAGGGAAAGGGTTAACCATCGATTGTTCTGTATTCACATTAAAGTTCTGGTTCCAAAGCTATAAAAGTTTAATCTATGCTCAGAAAGTGTGCTCAAGTATCTGATTGGTCAAAATCTTGGAATTGACCAATCAAAAGTCTTATCTCAAGCACAGAGAAGGTTTCATGAGTTTTATAGTTTCGGTCCCCGGTCTGATCATGTCATGACGTCTGCTAATACTACAGTGTTTCCTGTTTGTGTTTGTTCACCAGTTTGACTGTGGTTAACCCTTTCCCTCATATTGACGCTTTCTGACGCCTCTGCAGCAGACGGCTTTTTGAAAACATAGTGACAAAAGAAGAAATTGCACAAAACGTGCAATTTCTCCTTTTGCCACAATATTTTCCACTTGTTATCATAGGTTATCTATTCAATTATAGAGATTTTCTATTTTTTTGACAAAATGCGTTCAAAGTCGTGTGCTGCAGAATTGCCGTATGAGGGAAAGGGTTAACCCTTTACTGTTAAGACAGTCTTAACCCCTTCCCTTCATGCAGCAGATAAAAACATTGTTTTCAACACTGTATCATAATATATGTATTGAATGTTCGTACTCGGATATTTTCAATGTAATTTAATCCAACAATTTGTTTAAATTTGAAAGGTTTTCATATTAACAGACTGTAATGCTTTGGACGTAGTTGTTATAGAATCTATTATGATTTTTCTCTGTGCAGTTTTGATTATATCCGAAACTGAATGTGTAGTTTTGCTTTTACATTTGTGTCGTGTCGGGTGAAATGGGAGTCTTGTTCCAAATGCAAATGATGAAGACTCGGTGAGCCTGTATTTATGCGACAGTTGCATGAGAGCCTTCATCGTCAACCTACATATAGACCAGCAGAAGATAAAACTTTTGATAAAATAATGGAATTGTAGTACCTCCGTTTTCAAGGTCACCTTTCCTTATGCCAATATAGCAGGGTCGGAACAAGACCTCTTTTCGTCCCGACTTATTCATGTTTTGTTTATACATGTATGTATATGAGTATAACAGATACGACAAGTGAAATGGCTTATTTATGTTTTGTTTGTATGTATATGAGTATAACAGATACGAAAAGTGAAATGGCTTATTTAAACATCAGCTTCATACTGTCTGGTTTTGGATTTTAACCCTTTCCCACTTTCAGGCGCATTTGCAGCAGACGACTTTTGAAAACAATGTGGCAAATGGAGAAATTACTCATAATGAGCAATTTCTCCATTTGCCACAATGTTAACGACTATTCAATAACTACATCGTCATTTGTTGATATTTTTCCATACTTTTGTCTTTCTGTATTAGAAAGTGGTCTGCTGCAGATTTCCTATATGTGGAAACGGGTTAAATGATGTTTAGACTTTATATTAGTCAATTGTTTTATCCAGATTTGCATTCTTTATTATTAACCAATTTTCTGATCAAATGACTCCTAATTGCACCTGATGAATATAGAAAAATGTTTAGCAATTTCTTCATTTCCAACAATGTTTTCAAAATGTCCTCTGCTGCAGAGGGGCCAATGTTTGTCTGTATTACTTGAGCCGTACAGAAAACAAACAAATAGTTGGTTTCTCCTTTGTTTTAAATAGTTTGAATTACATTTAGTCAGAAAAACAAAACAGATCCATTCAGTAGGTCACTTACTGACAAATAAATTAATCGATTTTTTTTTTTTATAAAAAAGCCACTTTAAGTGTTTTTAAGTCTTCTCCTCTGAATTTTGCTAGCAAAGGAAAATACAAATTGATTAAGTTATTATTTATGTAAGAACTTTGTATTTTGGTACATAATTTTACCAGTTGAAACTGAGCCATTTTATTACCCCATTTTGCTATGATGAACCAAACGTTGCTGTATAGAAGGAGTTTAATATTCTATCCTTTGTGATTACATACCTACCAATAACCAAATCGTTTTTTATGCACACAGTATTTGTTATGCACATACAAAATGAAAAGCACTCTGTGTCCAATGTTAAATTAGCTCTATTATTACTTATTATAAGAAATGCTGCTTGTTCATAATTATGAGTCGCCCTACGGGGCATTTGCAAACTGTCAATCGAGACCATCCTGTGCCTCTGTGCACTGTTTGATCTGTGTCTGCACTGTTTGCTAATATGTCATTAAGCATTCATGAAGACTTTGACTTACAGTGTACTAAAAATTCACGAAGTATAGAATGTACAAATTGATAACACTTGTCAAAAAAGCTCTAATACGGAGCTCTGCATAAGGAGCATTTGGATATTCTTTAATCTTTATTTGACCCTCTAACCCTATGTTATGGGTACTCAAAAGAAATGTTTCAATGAGACAGTTCTTTTGAGTACTCGCCTCAAAGGGATTGGTTGGATAAAACGAAAGTTTTTTTGTGGGGAAAAAAAGAGCTGAACACCACACTTCCTATCTGGGACCTCTGGTAACATTGTTTCATTGTGTTTTTTTCCCTTTTTCCCCTCTAGGAGATGGAACAAGTTGCTGCTGACCAAGGAGAGGAAGGGGCGATCATGAAGCCCACCTCGGTAATCAAACCCCTGCATAAGATCATCAGTGAACACAAGGACGTGGTGAAGATTGTCATCCAGCTGAACTCCATCATTAGTACATTCAAGACGGACGTCGGGGAAGTTATAGAAAGCTTTGCACAGTACGGACATCTTTGGGCTAAGGTAAAAGGTTTATTTGGAATTTTACGCCGTTTTTTAGCTCGACTTTTGAAAAAAACGAGAGCTATTGTCATGACCCTGGCGTCGTCGTCGGCGGCGGCGTGGTCGTCCGGTTAAGGTTTTTTGTTTAGCTCATTTTTTTTTTTTTCTGTTTTCTCCCTATCAGTCGAGCGTCTGTGCCGTATGCGGTGCTCTTGTTTAACATTATTTCAGTTATATCACGGTGACATTTCAATTATTCATGATCCCTGGGTAAACAAACCAGTACTAGGCTAGGAAAGGTGCCTTGTCTAAGGGCACTCCACCATGACCGTTGTGCCACGACTAGGGATCGGACTCTTTTCTATTTTTCTATGAGGATCTTAACATTTTTTGTGTCATCTGCAGCACATGTGTTCATGTTAACCCTTCCCCACTTACAGATGTATTTTGACGCATCTGCAGCAGATGGCTTTTGAAAACATTGTGGCAAAAGTATAAATTGCAATTTTTCCTTATGACAGTGTTTTCAACTTTATTTAATAATTATACTTGCATTAATTGATATTTGTAATTTTTACTTATTAATAGGCAAAAATGTGGTTCAGTGAACACTCCTGAAATGCACTATTTTAACCATTTCCCACATACGGCAAATCTGCAGCAGACAACTTTAAAAACAAAGTGACAAAAACGTGAACAATCTCCATAAAAGATAGCTTAATTGTTAAATAAAGCTGAAAACATTGTGGCCAAAGGAGAAATTGCTCGTCATGAGCAATTTCACCTTTGGCCACAATGTTTTCAAAAATCGTCTGCTGCTATTGTGTCAAAATGCGTCTGCAGGTGCTAAAGGGTTAACTTGTTTCCTGTGATATAGTTTTAGATGTGTCAATGGGAGAGTGTAGAAGTTTTAATAAATTGTATCAATATTGTATCAATATTGTCTTCATAGAGCCCTGAAGATGCTGTAAAAGAGTTTATGGAGGAGAAACCAATCTTGAGCGAGATTGAACAACAGATCAAGTGTTACCAGGTGTGTATAATCTAGATCCAATCAAATCTTCTCCCTTTTATAGAACAGAACAGACAAAACACAACCTTTATAATTATTTCAAACCACAATTATGGTATGCAAGATAAACAATAAACAGTAAACATGCAATTGTCACGAGACATAATGGAGTTAGGGAGAGAGTGAGAAATAATAATAGAGATATTGTAATTTTGGAAAATACTGAATAGTATGATAAGTGTGTAGACACAGATCAGACTGTGTCAATATGCTCACCAATCTCAGTCCTCACTGTTCTGTTTCATGTGGTGCAGGATAATTTTATATTAATATGTTTTTAAATTTTGTTTATGATTAAATTTGTTAACAAGATTCAATAATTTGACTTTTCCTAATAAAATTTTCCGCAATATTGCTGAGATGTTTTCAAAGACGTCTGCTGTATATTTGTTGTATGTTGGAAAGGGTGAAGTAGAAAGGAATTTATAGTCTCATGTTTAATTTTTCAGCGTCTCGAGATAGAACTAGAAGAAATTCAGCATTCTTTTAAGGTCGGTTCCGTTATATATGTCGCTGATCCTCTCAAACTTGCCCTGATCACCGAGGCCAAAAACTGGAAAATGGCATTCTCAAAGGCACTCAATGACAAATGTGCCCGAGACATGGACGAAATTTTAGACTTTATTGACAGTCAAATGAAGAAGTTGTCGAGACCCGTCAAAGACTTGGACGATGTACGTGGCCACATGGCTGGCCTCGCCGAGATTCGACAAGAGTCGATCAAGATTGACATGACCATTCATCCTATTGAAGAAAGTTACGCCATGCTGAACAAGTACAATATATTTTTCAATGATGGTAATGCAGAAAGAGTCGACTCTTTGTCATACGGATGGAAGAAATTGAACACACAGGTAAGTTTAACAAGACTTTCGGAGGTCCAGATAAGGAGGAGTTAACTCATCTTCGTGTTTTTTTTATATCCTTCTTATGACTCAATTGAACCCTATGTTGTGGGCTCTTGAAAGAATTGTCGCACTGAGATGATTGTTAAATTTCCAGAATAAGGGGTTTGGAGATCAAATGAGGTTTTAACCTGTTACCACATCCTTTTGACGCAATATTTTCCACTTTTAGACATAGGTTATCCATTCAATTATAGAGATTTTCCATTTTTTGACAAAATATGTTCAAAGTCGTCTGCTGTAGAATTGTCGTATGAGGAAAATGGTTAACAACACCAAAATGCTCCTTATAAAGAGCTCTTTTGTTCACTGTTACTTTAACCATTACTTGACTTGTTATTTTTGGTATTGGCTGCTTTGTAAAATATCAGAGGAAAGAAAATTAACATTTGGAAAATTGTAATTATTTTTTGCTTGGTTAAAAACATTGTGGGAAAAATAGATAAAACTCATTTTCCAAAGCTTTTTCAGATGTTTCTTGTGAATTTTGTAAATTCTGATATAAGACATCTGAAACAAAAGCTGTTCTGAACCTATACTAAATAGACTCAAGTGTTCTTACTTTCCTAAAATACTCTTCCTAAAATATAGTCATTTTCACAGACTTACTGTTATAAGATCAATAGTATTTATAGAGACCATAATTGCTCTGATCGAGCATAAGCTTTTTAGCTTCTATAGGCCCAATTGATAATGTACACTATATCGTGTACAAGCATCTGACAGGTGCAGATAAATTCAAGAGACGACATTAGATACAAGGTAGTCTGGGTGCGATAGCCTAGCTTTTTCTGAAAAGACCCCTTGGTTCTTTAACATGCTTAGTGTATAGCATGGATACACATAAAGCATGTTTTCTTTTGTATTTTTTTAACAGGCCCATGAAGTGCAGGACCATCTACTGGAAATCCAGCCTCAGTTCAAATCCAATCTCCTGTCTGGTGTGGAACAGTTCTTAAAGGACAGCGGTGACTATGTGTCGGACTACGATACAAAGTATGTCCACCATCTTATCTCTCAGTCCTTTCACACATACAACAAATCTGCAGACGACCATCTAGAAAATTATGTACATTGGAAAGTCTCTTAATGAAGTTAAATTATTGAATAGAGTTGAAAATATTATGACTTAAGAAGATATTGTTCTTTATCATCATAACTCATTTTGCCACAATGTTTTCAAAAGTTGTCTGTTGAGAAATAGTCAGGATATATAGTTTTTCTCATTAATTGTTTTACTGTAAGATTTTAACATTGGCAAAAGGAATAATTGCTCGTTTTGAGCAATTTCTCCTTTTGTCAATATAATTTCAAAAAGCCATCTGCTACAGAGGCGTCAGAAAGGGTCTGTATGAGGGAAGGGGTTTGAAAATATCATCGTGAGTGAGGAAATCAGTGTGTTACAGGAGGAACTTTAACCCCCCTTTCCAACATACAGGAAATCTGCAGCAGACGACTTTGAAAATATTTTGGCAAAAATATGGAAACTTTCTTTATATGAAGGCATAATTACTGAAAAACCCTGAAAACATTGTGACAAAAGGATAAATTGCTTGTTAAGAGCAAATTCTTATTTTCACACAATGTTTCAAAAATCGTATGCTGCAAAGACGTCAGAAATGCTTCAGACGGCATCTGTATATGGGAAAGGTAAAATGAAAAAAACTGTTAATTAATTTCATGCTTTTTTCATCTATTTCAGAGGTCCAATGGTAGATGGAGTTGAACCAAGCGAAGCCTCTGACAGGCTGAACGTATTCCAGTCTAGGTTTGATGAGCTTTGGCGTAAATACATCACATACTCGGGTGGTGAGGAGCTGTTTGGTCTGGCGGTGACCCCGTATCCAGAGTTACAAAGGATCAAAAAGGAGCTGAATCTGTTACAGAAACTCTACCAGCTGTACAACATCGTCCTGGAGAATGTGAACGGGTACCAGGATATACCCTGGCTCGACATTGATATCGACAAGATTAACAATGAACTCCTCGACTTCCAGAATAAGTTAGTACAATTAAATCTGTTTTAGCCCTTTCCCCACATATAGATGCTTCCCGACGCTTCTGCAGCAGAAGACTTTATCGAAACTTTGTGACAAATTGAGAGATTGCTTATGTCTTGGCGAATTGTCTGTTGTGCGTCATTTTTAGCTCGACTTTTGAAAAAACGTGAGCTATTGTCGTGACCCTCAGCTCAGCTTTTTTTCTGTTTTCTATCAGTCGAGCGTCTGTGCTAGCTGTACCGGTGCTCTTGTTTTTACTTCAAACGACTTCTCCGCCCTAACCACTAGACCAATTGGGATGAAACTTCATAGGAAGCATCCTCTCAATGTCCTCTCCTGAATTCCTTCATTTTGTTTGGATCCATGCACAATTCTTTAAAAAAAACGGGTAATTTCTCCTTTTGACACCATGTTTGCCACTCTATTCAAAAGTTATACATTTATTTATAGAGGTTTTCCATATTTTTACCCAGATGTTTTAAAAGTCGTCTGCTTAAGTTTTGATGTATGTAGGTAAGGGTTTAAGGAATGGCAAGCTTATGAAGAGTTGAAGAAGACAATTGACGACTTCTTTTATAAATATGAACTAATTTACTTCAGATGCCGTAAGTTACCTAAGGCCTTAAAGGAATGGCAAGCTTACGAAGAATTGAAGAAGACGATTGACGACTTCAACGAGACCTGTCCCTTACTCGAGATGATGGCGAACAAGGCTATGATGGGACGTCATTGGGAAAGGATCGCCCAGATTACCGGACACTCGTTTGATGTTGAAGCGGACAACTTCCTTCTACGTAACCTCATGGATGCCCCACTGCTTCCAAACAAGGAAGATATTGAGGTAACGTTAACATGTACTTTCTGTTGATTGTCCTCCTAAGATGAGACATATGCATCCCTTTTCTGTTGTCTGTCGATATAAACACTGTGACTTATTGTAAGGCGACACATGTGTTCCTTTATTTTTGTAAAAACAAACAAACATGCACAACTGTCTGTATAATGCAGATTTTTAAAGAAGAAAGTTCTAAAGACCACCAACATTGTAGGGTTTGGTAGATAAATTAACAACTACCGACTTGAATTCAATGAAACTTAATGGAAAGTTTCAGTAACAAGAGGATAATTATGTGCATTTTATTACCGTTTCCGTACCCTTGTTATAATTTGGGGAGCATCCATCGGTTCCACTGATATCTTGATTTATCTGCCTTTTACAATATCGAAAATTTGAACTTAACCTTTAACTCATATAGAAGACTTGCACGATGGAAAACCAGAGAACATACTGTGGAAAATGGAAACATTTCTCAGTAAGCAATGTCTCCTTTTTCCACACTGCTAGTAATTCTGTATCAAAAATGTACTTTTCAATTGCGACATATCACACTACTTTCCTTAGATTATTCCAGAGTAGAGAGTTTATAAATTTTGAGTTATTGTGTATCTTTTTTCAGATGTTTTCAAAGCAGAGAGCTCTAAAATACCGCATCAGTAAAACAGTCAATAGAAAAGGTCTTGGACCATATTTAATATACTAAGGGCTTAGTTTTATCGAGAACTACTGACTGAGTTAACCCATTACTTCACACAGACAACATTTGACGCCTGCTGTTGCAGATGACTTTTGAAAACATTGCAATAAAAGGTGAAATTGCTCAAAACGAGCAATTTCACCTTTTGTTGCAATATTTTCAACTCTTTATCAATATAATCCTTTCAGTGTTCTGGATTGTTGAAATTGTTTGTCTGATGATTGTAAAGCAGAAAAGCCATTTGAAGTAAAGAGTTAATAAATTGTGTTTATTGTATAAGTTCATCATGTAAGCTATGATATTGCAGGATGTGTGTATCTCGGCTGTCAAAGAAAAGGATATTGAAGCCAAGTTGAAACAAGTCATCAATGATTGGAGTGCACAGAACTTCTCCTTCTCTAACTTCAAAACTAGGGGAGAGCTATTGCTTAAAGGTGAATAGAATCAGTTCTTTGTCACCACTTTTCCACCTACTGACCCTGTTTGACATGTTTGCAGCAGACATTATTTAAATTTATGAATTGTTCTTGATTGGTGTCTTTTTCTCTAATTAATTAATTGACACACATCTGCAGAAGACAACATTTGAAAACATTGTGTCAAATAAAAAATTGCTCATAATGAACAATTTTCTCGTTTTGCCACAATATGTTCAACGTTATTAAATAGTGTCACATTCATTAATTCTCCATATTTTTAGCTTATTATTTCCCAAGTCGTCTGCTACAAATTTGTTGTATGTTGAAAAGGGTTGAGTTATAACACTTCTAGGAGCTTTAAGAAGCTTTGAATGTCTGGCTGTTGAACATGAAAGATCTTCATCAGACTGCAATGTGGGACATGTTGACCTTTGTTGGTCATTTTTAGCTTGTCTGTTTTTCGAAGAAAAAAAGTCAGGGGTATTGTGATACCTTTGGCGTCATCCTCTGCATAGTCACAAAACTTTTACCTTACCTTATAACTCAAAAATCTTTCAACATTTTCAAATGAAACTTGGTACACATGTTTCAGGAACAATGCGCATATATGTCTATACCAAGTCTCATAATGGTTTAAATAATTATTCAGTAATGCCCCTTTTCAGACTTATACAAAATCTGACAAGTGTTGGTGTTAAATCTGAGGTGCTCTTGTTTCAATAGTTTGACCCACCAAATTGCTTCTGTTTTGAGTTTATATGAATTTGTCGGTAACATTTAGTCCTATCCCACATACAACAAATCTGCAGCAGACAACTTTGAAAACATATCCGGAAAAAATTGTAATCTCCCTTTAAATGAAAGTACACTTAGTGAATAGAGTTGAAAACATGGTGACAAAAGGAGAAATTGCTCGTTTTGAGCAATTTCTACTTTTGACGTCATGTTTTCAAAAAGCTGTCTGCCGTCAGAAAACTTCTATATGAGGGAAAGGGATAAGATTATTCCAATCGCTGAACATGTATAATAACATTAAAAAATATTACCTTTCATTTATCCAGGTGACACGACTGGTGAGACTGTGACCCTTATGGAAGACAGCTTGATGGTACTTGGTGGTCTCCTTAGCAACAGGTGGGTTTCGTTGTTCTTTAAACTCTTTAAATAGAAAGAAATTCATTCCTTTGCTACTATACCATCATTCAGGTGATTGATTTAGGACCATGGCTTATTGCCGAGTTGAACCTGCTTTATGTGACTGAAAGCAACATGCATGTTATACACTACTTTAAATTATAATGCCAAACAATCAGTATTTATCGAAGACCATTTTATAAATATTTAAAATCTCGTTAAATATCCATATTTTTACCAACATGTTTAACCCTTTCCCTCATACGACAATTCTACAGCAGACGACTTTGAACATATTTTGTCAAAACATAGAAAATCTCCATAATTGAATGGATAACCTATGACTAAAAGTGGAAAACATTGTGGCAAAAGGAGAAATTGCACGTTTTGTGCAATTTCTTCTTTTGTCACTATGTTTTCAAAAAGCTGTCTGCAGAGGCGTCGGAAAGCGTCTATATGAGAGAAAGGGTTAACCGGTGTATTTCTTCTGCAGATACAACGCACCTTTCAAACCAAAGATACAGGAATGGGTACACAAGCTGACTGGTACCACTGAGATTATTGAGAATTGGTTGGTTGTACAGAACTTGTGGATCTATCTGGAGGCGGTATTTGTGGGTGGCGACATAGCCAAACAGCTACCACAGGTGGGCATAACTTCTATGGCTTGGCTACCCTTTTTTGGGGGGGAGGGGATTCATACACTTGTTTAACTGCAGTTTCTTTAAATTTGTACCTCAAACTTCTTTTTCAATATTTTTTCTATTCCTGAAATATAACAATTGCAGCATACAGACCCTGTTTAATAAACATAAGATATATTTTATGTTCACAAAACCTTTTTTTATCTTCAACACCTTTGTTGTGGTTACCCAAATGAATTCTGTCTTTGAGGCAATTCTTTTTGCTGCTAACAACGTAGGCTTCTGTTTATATATAAACAGATAATGTAATGGCCAAATAGCCATATTGAGATATATACCTGGCCAACTAGCCATATTGCTTCAGAGTTATGACCCAATGACATGCTTATGTTTTACAGTTTTGCATTCTAGTCTATTGCATGAAGTTTATTTGCAAAGCCACTAATCAATAGTGCGTTCTGTTGTAAGTAAATATGATCATTATGACCGTTTGTATAATTCCTTATCTGTTCACCTAACAGGAAGCTAAAAGATTCAGCAACATAGACAAGTCTTGGATGAAGATCATGCAGAGATCCCATGAGCAGCCCAATGTGGTAAACTGCTGTGTGGGAGACGACACCATGATGCAACTGTTACCCCATCTACTGGAACAGCTGGAGATCTGTCAGAAGTCACTGACAGGCTACCTGGAGAAGAAACGTCTCGTGTTTCCCAGATTCTTCTTTGTGTCTGATCCTGCTCTTCTTGAGATTCTTGGTCAGGCCAGTGACTCGCACACTATTCAGGTATTTTGCACAGTCTGTTAAACCTTTCCCCAGGGCTCTAGATAAAAAAAGTATTTCACAACCCCAAATGCTTATATCACCCTCAAACCCTATGTTATGGGTACTCAAAAGAATCGTCTCGTTGAGACGATTCTTTTGAGTACCCACAACATAGGGTTTAGTTGAGTCATAAGAGAAATAATGTTGGGGAAAAAAATCAGTTTACCCCCCACCTTCCCTAGTCCTGTGCTTTTCCCGATTCAGATGATATTTAATGGGTATCCAGCAGCCATGTTTTACAAGTATTGTGGAGAAATAAGGAATTGCTAAGTAAATTACTTTGTTATAATGAAAGATGAGTTCATTCACTAGTAGAATAATATCAAAATATGTAAATGCAGATTTTAGTTTTATCCTTGTTATTTATATTATTTATTGTTTAACTTGTAATTTATTTAATTGATTGTCTTCCCTTTTCAGAACCATCTATTGAGTATTTTTGACAACACCAAATTGGTAACCTTTGATGAAAAGATCTATGATAAGATTTTAGAGATCAACTCGCAAGAAGGGGAAGTGATTTCACTTGATACACCCATCAATGCACAGGTAAACATCATTATTGATGTCAATTTAACCGTTATTCGGATAATGTATATGTTAGAGAAATTTTTAACCCTTTCCCACTTACAACAAATCTGGAGCAGACGACTTCGAACACATTAAGTATCTTTAAATAAAAGAACAATTATTGAATAAAGTGGAAAATATTGTGACAAAAGGAGAAATTGCTCATAATGACCAATTTCTCCTTTTATAACAATGTTTTTAAAAGTTGTCTGCTGCCAAGGCATTACAAAGGGTATATATGTGGGAAAGGGTTAAACATATAAGAAAATAATAGCAAGATATTTTAAGGTATGATTTTGATATAGGGATGAAAAAATAATGGTAAAAGAAATTATTTCAACTCTTAATTTAAATTATCTTATTTACCAGATGTAATGGGTTTTTTCCTGGATTAGTTTCAAGGCAGATATGACCTACTTTTTTTTTCAGAGCATCATTAGTATCAGGATAAATTTTCCGCAAGTACTCATATTTTACCTGAATAAACCCAGAAATATGACTGTGATACTGTTGAAAAAAACATTAAACCCTATCAAAAAATCTAAACACAAATCTGAAGACTACTTGAAAATGATTTAAGGTACATAATTAATCTTGATTGACAATATTTAACCCTTTTCCACATATAGACGCTTTCTGACGCCTCTGCAGCAGATGGCTTTTTTTAAACATAGTGACAAAAGAAGAAATTGCTCAAAACGAGCAATTTCTCCTTTTGCCACAATGTTTTCCAGTTTTAGTCATAGGTATTCAATTATAGAGATTTTCCATATTCTGACAAAATATGTTCAGAGTCTGCTGCAGAATCGTCGTATGAGGGAAAGGGTTAATATTGTCATGTATATTATTGTCAAATGTATATTGTGTAAATATTTGATGCAGAGGTCCATAGGGTAGACTGGATTTACCAAACTATGTTGCCTCTTTAAATAAAGTCTTTATTATTATTATTATTATTATCTATCCACAGGGTAATGTAGAAGTTTGGCTTGGCGACCTCCAGAGGATATCAAAGCGATCTTTACATGGTGTCATCAGAATGGCCTCGGTTGCTATTGGTGATCCGACCTTCAATATGATTGAATTTGAGAACAACTATCCAGCGCAGGTAAGATTCAGTAACCCATTTCCTGACAGCATTTGAGGACTCTTTTGCAGAAGATTGTTTGAAAACAATAATTTCACACGTTATTTTTCTACAAAGGCACCAATAGTCATCTGTTGCAGGGAAAACGGTTGGTGGCCATTAAATTCTGTTTAGGGAATTACCAACTTTTGTTTCGAATAAATGTTAAATATATTCTCAAGCTCACTATCAAGGTAAGCCTGCCCAACTCAGCTTTCAAAATCATTTTTTTGATGCAATTTCTTCTTTTGCCACAATGTTTTCTACTTTAAGTCATAAACCGTTTTAAGTCATAAACCATTTTTTGACAAAATATGTTCAAAGTCGTCTGCTGCAGAATTGTTGTATGAGGCAAAGGGTAATCTGCATCCAAATGGGTTTGCTTGTGGGATAGGGTTCCCACTTACAGTAAATTTTGCAGCAGACGACTTTGAAAACACCAAGTCAAAAACATGGAAAAACCCTATAGATAAATTTTGAAATATTGAATTGATTTGAAAATGTTGTGGATAAAAGGAGAAACTGCTCATTTCTCATTTTGCCTTAATGTTCTCAAAAGTCATCTGCTGCAGAGGCGACAGAAAGTGTCTATATCGAGGGCTTGGCGTGAAACGGTTGTAACTAAAAACCCATTTTGAAAACCCTAGTTTAGGGGCCATTTTGACCATTTTGTAAACAATGCAAATTTAGGTGCCATTGCTCAGAACGAGCAATGGCACCTAAATTTCCATTGTTTATCAAGAAAAAAAGATTTAACGTTTATAAAGACATTATAGAGAGGTGATTAACCTTGGTAAAAAAATACCAATTTTAGTTACAACCGTTTCACGCCAAGCCCTCGATATGTGGGAAAGTGTTAAAACAATCAAACCCTTTTTATTTTGCCAGGTTGGCCTGCTGGGTATACAAATGATCTGGACTAGGGATGCAGAGGAGGCCCTGACCAACGCTAGAACTGACAAGAAGGTCATGGTCAACACAAACCAGAAGTTTGGGGACATGTTGAATGAACTCATTTCCATGACAACAACAGACTTGAAAAAGATCGAGAGAACCAAATACGAGACCCTCATCACGATCCACGTCCATCAGAAGGACATTTTTGACGATCTGGTAAAGATGCACATCAAGTCGCCCGGAGATTTTGAGTGGCTTAAGCAGTCTCGGTTTTATTTCAAGGAGGATACTGACCAGTGTTTGATTTCAATCACAGATGTTGATTTTATCTACCAGGATGAATTCCTGGGTTGTACAGAACGTCTTGTCATCACACCTTTGACTGACAGGTATAATTTTCTTTCCCACAAACAGACACTTTCTAACCCCTCTGACGGAGACAACTTTTGAAAACATGAGCAATTCACTTTTTTGCCACAATGTTTTTGACTCTTTTCAATAATAATACTTTTGTTATTTATTTTTTCACACTTTTTCAAAGTTGTCTACAGCAGATTTGTCTTATGTTTTCTCAAAAGTGTCTGCTGTAGAATGGTTGTAACTTGAAAGAGGTTAACTGCCTGCAAAAGCAAAACTTCGGCTATTTTAATGTTAATTGCACTTAAATATAGGACTGATTTTTGGTGGCGTTACAATTCAAAGATGTGGATTTAAAACAGGAAAGATCCTTATTATACTGTACAGAGGCACATGCCAATCTTGATTTTGGCTGGTCACATAGACCGGAGGGTTAGTTTTTGGGTGTGACGCCGCCCAAAGTAGCCATTTCTTTGTAGTATCTTCGTTTCATTGGATGCTTTTTCACCCTTTCCTGCATACACAAAATCTGTAGCAGGCAATTTTGAAAACATCTAGGCAAAAATATGACATCTATATAAAGATAAGTCTAATTATTGAGAAAAGTTTTAAACATTGTGGCAAAAGGAGAAATACCTCATCATGAGCAATTCCCATGACTGTTACAATGTTTTAAAAGGTCTTCTGCTGCAGAGGTGTCAGAAAGCGACCCTTTCTCCATTTGCCACAATGTTTTTAACTCTGTTCAATGATTAAAATTTCTTTTAAAGATGTTTACCATATTTTTAACCCTTTCCCTCATACAACAATTCTGCAGCAAACGACTTTGAACGAATTTTGTCAAAACATAGAAAATCTCCATAATTGAATGGATGATCTGTGACAAAAAGTGGAAAACATTGTGTCAAAAGGAGAAATTGCACGTTCTGTGCAATTTCTTCTTTTGTCACTATGTTTTCAAAAAGCCGTCTGCTGCAGAGGCGTCAGAAAGCGTCTATATGAGGGAAAGGGTTAAAGCAAGTTTAATCAAACTTGCCTGCTGCAGATTTGATATATATGGGAAAGGCTTGATGCAGAAGTTATATAGTTTCATTGTCTACTATTTGTTCATATTTATGTTTATTTTTATTTATAGATGTTATATCACCCTCTCTCAAGCCCTTGGTATGTCCCTGGGAGGTGCACCTGCAGGTCCTGCCGGTACAGGTAAAACAGAAACCACGAAGGACATGGGAAGATGTCTTGGTAAATACGTGGTTGTCTTCAACTGTTCAGATCAGATGGATTTCAGAGGATTGGGACGTATTTATAAAGGTAATTATATTCAAACCTATGACTGTAGCTGGCATTAATCCTTTCCCATATATGGATGCTTCCTGATGCATCTGCATTAGAAGACTTGAAAACAGTGTGGCAAAATGAGAACTGCTCGTAAGGTTTTCAATTTGATTCAATAAGTATACTTTTCTAGTATAGATTTTGCATATGTGCAGACATGTTTTCAAAGTCGTCAAGTGCAGATTTGTTGTATATGGCTTATGGTTAAGGAAAACCAAATGCTTCAATCAATTTCTTTCATTTAATCCTTTTCCATATACAACAAATCTGCAGCAGACAACATTGAAAACATCTTGGCAAAAATATGGAAAATCCCTTCAAATGAAACTTTTATCGCTTGTGATATTTCACCTCTGCAGCAATCAACCTTAGAAAACATTGTGGCAAAAGAAGAAATTCAAAGTTACCTGCATCTGTCAAAGAAGCGTAATATTTAATATAAAGTATCTGTTTTAGGATTTCATAAGTTATCATGCTGTTAAGAGGTATCATATTATGCCATATTTGCCAGTGGGAAATTTTATATTTATCGTACCTTTTTGTTTCTATAAATCTGTGGTGCTATTTATCTTTGATTTTATTTACCAATTACCTTATATTCTCATTTTAGGCTTATCCTACTTTACTGAATGTTACCTGTAATAGATATGACAAAAAATGTATTTCTCAGAGAAATGTTTCAGTAAAGTTTCTGTGATTTGTCAGTCATCTTCTTTGATAAACATATTGAAATATCTAAACAAAAATGGTAATATAATTTTGATACAGAATTGAAAACATTGTGTCAATGCGAGACATTGCCCAACATGATCAATTCCATCTCTTCCCACAATGTTTTGAAAAATGTGGGAAAAAGATAAAAGAGAGACTTCACTTAATGCTATCATTCAGGTTTGGCCCAGTCTGGTTCGTGGGGATGTTTTGATGAGTTCAACCGTATTGAACTGCCCGTACTATCCGTGGCCGCCCAGCAGATTGCCATCGTACTACAGTGTAAGAAGGAGAGAAAGCCTAACTTTATATTCACTGATGGAGATAACGTCGACATGGATATGGAGTTTGGTATCTTCTTGACAATGGTAAAATATCATCCTTTTATGTATCTTCTTGACAATAGTAAAATATCATCCTTTTATGTATCTTCTTGACAATGGTAAAATATCATTCTTTTATGTATCTTTTTGACAATGGTAAAATATCATTATTTTATGTATCTTCTTGACAATGGTAAAATATCATCCTTTTCTGTATCTTCTTGACAATGGTAAAATATCATTATTTTATGTATCTTCTTGACAATGGTAAGATATCATTATTTTATGTATCTTCTTGACAATGGTAAGATATCATTCTTTTATGTATCGTATTGACAATGGTAAGATATCATCCTTTTATGTATCTTCTTGTTATGATCAAAACCTTACAATAACAGTTTGCAATTGATTTGTTATTGATTTGTAATTGTCATCAATTCCATAAGGTTTTTATTTATGTGACATTCATTTCATACCATTTATGTCTATGTTGCTAGCCCACAAGGGAAGTTGTACAGGGAGTAAGTCAGTGTATTATTCACCATTGATATTGTATGGTTTCACTTTGATGTAAAAACATAGTCAGTGTTGATTTATTAACCCATTTCCACATACAGACGCTTTCTGATGCCTCTGCAGCAGACGGCTTTTTGAAAACATAGTGACAAAAGAAGAAATTGCTCAAAACATGCAATTTCTCTTATTGCCACAATGTTTTCCACATTTAGTCATAGGTTATCCATTCAATTATAGAGATTTTCTCTGACTTTTGAAAACATTGCAATTTCTCCTTTAGTCGCAATGTTTTCAACTTTATTCAATAAGTGTTCTTGCATTCCTAGACAATTTGCATATGTATGACTTATTGTTTTCAAAGTCGTCTGCTGCCGATTTGCTGTATGTGGGAAAGGGTTAACCAAAGTTACAGATTTAGTGATCGGCTACCCTGAAGTGGTCTCATTGCATAGATACACTTTCGAGTTCTCATTGTGTCCGTTTTAAGATTTACCTTACAAAAACACGTGTTCAGGGCTGGGGTACAGACCTGGCTCTAAAACTATTAACCCCTTCCCTCATATAGACACTTTCTGACGCCTCTGCGGCAGACAGCTTTTTGAAAACATAGTGACAAAAGAAGAAATTGCTCAAAACGAGCAATTTCTCCTTTTGCCACCATGTTTTCCACATGTAGTCATAGGTTATCCATTCAATTATAGAGATTTTCTTTTTTTTGACAAAATATGTTCAAAGTCGTCTGCTGCAGAATTGTCATATGAAGGAAAGGGTTAAAGTTTACCTTGTACTCAGAATTTATGCTCAAGTATCCCATTGGTCAGATGCAAATTCATTCTTGAAAGTCCTTTTTGGTGCATGGAGTTCATTTCTGAGCACTGAGAAGGTTTTAAGAGTTTTATGATTTCGGGCATAGATTTCCTATTCATTTGATAGCACATGAGCAATGGAACAGAACGAAAACTTAAGAAGCTGTGTAAATTTTGTTGTCTTGAAACACATTGTGGGAGTATTGCTTTATCACGCCTAAGTGTAAAATGTGTGCCCGCTTGAGAATGACAAGTTTCTGTTTAATAGCATAGGGCCACAACGTGAATACATGTGTAAATGCCGAGCCCCGGTAGCTCGCTCGGTAGTGACACAGGTTGCCATTCCAGGGGTTGTGAGTTCAAACTCTCAGCTCGGCCAACATTCTTTCCAACTTTTGACAAAAGTCTATGACAAGCGTCATTTGTGATCTACCAATGGGCTTATGTGGAAAAGCAGCCGGTTGATTGGAAAGAATGTTGTGTAGATTACTGGTGTGAGAAAGCCAGGAAACACATGAGTAGGTGAACTGGGCGTCGTGATATGACTGAACATTGTTGAAAAATGCGTTAAACCCCAATCAACCAAATCAATGAACAATGAAGACAATCCTAATCTGAATGAATAACGTTTATCAGAAGTCACTTCTAACTTTTCTGTGACTAATTTGCAAACAGGGAAGATTTAAAATGGATTGTGCAGATATGCAGTTAGGTCTTAATCTACAATGTTTTTGCAAAAAAACCTAGATTGGTTTCTTCCCGCTTCTTGTATATATATCCTGAAAAATACATCCAAAATATTGCATGTAAAATCTTAAGGTATTTTTTTAGTCTTAAGATCATAAAACCTTTTAAAGAATAAATTTTTTTTTTTTTAAAGTGAATTTGGAAGATAGGTAGTTAACCTATTGATAAATGTTGATCTGTTAAGAAAACTATTCTGCTTGAATTTGTTGTATGTGGGAAAGGGTTTATAAAAATGTAACATTGCCTTTATTTCATCCTCAGAACCCTGGTTATGCTGGTAGACAAGAGTTGCCCGAGAACCTGAAGATCAATTTCCGTACAGTAGCCATGATGGTGCCTGACAGAGCTATCATTATCCGTGTCAAACTGGCCAGTTGTGGGTTCCAGCAGAATGTCATTCTCGCCAAGAAGTTCTACACCCTCTACAAACTCTGTGAGGAACAGCTTACAAAACAGGTATAACACACAGACTCGGACAGATGCTCATATATACAATAGTTTTCAGAAATCTTACTTCTGATATATAATGTTTCAAAAAAAAAATCTTATTAAATTTCTGTAGTTTATTTTGATTCATGTTATGTATTTATTTATATATATATGTATTAGAAACTTTTTAAGGAGCATATGCAGTTGAAAGTCTTCCTTTTTGTTTAATACTTTCTATTTTTTCTCAATTTCTACTTTGAGTTAAATGGGACATTTTTTTTTGATGGCTAATATTTCAATACAAGTCAAGTACATATCGTAACAAAGTGCGTGAAAACAAGTTTTGAATGAAACAAAAAGTGTAATTTCTAAATATACAATTCTTAACCCTTTACCACATGCAGAGACATATTGACGCATCTACAGCAGACATTTTTTGTGAAAACATTGCCTGGATGTATTCAAAGTTGTCTGCTGCAGATTTGTTTGTATGTCGGGAAGGGGAGTTAAAAAATCCTTTTACTGTTTTATGCCCAAACTAGGACTCTTTTACTGGATTAATAGTGAGTGTAGTTATTGTATTGATGACAATGTTGTAGTGTGAATATGAAAATACATTTTGTCTAACAAACGGCAGTTTTTACCATGTTGATAATGTTGCAATATTGTGGTTTTTGCAAACAATACAGATTCAGGTGTGACAGCTGGTGATGAGCTTTCTCACCTGAAATCATTATTGTTTGCCTTTTAGATATACAAATATTCCAAACTCTTATTACATGCATAATGGATTTACCAGCGCAATTAACTTTATGCTTTGCAAGATAGGATATTGTAAGTCATATAGTTGGAAAACATCTGTTGAAAATGACATTATATCTGAAATCAAAGTCAATTGTATATGAAAATGGTTAAGACAGTCTGTTGTTCGATTTTCATATTGGGTTAGCAATAAATTTTGTATTTGTTCACCCTGCTCAAAGTGGTATTCACGTCAGGTATTGACCCTTTCCCATATACAATAAATAAGCAGCAGACGACTTTGAAAACATATTGTCAAAAGTATGGAAAATCTGTACAATTGAAAGTGTAGTTATTGAATATAATTGAGCAATCTCTCATTTTGCCACATTGTTTTCAAAAGTCGTCTGCTTCAGAAGCATCAGAGAGTTTGTATGTGGGAAAGAGTTTAGTTATTGTGAATTTATACCCAACAAGGAGCACTATAATTTCGATTGACAATAAACATGTCTCCTTTTAATGTCTATTCAATTGAATTGTGAAACTAGACAAATGAATATTCAATCTTACGCAATCAGGTGTACTACGATTTTGAGTGACAATGAACATGTTTCCTTTTAACACTTTCCCTCATACGACAATGCTGCAGCAGACGACTTTGAATATATTTTGTCAAAAAATAGAAAATCTCTATAATTGAATGGATAACCTATGACTAAAAGTGGAAAATATTGTGGCAAAATGAGAAATTGCTCGTTTTGAGCAATTTTTTCTTTTGTCACTATGTTTTCAAAACAAAAAATAAACAAATGAATATTTATTCTTACTCAATCAGGTTCACTACGATTTCGGTCTGCGTAACATCCTGTCTGTACTACGTACCTTGGGAGCCTTTAAGCGTTCCAACCCTGATGACCCTGAAACCGTCTGTGTGATGAGAGTTCTGAGAGACATGAATCTGTCCAAACTGGTATGTATACTTTAGTCTTGTCAGCTAACAACATGTTTTAACCAATTAGCTCACAGATTATGTACTTTTTAGAGGCATTCTATGCTTTAAAGGTTAAACAAAAAGAGTTCAAAGCTTTAAGGATTGTGATTTTGAAAAGGTGAAATGAATAAGAGTCGTTACCTTAGAAGATATCAGAGAAAGATTCATTTTTGCTGAAAATATTACAGATGAATCAGCGCACTAGATATGGGGCGTTTTGCAAGTTCTTAAATCCTTATTTGAACCACTAACCCTATGGTGTGGGTACTCAAAAAAAATAGTCTCATATCATAGGGTTTGGTTGGATAATAAGAAAGATACTTTGGGGAAAAGAGCTGTAAACCCCTTCTTATCTCGACCGCTGGATGAATGGGGAATGGCTCAATACAAGCCACTGTCCTTTACAGCCAGTTGTCTTGAAAGTACTGGTGCGAGAGAGTTAGGAAACACATGGTTTGATGAACTGGCTGCTGTATATGACTGTTTATCCCTTTACCTCATACATTAAATCTGCAGCAGACGATGTTGAACATAAGTCATCAAAATCTTGAAGAAATCTCTGTATATGAAGGTTTACTTACTGACAAAAGTTGTTTTAAGCAATTTCTACTTTTGTTACAATGTTTTCAAAAGTTGTCTGCTGTAGAGGCGCCAGGAAGCGTCTATAGGTGGGAAAGGAATAAAATTAACAGCATTTAACCTTTCCCACATACAACAAATCTGCAGCAGATGACTTTAAAATCATTTCAGTAAAAAAAACCAGAATATCTCTATAACTGATATGTTAATTATTGAATAGAAATGAAAACATTGTGGCAAAAGGAAAAATTACTCTGTATAAGCCATTTCTTCTTTAATCACAACGTTTTCAAAAAATTGTCTACTGCAGAGGCGTCAGAAACAATGTGTGTTGGAGCAGAGCTCTATATAAGGGGTATTTGCCAAGTTCTAAAATCCTTATTCGATACTCAAACCCAATGTTGTGGGGACCCAAAAGAATCGTCTCAACGAGACTATTCTTTTAAGTACCCACAAAATAGGGTTTGGTTGAGTAATAAGAGAGATATTGTGGGCAAAAGACCGGTTTACTCCCCCTTATCTTGTCCTCTGTATGAGTAACCCATCCCTCATACGACAATTCTGCAGCAGACGACTTTGAACATATTTTGTCAAATAATAGAAAATCTCCATAATTGAATGGATAACCTATGACAAAAAGTGGAAAACATTGTGGCAAAAGGAGAAATTGCACGTTTTGTGCAATTTCTTCTTTTGTCACTATGTTTTCAAAAAGCCGTCTGCTGCAGAGGCGTCAGAAAGCGTCTATATGAGGGAAAGGGGTAATTTCTATCTTTTCTGACTACAGGTGGATGAAGATGAACCACTGTTCATGTCTCTGATTGATGACTTGTTCCCTGGGATTGTCCTTGACAAAGCTGGTTACCCAGAAATGGAGGGAGCTATTGAAAAGAAGGTAAGAAAACATTGGAGCAACATCAGGCGGACAATAAAGACTGTGACCTTGCCTGTGTGATCTGCACAGTCTCACCTGAGTCTTCATTCTTCATTTCATTATCATTAGAGGAGCAGCTGAGCCTCTGTAGTGACGCAGGCTGTCAATCCAGGAGTTGTGAGTTGGAACCCCAGTTTAGCCAACATTCTTTCCGACGTTTGATGAAATTAACTTTGTCAAGCGTCATTCGTCTTCCATGAATAGGCTAACAGTCTATGTGGAAAAGCTGCCAGTTGCTTGGAGAGTCTGTTGTGTGATATACTGGTGGTGTGAGAAAGCCAGGAAACACATGAGTAGGTAAACTGGCTGCGGTGATATGTCTGAAAATGGCGTAAAACTTCAATCAATCAATAGTTTAGAGGTTGCATAGTAGAATGTAGAAAAGTAGAAATTGTAAGCAGTGCAAGTTTCAATTGCCCTTTCCCATATTCTAAAAATTTGCAGCAGAAAACTTTGAAAACATCGAATCTCTTAAAAAGAAAGTATAATAACTGAAAAGAGTTGAAAACACTGTGGCAAAAGTAGATTTCTTATTATGAGCAATTTCTTCTTTTGCCACAAGGTTTTCAAAGGTTGTCTGCTACAGAACGCGTCTACATGTGGGAAAGGGATACCATATAATTTTACAGTCTATTCAGTGATAGCAATGAGTAAGCTTTAATTACAACATACAATTATGAATGTAATACAACGGTGAATCATTTAATTATTCAAGATCTCTGCATTTCATTGCTTTTTGAATTTTTATACCTCCAATATAGTATTATATATAGGAGTCACTGTGTCGGTCGGTCGGAAGCCATATTTTGTCCGGCCTATTTCTAGACGGTCTAGATGGTTGACATAGAATTTCATGACCCAACCGTACGGAGGTCAGAGATCCCAGGATACGTGTACGACTAAAGGGTGAACTGGCCGCCGTGATATGACTGAAAAATTATTGAAAACGGCGTTAAACCCCAATCAACCAACACATGCTTAAGTGATTGCAACTGTTTAATTAAAGGAGCAATCTCTTCTTTTGCCACAAAGTTTTCAACTCTTTTCAAAAAAAAAATTGTTGGAGAATTCTTGTCTATGCTCCCCAACTTGGTTACTTTCATATACATTGACAGAGATTTCTTTAAAGTGGTCTGCAGATTGCAGATTTCTTTTTTGTATGTGGGAAAGAGTTAATGAAGCATAATGACTGATATATTTTAGATAAAAGAAATGGACATGCATGATTCGGTGGTTAGTTCTAGCAGATAATGAATTAGTCGTGGTTACAAGATGTTTGTTATCTGTATATATATATGGGCTGCTCTACAGTAAAACAAAACTATTTGCCGCCAGTGTAGATCTAGATCCAACAAATGCATACATGCAGTTTGATCTGATTACCACTGTTCAAAAATTAGTCAAGGAAGATTTCAAGAAAATTTTGAAAGACATTGTCTGTTTGGATCAGATAGCGAGACACAGAGGTCTATAGATATCTCTCTCATGACTCAATCAAACTCTATGTTGTTGGTACTCAAAAGAATCGTCTCACCGAGATGATTCTTTTGAGTACCAACAACATAGTGTTTGAGGGTCATTTAAGGATTTGGGGATGTAAGGATGAGTAAACTGGTGTTTACCCAACGATATCTCTCTCATGACTCAACCAAACCCTATGTTGTTGGTACTCAAAAGAATCGTCTCATTGAGACGATTCTTTTGAGTACCCACAACATAGTGTTTGAGGGTCATTTAAGAATTTTGGGGTATGTGAAATACTCTTCTTATCTAGACCTCTGATCTGACAGATTTGACATGAATATGCTAAGTTTGCTTTTACTGGAGCAGGCATGATATACATGTGGACAATATTGTGGAATCTTACACTGCACATGTTATTTTCTTTTATTTAAACCCAATATTGAACATGTAAATATTTGTGTTGTAATGAACCCAATTATAGATAAAATTTGCTTATTGTTGCGTTATCAGCACATGAAAAAAAAAAATAGTTGGCCTGCAGAATGTCATCCTAATCATAGCAAAATAAAAAGAGGAGAGCCAGTGAAACTTTAACTATCATTTTAAAAAACTTATTATGAACAGTTTTTGTTTTTTACTGAAGATAATGAAACTGTTATCAATTTTATTATACCCCCTTCGAAGAAGAGGGGGTATATAGGAGTCACTGTGTCGGGCTGTCTGTCTGTCTGTTGGTCGGTCGGCCGGAAGCCATATTTTGTCCAGCCTATTTCTTACAAACCACTGGGTGGAATTCAATAACATTTTACATGAAGCTTCTATACCAAGAGGAGATGTGCATATCCTAAAGGTCTTACAGAGTTATGGCCCTTTTACTTATTAAGTTATGGTGTAGGTCAAGGTGCTGTTTAGGGGGTATTTATCATCTTCAGTGATAGTTCTAGTTTATTTGTATTTAACCATTATTTAGTATGGAAAAAATTCCATCTTTATTTCCAATTTTCGTATCGTTTTTAATCTATAATTTGCCTCAGACACCTGGTTAGTTATGTTGAACATTTAAATCACATGTAAAATCAAGCGTTTATAAATTGTCGCGGACACTTGTGTTGTCATCTCAATGGCACATAAGACACATGTAAAACCTTTCATGCACGACAGTCACTCTTTTGGTTGACCACAAACTTTTTTGAATGATGTTACAAAATAAACATGCAATTTAACGGAATGATTTCACTGTAAACTTAAAATATAAGGGATTTATAAATACTATGTTTTCAAAAAGCTGTCTGCTGTAGAGGCGTCAGAAAGCGTCTATATGAGGTAAAGGGTTAAACCTGCTTTAGACCTTTCACCACATACAACCAATTTGCTGCAGATGACTTTGAAAACATCTAGTACAAAATGTTGAAAACCTCTTTTAATGACGATGTAATTATTGAATAGAGTTGAAAACATTTTGGCAATAGGAGAAAAATTGCTCATTTCAATGTTTTCAAAAGTCGTCTGCCGCATATGCGTCAGAATACATCTGCAGGTGGGAAAGGGTTTATATACATGAAGGTGAAATACAATCTCACAGAATTTGATAAAAACAAAATAGATGTGTAGAGAATATTATCAGATATGTTAGAAATAAGGTGGTATTCTTGTTGCAGTTTCTATACTGAGATAGTTTGTGAACTATTTAATGCCAATTCAAGACTCTATGTAAGGAACATGTATGTAAACACTTTGCGATACAGAGCTCTAAATAAGGAGCATTTTCATTCTCTAAAATCCTTATTTTTTACCTCCAAAACCTATGTTATGGGTACTCAAAAGGATCTTCTCAGATGATTTTTTTTTTGAGTACCCACAACATAATGTTTTATTGAGTGTTAAGAGAGATATTATATAAGAAAGACGTATTTACTCCTCCTTATCTATATAAGAAAGACGTATTTACTCCTCCTTATCTATATAAGAAAGACGTATTTACCCCTCCTTATCTATATAAGAAAGACGTATTTACCCCTCCTTATCTATATAAGAAAGACGTATTTACCCCTCCTTATCTATATAAGAAAGACGTATTTACTCCTCCTTATCTATATAAGAAAGACGTATTTACTCCTCCTTATCTATATAAGAAAGACGTATTTACTCCTCCTTATCTATATAAGAAAGACGTATTTACTCCTCCTTATCTATATAAGAAAGACGTATTTACTCCTCCTTATCTATATAAGAAAGACGTATTTACTCCTCCTTATCTATATAAGAAAGACATATTTACCCCCTCCTTATCTATATAAGAAAGACGTATTTACTCCTCCTTATCTATATAAGAAAGACGTATTTACTCCTCCTTATCTATATAAGAAAGACGTATTTACTCCTCCTTATCTATATAAGAAAGACATATTTACTCCTCCTTATCTATATAAGAAAGACGTATTTACTCCTCCTTATCTAGTCTGCTGGTGATATATCATCATAACCTCTATTTATAGGTCCACGAGGGAGGCCTTGTCCATCACGCCCCCTGGGTACTCAAAATCATCCAACTGTATGAAACCCAGAATGTGCGTCACGGTATGATGGCACTAGGGCCCAGCGGTTCAGGAAAGACGAAGTGCATCCACACGCTGATGAAGTCCATGACGGAGTGCGGGGAGCCCCACAAGGAGATGAGAATGAACCCCAAAGCCATCTCCGCACCTCAGATGTTTGGTCGACTTGATGTGGCGACCAATGACTGGACAGATGGTATCTTCTCAACACTATGGAGAAGAACCCACAAAACCAAAAAGGTTTGCAAAGGCTAAGATAGCCCTTTCCCACATATACAGATATCCTGCTACGGATGAATTCAAACAAATCTAAGCAAATATATGAAAAATCTGTACAAATTAATGTACAATTTAAGATAAATTAGAGCACAATGTGAAGAAAGGAGAATTATTATACTCGTTATTAGCAATTCCTCCTTTTTGCCACAATGTTTTCTAAAATTGCTACGTCAATTTCTTTTTCTTGTAATTTTGGAAAGGAAGAAGTCTATTCCAGAATATTCCCTATGATAGCTTGGAGATAGCCTTTCCCACATATCGGCGCATTTTGACACATCTGCAGCAGACGACTTTTGAAAACAATCAATTTCTCCTTTTGCCACAATGTTTTAACTGTTTTTCAGTAATTGTACCTACAATAATTGAGATTTACCATATTTTTGAGTAGACATTTTCTGCATTACCTTGATTTATGTTTTTGACATTTATCAAAGATCTACATCCGGGTAGGAATATATTGATGAAAAGTGATCCTGGTACACTCGTGGCCGAATCCTTTCTTCAATATTGTTGATTGCCTTATATGAAAATGAATGTACATAATTTTGAATGATGGTAATTCTTTTATAAAATAGGGCGAACACGTTTGGCTTCTGCTGGACGGACCTGTTGACGCCATTTGGATTGAGAACTTGAACTCTGTACTGGACGACAACAAGACGTTGACCTTGGCCAACGGAGATCGTATTCCCATGGCTCCCAACTGTAAGATCATCTTTGAGGTACACAACATTGACAACGCCTCACCTGCCACTGTGTCCAGAAACGGTATGGTCTTTATGAGCAGCTCTATCTTGGACTGGAACCCAATCATTAAAGGTGAGAAATGGTGTTTTAACCCTTCACCTCATACAACATGTCTGCAACAGACGACTTTGAACATATTTTGTCAAAAAATGGAAAATCCATAATTGAATGGATAACCTATGGTTAAAAGTGGAAAACATTGTGGCAAAAGGAGAAATTGCTCGATTTCAGCAATTTCTTCTTTTGTCACTATGTTTTTCAAAAAGCCGTCTGCTGCAGAGGTGTCAGAAAGCATCAAAATGAGGGAAAGGGTTAAGCTTACAGGGACTGCGCCACAATGGTGTTGCGGCTTTCAGCAGTATAAGGAAATAATGTTTAAACCTTTCCCACTTAAAACAAATCTGCAGCAGATGACTTTTAAAACATATTGGTCATAATTACAGCAACATTCTATAAATGAGTTTATTTTTTTAATAGAGATGAAAGCATTGTGGCTAATGGCACTGACTCTCCATAATGGGATCACATAAAGGTACATTTGCGTAAAAGACTAGAACAGCTTTGCTTCTAGACTTTTGTATAGAGATGCATCTATGTCGGAAACCTTTCTCACATACAAAAAATCTGCAGCAGACGACTTTGAAAACATCTAGGCAAAAACATGGATAATCTCTAATTGAAAGTATAATAAATGAAAAAAGTTGAAAACATTGTGACAAAAGGAGAAATTGCTTGTTTTGAGCTATCTCTTCTTTTGTCATGATGTTTTCAATAGTCATCTGCTGCAGATGCGTCATAATGCGTCTCTATGTGGGAAAGGGTTAATTATAAGTAAACGGACACAGAAGGCTCTGGTTAGACCGAGACGCATGTGTTCCTTTTATTTAAACATTATTTATTTTACATCGATTGCGAAGTAAGCTTTCAGCTTATATTAATCATGTTCGATGTCTGCTTCCTGAAGACTTAACCAGTACTCGTGCGGATTGTGTGTAAAAATCCTGAACTCATGACCTGCTCATCATGGGATTCGAACCAGGGACCTTTGATATAAGAGGCCGATGCTCTACCCTGCACTACTGTATGTCTTTCTGCCTTGCTGTGAAATATTGGCAAGAGACAGACATGCTCCTTTTCAAACAAATTTATTCTTTCTTACATCTACTATTAGACAGCCCTACTTGGATGTGCGAAGCCGAGCCTTGGTAGCAAGTTGTCCATCCAGGGGTTGTGAGTTTGAACCCCAGCAGGCATCATTCTTTCCGACGTCTGACAAAATTCACTGACAAGCGTCATTCGTCTTACACCAATGGGTTGACAGTCTATGTGGAAAAGCAGCCAGTTGCTTTGAAAGAATGTTGTGTGGAGTACTGGTGCGAGAAAGCTAGGAAACACATAAGAAGGTGAACTGACCGCCGTGATATGACTGGAAAATGGTTGAAAACGGCGTTAAACCCAAATTAATCAATACTTGAATGTAAGAAAGTTGTCCAGTTTGATTGAAATGTTTAATCTATTTCAGGATGGCTATTGACCCGCTCCGCCATGCAACAAGACAGTATTTTCACCCTGTTTGAACAGCTCTTCCCAGTTCTCTATACCAATCTGATACAGTTCATGGAACCAAAAATGGATGTAAGTCACCTTGAATCTTCTTGATAGACCCACTACCTGATACGAAAAATTATGCAACTCTTTACAAATGACTGCAGCAAACGATGTTTGTAAACATTTTGGGGAAGGGAGGAATTGCTTTAAGCTCTTTTCCTAATAATGTTGTCTACTCGAGATGTGCCAAACGGCATCTATACAAGAGAAAGGTGTTATTAAATTAAGCAGATCTGATTAATAGGACAATAGGGTCACAAGATGATTATACAAGGGTGAATTAACCCTTTCCCTCATAAAGACGCTTTCGGATGCATCTGCAGCAGACAGCTTTTTGAAAACATAGTGACAAAAGAAGAAATTGTAGCAAATGAGCATTTTCTCATTTTGTCACGTTTTCAATAGTATTCTGATCTACAGGCATCAGAAAGTGTCTGTATTGCTCTTATTGAGAAATTTTTCCTTTTGCCACAATGTTTTCGAACGTCTTCTACTGCAGTGGCCTGTGAGAGTGACTTCATATGGGAAAAAGGTTAAACCTTTAATCAATCCAATTGTTTTTTCTTCTATTAACAGTGTCTACAGTGTAACTATGTCAGACAGGCCATTGACTTGCTGGAGGGCTTAATCCCAAAGCGGGATGACAACAAGGAAATCCCAAAAGATTACCTGGAGAAACTCATTATATTCGCCATTATGTGGTCACTTGGTGCACTCCTGGAACAGACGGACAGGAAAAAGGTAAAAAACACTTCCTCTTTCATTTTTGTGTTGCCTACCTTGGGTATCCCTTTCCCTCATATAGACGCCATTTCAGCGGACAGCTTTTAGAAAACATAGTGACAAATGAAGAAATTGCTCAAAATGAGCAATTTCTCCTTTTGCCACAATGTTTTCCACCTTTAGTCAGAGGTTACCCATTCAATTATAGAGATTTTCTATTTTTTGACAAAATATGTTCAAAGTCGTCTGCTGCAGAATTGTCATATGAGGGAAAGGGTTAAGAGTAACAAAGGGATCTATTTTCCTTCCCCTGGAAGCACACATGTTTATTCAAAATTTTGTGCTCATCATTTAAGACATTTTGCAGACAACTTTGGAATAAAAAAAATACCCACAAATATGGAAAAATCTCTATGAATATAAGTATTATACAGTGTGAAAACATTGTGTCATAAGGAGAAATTGCTCATTATTACAAATTTCTCTTATTGTCATACTGTTTTCAAAAATTGTCTGCTGCAGATGCATCAACATGTGTCTGCAGGTGAGATAGGGATAAGGTTCCAGAAAGGTTCCAGGAAGCTCCAGTCCATAAGCTGTGACAACTTGATTCACAATAAATGTAAAATAAGAAAGCTTAATTCTTGCCCACATACAAAAAATCTGCAGCAGACAACTTTGATAACATTTATATAAGAACATGGAAAATTTCTATAAATGAAAACTTAATAATTGAAAAGAGTTGAAAGTGTTCTGGCAAATTGAGGAATTGCTTGTTTATAGCAATTTCTCCTTTTGCCAAAATGTTTTCAAAAGCTGTATGCTGCATGGGCGCAAGAAAGCGTCTATATGTAGGAAAGGATTAACCCTTTTCCAACACAAAACAAATATGCTTCAGAAAATATCTACACATGGAAAATACTCATACTCTATAACGGAAAACATTTAGATAGAGTTGAAACATTGTGGTAAAAGCAGAAATTGCTCATTATAAGCCATTTCTCTTTTTTCCACAATGTTTTCAAAAGTCTCCTGCAGTGGATGTGTCAAAGTGTCTCTGCAATGGGAACGGGTAAAGGTTAAACAGTCTTTTTTTGTAAATAAAAGTGTTAATCATAAATTAGATGGTTTAATAACATCATTGTATAGCAACTAAAATGTTTTTGTTACGTAATTGTTTGTCCTAGTGTCATCTAAGAAGAAATGTTTTGAAAGTATATATCCCTGGAATAGAGTTTTTCTTTCTCCAAAAGATTGGAAGATCTATTTTCATAACAAATTTTAAACAATTCATTTTGAGCAATTTAATTTTTTAAAAGTTCACTTCAGTTACCCTTTCCACATACAACAAATCTGCAGCAGACGACTTTAAAAACATAGTGGCAAAAACCTGAAAAATCTTCATAACAGAAAGCTTAATTGGTTAAATAAAGTTGAAAACATTGTGGCCAAAGGAGAAATTGCTCTTCATGAGCAATTTCACCTTTGGCCACAATGTTTTCAAAACTCGTCCACTGCTATGGCGTCAAAATGCATCTGCAGGTGGGAAAGGATTAAGGCTTCGATTTGTTGTCTGTATCAGTGATAGGGTTAAAATGTACTTATTTGATAGGAGATTTATTTATATGATTTATAATTAGTGTTGTCTGATTCATTTAGTTTTCAGTAAAGGTATGTAAAAACGCCCCATTGCTGTTGTATATTATATTGTAAAAATATTGATATAGTTCCAGATTGTGAAGATAAATTAAGCATTATGGTTGATCTATTAGCTGATATTTCAATTTTGACATCTATGGTTATTAACATTCTGAATCATATGAGATGGTCAAATTCTGATAGCTGATAAGTTTTTCCTGCTTTGAAAAAAGCCGAGAGAGAAAAAGGCAACATGTTAGAGAAACCATATTGGAGTAATCTATTTCATATCTGGAACACACAGTTAAATGAAGTTCAGCTTGCTTTAATTTGGAAAAGTTTGCACATTTCATACTGTATAAAACTAAAAAAATATTTTAGATAAAAAAAAAACCAGAGAAACTTGTACATCTTAAAAAATGGAAGTGCAGACTGCAACATCCAGGATTTTGAATGGATAAGTTTGATACACGGTTGAAAGCCCTGTTGGATCAAGAGAAATTGATTGATTTCTCCATTTACGACAAGGTTTTCAACAGTTGTCTGTTAGAGGGAATGCTTAAAAGGAATGTGCATTTTTTTCCAGATCGAACGTTTTGTCACCCCTTTTCAGTTACACACACTAGTCACTTTGTTTAGTTCAAATCACATTTGGGTCACGTCAGAGGAAAAACCAACCTTGTGAGCTTTTAGAATTAATTCAAGCAATCTCGATAAGAAGAGTATTTCACATCCCAAAATCCTTATTTGACCCTCAAACCCTATGTTGTGGGTACTCAAAAGAATCGTCTCAGTGAGACGATTCTTTTGAGTACCCACAACATAGGTTTTGGTGGAGTCATAAGGGCGAAATGGATGGGAAAAGACCAGTTCACTGCTCCTTATCTAGTCCTCTGATTAATTGCATTTTGAGTGTATAAAATGTTCACTTAAGGCTACAGGATTGTTGTACTGCTAGAAGGTGAACAGTGAAGATCCTGATCCGATTGCTCTGTGGTGCAGGCTGATCTGGATCTTTGGCTGGAGTCATCATTTTCTGAAGGTTAAATTTCACGTGACATGGCTCATTTATCACATGTTTTTATACCATATTATTTGGGACCATCTGTGGAGGAAGGTACAAGTTGGAATTTCTGGACAACGTAGGTTCTGAATATCCCGTCTTATCAGAATCTACACAAGTTGACAGAATCTACATAAGTTGACAGTCTTCTAACGAGCCTATGTTAAGACATAATTATGTGAAAAGTGTAGAGCTTCAGCCTTTGCGGATGCACAGGCTGATCTGGGACTTCAGAGTACATAACAATCAGCTTGTACCTTTTCCCGAGAACAGGTTCATTTTAACCGTTGCAAATTATTTATACCTATTATGAAAGTATATATTTATATTCCCCATGCCCTCCTATTACCTTGCACAAATGTCTATATATCAATAGTTAACTGTTTCAAAACTACTAGCCCCTCATAAATAAGGAATACCTATAAACAATGAACATTTCATCCCTGGCAAATTTATTGCCGTTATCTTACAGCTGATTTAAACTCATTATCAGCAATAAAACTATTTACTATGACTGTTTACCTAATATGAAAACATCAAAGGAAGAATATGTTATACCGGTATTTTTTTTGTTTTTATTCTTATTTTGATGCAAAGCTTATAAAGTGTTTTGCTATTTTTCTGAATGTTTGAAAATGGCAATGAAAAAATCAAATGAAGTATTATCAGTCTTTAATTGTTTCTTATTTTTTGCTATACAAAAATCTGTTACATTATATTGTGGACTTAAATCAGTCATTTCGTTACATTTGATGAGCTTCTGCTTTGTTTGCATGCAGTCATGAAATACTACATTTAAAATCTTAATTCTTTCCCAGTTACTATATAAATATCACATTCCTGTGAGGGTGCTATTAAAAATTGTCAACCTGAGAAAAATATTTTTCGAAGGTTTACAATTTTTAATGGCGCCCACACAGGAATGTAATATTTATTTTATTATACCGAAAAAACAAATATTTTTCTGAAATTAAGTTTTAAATTTTAATCTTTAAAAAGAGAGAAACTGTCACTACAACAATTATTGTCGGCTGTATAATGTACGACCTTCACCTTGTCAAAAGAAATTAAAACGCGGATTTTGCGGCTTTATTTTTGCCGAACCGTGCGTGCATCAAATTTGCGCATGTGATATTATTTTGCCGGCACTATTACCGGGAACTATTAAAAATTAGTGAATGATCAGGAATGGGGAATTTACATAGAGAATTTTAACTAAGGCATAATAAAACCAAATATGGACTTTGAAAATATCCAAGCTAAAAATCCAACCTAAACCATGAAAAAATCCCTATGAATGAAAGAGTAATGATTGAATACAGTTGAAAACATGGTGACAAAAGAAGAAATTGCTCATTGCTCACAATGTTTCCAAAAGTGTCAAAATGCAACTGGGAAAGGGGTAAGTATTTTTACCCTTTCCCTCATATGACAATTCTATAATTGAATGGATAACCTATGACTAAAAGTGGAAAACATTGTGTTAAAAGGATAAATGGCTTGTTTTGAGCAATTTCTTCTTTTGTCACTATGTTTTCAAAAAGCCGTCTGCTGCAGAGGCGGCAGAAAGTGTCTATATGAGGGAAAGGGTTAAATAAGGTAACTGTATGTTTACCTGAAAGACGATTTTCAACTGGATTGATCTGTATGAAAAGAAAAGTTATTTAATTAACCCAAATAGACGCTTTATGACACCTCTGCAGCAGACTACTTTTAAAAACATGGTGACAAATTTATAAAGATTTCCCATAATTTTGCCAATATGTTTTCAAAGTCGTTTGCTGCAGATTTATTTTATTGGGGAAAGGGTTGTTATCATCTAGATGGTGTCGGCATCAAAGTTACAATCTGGGGGTCACCATTTACAGTATGCGACAATTCTGCAGCAGCTAATTTTGATAATATCAAGGCCAAAATATGTAAAGTCTCTATAAATGAAAAGTAAAACAAAGTAAAAAAATTGGAGTTGAAACTTCAAGGGAATATTGCTCATTATCAGCACTTAATTTTTTTGACACGATGTTTTCCAAAAAATGTCTCCTGTAGATGCGTCAAATTGTATATGATATGCATGGGAAAGGGGTTAACATCTGTGTTTTTGTTGTTCAAATTGTCTCCTAATATAATATTAAACCTATTGTTTTTGTAAATAGCTAGAGGAGCTGATCCGTGCCAACTGTTCTGTGACCATGCCCAAATGTGAAGGGGAGGATACCATCTTTGAGTATATGGTCAGTGAAACTGGAGACTGGGATCACTGGGCCGGCAGGGTAAGTTTACAGAAATTATTCGAATTATTCACAATATTTATCTTATTTCTCAACCAAATCCTATGTTGTGGGTACTCAAAAGAATCGTCTCAATGAGACGATTCTTTTGATTACCCACAACATAGGGTTATAATGTCAAATAAGGATTTTAGAACATGAACAATGCTCGTTAGCTAGAGCTCTGATATTTGCTGAATAGGATAATATTCAACTCTTCAAAATAAAAGTATTTGAAGAAAAGATTGGAAAACCTTCGTATAAAGAGAGCATTGTTGTAAAACTGAGTAAATAAATAGTTTGGAAACAGGAAAAATTATCATATGAGCAGTTTCTTCATTTTGATCAACATTCTCTGGAAACAGGAAAAATTCTCCATATGAGCAGTTTCTCCATTTTGATCAACATTCTCTAAAGACATCTTCTATAGAGGTGGCAAAAGGAGCATAGATCCAATGAAAAGATAAAATATCTTCCTGATACTACAGTTTAGAGTTGTCTGCTTTAAAAATAAAATTTAGAAACATGAAGAAAGTGTTTCAAATTGGATTTATGATATTAAAATTACTGAGTTAACCCTTTCCCTCATACGGCAATTCTGCAGCAGACAACTTTGAATGTATTTTGTCAAAAAATAGAAAATCTCCATAATTGAATGGATAACCTATGACAAAAAGTGGAAAACATTGTGGCAAAAGGAGAAATTGCACGTTTTGTGCAATTTCTTCTTTTGTCACTGTGTTTTCAAAAAGCCGTCTGCTGCAGAGGCGTCAGAAAGCGTCTATATGAGGGAAAGGGTTAAAGAAATATTTTGGAAAATGAGAAATTTGCTTTTTGAATATATTCTTAATTTCCCACAATATTTTTTAAAAACAATTGCCTGTGAAAAGTAGTCTGTATAACTGTGAAAATATTGCATAGATATTTTTGTGTCTCATTGTAGGTACCAGTGTATGAATACCCAGATAGTGAGATTCCAGAATATACCAGCATTCTGGTACCCAACGTGGACAACGTTAGAACAGACTTCCTTATAGACACCATCTCAAAACAATCTAAATGCGTACTACTGATTGGTGAACAGGTAACTAGGATCCTTTAAACCTGCTTTAAACCTTTCACCACATACAACTAATTTGCTGCAGATGACTTTGAAAACACCTAGTACAAAATGTCCAAAACCTCTTTTTAATAACAATGTTATTATTGAATACAGTTGAAAAACATTGCCCATTTCAGTATGTTTTCAAAAGTCGTCTGCATCTGCAGGTGGGAAAGTGTTTATATGCATGAAGGTGAAATACAATCTTACAGAACTTGATAAAAACAAAATAGATTTGTAGAGAATACAATATAGAAATAGGGTAAACGTTATGTACATATTTTTGAAACAGGCTTCATAAACCACTTTATGTGATGAAAAGAACATCTCATTTGTGTTTATTTATTATCACTTTTAATATACTCCCCAAGGCTCGTGGCAGTAGACCCATTTAATAAAAGAGATAATATATAAACACTCATGAAATATCCTATATATATCAAGACCTTTTTATCTAATTCACACGTCAAGGAAATATTTTTGCCACATCTTTCAAAATGAAATATTGCATCACCTAGATAACGGTGAAGCCTTGATCACAACAGAGCCTTCACTGCCCAACCATGTTATTTCGACCTAAAATAAATGTATCTTCTGAGAAAGGATAGAAGTGTAGCAATTCTAGTCATTTTATCTACATGTAAATGATGCTACAATAGAGAGGCAATAATATATGTCTGATTAACCCTTCCCCACATACAACAAATCTGCAGCAGACGACTTTTAAAATATCTAGGCAAAACATTTGAACATCTCTTTACATAAAACTATGATTATTGAAAAGGGTTGAAAAGAGTTAATAAAAGGGGAAAACATTGTGGCAAAAAGGGGAAATTGCTCATCATAAGCAATTTCTTCTTTTGCCTAAATGTTTTCAAAAGACATCTGCTGCAGATGCATCAAAATGCGTCTGTAGTACTGTGTTATTTTGTAGCACCTAATTCTCACATTAATTTACCACTCCATCTACAGGGTACAGCCAAGTCTGTGATGATCCAAGGTTACTGTAACAAGTTCGATCCAGAGCTCCAGCTCTTCAAGAGCTTCAACTTCTCCAGTGCGACGACCCCGTTGATGTTCCAGAGGACGATTGAAGGTCTTGTGGACAAACGTATGGGTACAACCTATGGTCCCCCTGCCGGAAAGAAGATGGTGGTGTTTGTAGATGACATCAACATGCCCGTTATCAACAACTGGGGAGATCAGGTTTGTACAGGTTTTGATATGTTATCCCTTTCCAACCTGCAGATGCATTTTAACACAATAGCAGCAGACGACTTTGGAAAACATTGTGGCCAAAGGTGAAATTGCTCATGATGAGCAATTTCTCCTTTGGTCATAATATTTTCAACTTTATTTAACAATTAAGCTATCTTTCATGGTGGATTGCCCTTCGGCAAGGCACATTTCCTAGCCTAGTACTGGTTCGTTTACCCAGGGATCATGAATAAAGTGAACTGTCGCCGTGATATAACTGAAATAATGTTGAAAACGGCGTAAAACGCTAATCAAACAAACTGTACAGGTTGACTATCCACACCTACAATGGCCCTCTTGTTTTATTTATAGATTACCAATGAGATCACAAGGCAGATGATTGAACAGAAAGGGTTCTACAACTTGGAGAAGCCCGGTGAATTTACGAACATTGTCGACATACAGATGATGGCTGCCATGATTCATCCTGGTGGAGGTCGTAATGATATCCCACAGCGTCTGAAGCGCCACTTCAACATCTTCAACTGCACTCTCCCGTCGAATAACTCCATTGACAAGATTTTCAGGACTGTTGGAATGGGATACTTCAACAAGGTAAATACTTAGACATACTACACTCCTGCACTCTCCAATCAAATAACTCCATTGGCAAGATTTTCAGGACTATTGACTAAAGACCACCGTTGTTAAGCAATTCCCTGTCTATAGCAACAACACTTTTAATTTCCCAATTACTCCTTATCTTCATACATGACCGTGTAATTAAAGACCACCTGTGAACAAAGACCAGAATGTTCTCTTCCAATGGGTGGTCTTTAAACACAGGTTGGACTGTATTATATGTGCTTAACCCTTTCCCTCAAACGACAATTCTGCAGCAGACGACTTTGAACATATTTAGTCAAAACATAGAAAATCTCCATAATTGAATGGATAACCCATGACTAAAAGTGGAAAACATTGTGGCAAAAGGAGAAATTGCACGTTTTGTGCAATTTCTTCTTTTGTCACTATGTTTTCAAAAAGCCGTCTGCTGCAGAGGTGTCCGAAAGCGTTTACATGAGGGAAAGGGTTAAGGAAAACCAACCATAGTGTATTAATGACAGGTGTAAGAAAACATCTGCCTCAATGCAATTTTGTACGGCTATTATGGAATACTGATAATATTCTCTCTTCCAAGCTGTTATCTTTCAAGCGAGCAATGTAATTTTTTAATAGAATTGAAAACATTGTGGCATAAGGAAAAATTGCTCATTTTGAGCAATTTCTTCTTTTGCCACTATGTTTTCAGAAATCATCTGCTGTAGAGGCTTCAGAAAGCATCTACATGTAGGAAAGGGTTAAATAATTGTGACAGTAAGATAGTTCTTAACGCTTTCCCTCATACGACAATTCTGCAGCAGATGATTTTGAACATATTTTGTCAAAGAAAAGAAAATCTCTATAAATGAATGGATAACCTATGACTTAAAGTGGTAAACATTGTTGCAAAAGGAGAAATTGCTCATCTTGAGCAATTTCTTCTTTTGTCACTATGTTTTCAAAAAGCCGTCTGCTGCAGAGGTGTCAGAAAGCGTCTATATGAGGAAAAGGGTTAAGGGTAGTCGCATTCCTTAGTTTGGATATGATAAGTATTTCTCAAATAATCATCGGTGATTTTTCTGTTTTCAGACCCGTGGATTCCCCGAGGATGTTCGTGAGATGATCGAGAACCTGGTACTGGCAACCCGTAAAATCTGGCAGAAGACAAAAATCAAGATGTTGCCAACTCCTGCCAAGTTCCACTACGTCTTCAACTTGAGAGATCTCAGCAGGATCTGGCAGGTCAGTCATTATACCCCCAGATACATAGTATATGGGGGCTATATAGGAGTCACGCTTGTCGGTCCGTTGGTCTGTGGACATTTCTTGTGAACACTATTTCTCAGCAACCCTTGGTCAGAACTCAATATAACTTCACAAGAATGATTGATACCAAGCCTAGTTGTGCATATTGTCGGCGTGTTGAACTGGAATTATTTTTAAATGAGTTATGGCCCCTTGAATTTCTCATACATATGTATATTGTTAGGCACCAGCTGGGGGTATTCATCACCTTCATTTATATTTCTAGTTTCTGTCAGCTCTCTTAAACATTTCACACCTACAACACTTATGCAGCAAACGACTTTGAAAACATCTTGGCAAAAATATGAAAAGTCTCAAAGTATGATTATTGAATAGAGTTGAAAACATTGTGGCAAACAGAGAAATTGCTGATAACTAGCAATTTCTCATTTTGTGAAAATGTTTTCAAAAGTTGTCAGAATGCGTCAGTATGTTGGTTAACCCTTTCCCTCATACGACAATTCTGCAGCAGACGACTTTAAACATATTTTGTCAAATAATAGAAAATCTCTTTAATTGAATGGATAACCTATGACTAAAAGTGGAAAACATTGTGACAAAAGGAGAAATTGCACGTTTTGTGCAATTTCTTCTTTTGTTACTATGTTTTCAAAAAGCCTTCTGCTGCAGAGGCGTCAGAAAGCGTCTATATGAGGGAAAGGGTTAAACCTTTTACACCTGCAGACGCGATTTGATGTATCTTTTAAATATATTTGAAAACATAATGACAATTTAAGACATTTCTCATAATGTGCAATTGTTTCTTTGGCCACAATGTTTAGAACTCAATTCAATAAATAGATATTATTTTATAGATATTTTTCTTTACTTGTGATGATGTTTTTAAATTCGTCTGCTGCAGATTTGTTGTATGTTTGAAACGGTTAACTGTGTCCTTTGCTCTGCAATTTAACTTATTAACCATACAACCTGATATGAATCTTCTTAGAAATCATTTGAGGGGAGAAAATAACATCTTGAAGATTTGAGGTTTCCTTCATGGGATAAAGATAAAAAACATTGTTGGAAAAGGGAAATGTTGTAATGAGCAATTTCTCTATTATGCCCACTATTTTTTTTAAATCACTATTTTTTAACTGAGTCAATTGACATTTTGGCGGAAGAAATTAATCTGAAAGTGTTTTGTCTTGAGTAAAGTTTAATCCTTTCCGTCATCTGACGCTTCTGCAGCAGACGGCTTTTTGAAAACATAATGACATAAGAAGAAATTGCTCAAAACAAGCAATTTCTCCTTTTGCCACAATGTTTTCCACTTTTAGTCATAGGTTATCTATTCAATTCAAGAGATTTTCTATTTTTTGACAATAAGTTCAAAGTCGTCTGCTGCAGAATTGTTGTATAAGAGTACAGTTTAAGTTCTGGTCTATAAAAGGACATGCTCTGTAATTGTTTTAAATAGATATTTTAGTTATTAATGTTTATTCTTATTGGTTACAGGGTATGTTGACTTGTACACAGGAGATTGTGACTGATTTAGGACTTCTAATGTCCCTATGGAAACATGAGTGTTACCGTGTGATTGCTGACAGGTTTACGGAACCCGCCGATAAAGAATGGTTTGAGAAAAACATCAAACAGGTATGCATTAACTTTCCAACATACAAGAAGCTTTCTGATGCCTTTTCAAATGCAGAGGACATTTGAAAAAATTGTGGTAAAGGGAGAAATTGCCCAAGTTGCCTGCGGCATATCTTTCGTATGTGGGAAAGGGTCAATTCAAGAGATCACACCTGAATGCTAATTGTTCTTTTTTCTTCTTATTTGTTAAAGGTAGTTACAAATCTGCAATAGGAAAATCTCTTTAAATGATAGTATGATTATTTGAAAGAGCTGTCAATATAGTGTCAGAAGGTGGCATTTCTCCTTTTGCAAGGCCGAGCCCAGATAGCTCAGTTGGTAGCGACGGGGGCTGTCAATCCAGGGGTTGTGAGTTCGAATCCCAGCTCGGCCAACATTTTTTAAGACGTTTGACAAAAGTCACTGTGACCTGCGTCATCCGTCTTTCAACAATGGGCTGTTTAACAGTCTATGTGGAAAAGTAGCCAGTTGCTTGGAAAGTATGTAGTGTGGTGTACTGGTGTGGGAAAACCAGGAAACGCATGAGTAGGTGAACTGGTCGGCGTGATATGACTGAATTTTTTTTTGAAAACGGCGTTAAACTCCAATCAATCAAGCAATTCTCCTTTTGCAGCAATGTTTTCAAAAGTTAGCTCATGAATAATCTTTGAGAATAGAGAATAGGAAGTATAATTCCGATACATAATTGGAAATACTGTGGGAAATAGAGAAATTGCTAGAAAAAGTGTTGGAAACATTGAAGCTCTTGAAGACATCCAGTAGTGATAAACACAGTTAACCCTTTCCCTCATATAGACACTTTCTGACGCCTCTGCAGCAGACGTTTTTTTGAAAACATAGTGACAAAAGAAGAAATTGCACAAAACGTGCAATTTCTCCTTTTGCCACAATGTTTTCCACTTTTAGTCATAAGGTTATCCATTCAATTATAGAGATTTTCTATTTTTTAACAAAATACGTTCAAAGTCGTCTGCGGCAGAATTGTCGTATGAGGGAAAGGGTTAATAATGTCGATGAATGTGAATTAGTTATAAATAGACCATTTATCCTCTTCATTCAGGTTGCTGAGGAGGAGTGTGGCGTTGCGGCTGCCACAGAAATGGGTCAGGAACCCTACTTTGTTGATTTCATGAGGGATGCCCCTGAAGTAACAGGTATAATTAAAGATGTTATAAATGACATGGCCACTGGTTCACAACACAGAATAATCTACCTTTTATGCATTTAGTACAGCACACTTTATTTTTACCCAATACTTTCTTAAGAGCATAATAGAGATAATATAGGTTATCCATTCAATTATGGAGATTTTCTATGATTTTACAAAATACGTTCAATGTTATCTGCTGCAGAATTATCGTATGAGGGAAAGGGTTAACAAACAATTAGCACCTATTGCAAACATAATAGGTAATCACCCTCTGAAGAATTCTAGTTCAGAACTACTTAGAATCATGTCCCCTTTTGTCTCATTGATCTAAACCTCCACTGAAGATGCGTAACCAAAAGCAGGTTTCACCCTGTTGTGTCCCAGTTGCCATTATGCAAGTTTGTGTGCCGCTAATCTTTTTTATGCTGCGGAAATATCTTTTCTGTCTTGTTTCTTTTGTTAACAAATCGAAGTATAAAATAACACTAAGATACCTTAACAACAACAACATTTCTCTTTTAATTCACCCGATATGAAATGTTTAAGAGTCGTCTGCTTTGATAGCATCTGGAGAATTGTAAATATTATTATCACATATAGATCTGAAAATATAATCATTTAATGTCTTTGCAGCATGGAAATTCTATAAGAACTTTGTGGGACATTGAGAAATAAATGTTGAAAACATCGTGACAAAAGAAGAAATTGCACAAAACGTGCAATTTCTCCTTTTGCCACAATGTTTTCAGCATTTATTTATCATTTTTCCACAATGTTCTTATAGAATTTTCATGCTGCAAAGACATTAAATGATAAAAGGGTTAAAACTTGTTAAAACATTTGAGGAGAGGAATGATATATATATATAGGTTCTACTGACATTTTCCTTTATTTTGAAGAACAGGGGAAAACATTGTTGGAAAATGAGAAATTGTTATAAGCAATTTCTTGTTTTCTTTCACCATTTTAAAAGAATATGAATATTTTGGAAGTGAAATATAGTAATTCTAGAATTTCATAAATGGTACACTTTTCCACATACTTTTCATTTGCTATCTTTTCCATAACTACATTCTGATATGCGACTAATACAGAAGGTTGTCATTAACATCTGATTTTCATGTGACCCCCGGCTCATTTTAACTTCTGTCTTTTTATCTGAGTGTCTTATTGCCTATGATTTCTTCAGCTTGTATTTCTCTGTTCAGGTAGGGTCAGATGTAAAACTTTAGTTCTATTGTAGCCTGATAACTATGTTATCTATAAGCATATAGAATTTGAATTAAAATGTAGAAATAATTTGTACTATTTAACATTCAATATAGAAAGTCATATCATTTTGCGTGGCATCACATAAATGGCCACAGCTTCATTATACATAATATTTTGGTACTCACATTGTTCAAATTTATAATCACTGTACAAGACATTGTGGCAAAAGACATCTGCTGTAGATGAAACAAAATGCATCTTTATATGTCGAGGGCTTGGCGTGAAACGGTTGTAACTAAAATTGGTATTTTGTTACCAAGGTTAATCACCTCGCCATAAAGTCTTTAAAAGCGTTAAATCATTGTTCTTGGTAAACAATGGAAATTTAGGTGCCATTGCTCGTTCTGAGCAATGGCACCTAAATTTGCATTGTTTACAAAGGGGTCAAAATTGCCCCTAAACCAGGGTTTACAAAATAGGTTTTAAGTTACAACCGTTTCACGCCAAGCCCTCGATATGTGTCCTTTAACCATATTAGAATTTGATGTAGCTGCAGCAGACTACTTTTGAAAACATTGAGGCAAAAGAAGAAATTGATCAGCGTGAGCAATTTTTCCTATTACCACAATGTTTTTAACGGCTACTAAATACTTTTACTATCATTTATATAGATATATCATATTTTTGCATGGATATTTACAAAGTCATCTGCTGTAGATTTGTAGAATGTGGGAAAGGGTTAATGATAATTGTGTAACTGCTTGGGAATTAGATCTTTAAGTCTTTACCTTATTTTATAATTTTCGTGGTCATCTGTGATGTAAGCTTCTGAGAAAAAAAAAATTGATCTTTAGAAAATATGAATTATGGTCTAACCCTTTCCCTCATATAGACGCTTTCTGACGCCTCTGCAGCAGACGGCTTTTTGAAAACATAGTGACAAAAGAAGAAATTGCACAAAACGTGCAATTTCTCCTTTTGCCACAATGTTTTCCACTTTTTGTCATAGGTTATCCATTCAATTATGGAGATTTTCTATGTTTTGACAAAATACGTTCAAAGTCGTCTGCTGCAGAATAGTCGTATCAGGGAAAGGGCTAATATAGAATTGATAACATTTTAGGAAAAAGAGAAGTTACTCATGTTGCAATGTTTTCAAAATGCATGTGTGCTATATAGTCACGATTTTTTTTCCGGTGACACAGTGCAAAAGGGTCTAGTTCCGTGTAATATGTAACAGTTACTTAATGCCAGCTCGAGTTGTAAAATTGCTTGTACTGAATGAGTAGAATCTATAGATAACATCCATATTTAAATGTTTGACATAGACAGTCTTGATTATGTATTTTATTTGTATAATTTTGTATTTTGATAACACACTAGTTATCATTCAGTGCTAGACAATGTATAATTTCAAATATTATGTTATAACTAATGAAAACATACCAATATATACATATAGTAACAGATAAAGTACCTGAGAAGAAGCCAGGTATTAATATGTGTATTCTGAAAACTCTTTCCCTGATACACCCTTAGTATTACTTGACAGTATTTACCTGATCCTGACCTTCATACAAAGATATATATATATATACTTTGATGACCTGAAAAGTTTGCTCTTGAGCTTTTATGTGTATTTTCATAAAAATCACAAATATGATGAGATTTCTTGATATTCTTATATTAATATATATTTTCGCCCAAAGGTCGGGTTCAGGTCAATATTGTCATGTAATACAGTAATCAAGGTCAAGGACGTATATACCCACCATTGAACGCTTTCCTACACACACAGTGAATCTGCAGCAGATGACATTGAAGACATGTAGGCTAAAGTATGGAAAGCCTCTATGAACGAAAGCGTTGTTATTGAATTGAGTTGAAAATATTGTGGCGAAAGGAGAAATTGCTCATCAAGAGCAATTTCTCATTTTGCAACAATATTTTCTAAGGTTGTCTCCTGCAGATGCATCAGACTGCGTCTGTAAGTCATTTGACAATTCTGCAGCGGATGACTGAACATATTTTTAAAAAAAATAGAAAATAGAAAAACGGCAAAAGGAGAAATTGCTTGTTTTGAGCAATTTCTTCTTTTGTCACCGTTTTCAAAAAGCTGTCTGCTGCAGGGGCGTCAGAAAGCGTCTATGTGAGGGAAAGGGTGACATATAAGTGACATTTGACTTGTTTGCTTCCTGCATCAGTAAGTTCTTGGGGAAAGAGTTTAGACATTGTCAGTTTGCATCAGATTTGGTCACTGTGTTGTTGAAAAGATGTGAATTGAGTCAAATTTCCATTTTGTATTGCATGAGAACAAAATGTATTTACTGAAAGCCCTAGAATTAGTAGAATAGACAAATGGGAAGACAATATTAAAGAGTTTATTGTAAAATTAACCCTTTTCCTGATGTAGAAGACTTTTGAAACATTAGGCAGTAGACTTTATTTGAAAACATTTTGGAAAAAAGAGAAATTGCTCAATTTCTTGCTTTTCCAAAATGCTTTTAAAAGTTGTCTTCTGCACTTCTTCAAAAGGTATCTCAAGTCATCTATATCAAGGGAAAAGGTTTTGGATATCTCCGTAATTGTAAAACCGTTTCGAAGCTATACATTGAAATGACAGCTTTTCTCAATGTATTATTTGTATGTGTTTGCATGACACTTAACATTTAAACCAATTTATGGTTTTAGAAACTATGAACAATATTATTTTTTACTGCCTATAAGCAATGATATTTTCCTACAATACACTGTCATATTTTGTGCAGGATACAGAAAAACAATTTAGATTTTTCAAAAATGACCGTTTTAGATGAAATTTGTTCCATATGAGAAAGGCTGTCTTTTGCATTATATCTAGTGTTTACAGAATGAATGACATGCATGCTTGTAAAATATCTATCTACCTTTACAACATACATATAATGCTTTACCACATACAACAAATCTGCACCAGACGACTTTGAAAACATTGATAAAGTTTGGAAGTAAATGATAGTAAAATAATTGACTAAAGTTGAAAACATGGTGACAAAAGGAGAAATTGCTTGTTTTGAGCAATTTCTTCTTTTATCGCCATGTTTTCAAAAAGCTGTCTGCTGCAGTGGCATCGGAAAGCGTCTATATGAGGGAAACGGTTAAGTGTTGTAGAGAAGTGTTTAAATAGTATAATGTTCACAAATGGTTGATATTTAGAGTTTAATGCTGTTTTCAACAGTTTTACAGTTAGATCACGAAAGTCAGTATACCTGACCATGTATATCCTGGGTCTCTTGCACCATCAAGAGTTGCATTGACTCAAAACATCCTTCCCAGGCAACCGGCTACCGCCCAGTTATAACCATAAAAGCCGGCTAAATGGGTCTGAATGATTTGAGTCAATGCAACTCTTGAGCTCTAGCAGGTGGGGTTGTATTGGTTTCATACCTTATATATTTTTATATCGATGTAAATATAAGGGGTGGGATTAATACCTTCTTTCCTGTCTACTGTGATATAACCTTGGCTGTTGAAAGCTTCGTAAAACACCAAACAAACAGATACACTTATAAATATCATCAATGACAGAATTAAGCAGTTACGAAATTGAACCCACTGCATGTTTTCACTGTTTGTTATTGTGAATGCATGACACATGTGTCTTTTACATTGGATGCATGGTGTATGTAAAACAGTTGTACTCTTGTTATTTTAGGATGCCGACTTAACAATGTGCTTAAGGGGGAAGGTTGACATATTATAACAATTGGGACTGGACAATGTGAACGCAATAAAACTCGACCCTTACACTCTGTGCTAGGGCGAGTGTGTAAAACAAAGATAGATTTACTGTTAACCGATTTATTAATAGTGGAATAAGATTGGCCGTTGGGGTATAGCAATAACTGTGGACGGCGTGGTGGACAACACACTGTGTACTACAATTCTGATCGGGTCCATTCCGATAATTGCAATATTAACCTCCAATCCATATCGGGTCCATTCCGATAATTACAATATTAACCTCCAAACCATCCTTAGTTTACTTTTAAAATCCAAAGGGCCTAAAAGCGGGGTCCACGAGAGATGCGCTACTACAAGACATCCATTGCTTGTTCTGGACAACCCTCTCCCCTAAAATCTAATGACATAAATTTGGAATGGCATATGCTTGATAACAGGGGGAGGCCACCTCACAAGGTTTCCGTCATTGTTGACATGCCATGCAAGGCAGCCCCCACCAATTCAAAGCTTCCCCCATCGACACCCGAGGCCCCGTTCCTGTTTAATGCAGAGTCCAGGCACCGAGGTCGGATGGAGGAGTGCCGAAGAAAAGTAAACAATTTTAAGTTTAAATATCCCAAAAATCTTGGATCACCACGCCGTCCACTCACTGGCCGCAAGAATACCGCCAACGACGAAAAAATAAATAATAATAAAATAATTCAATATCAAAATATGATGAAAGTTTCTGTAGTCAATCAATTTGAAGGTTCACTCTGAATACTTTTTACACACACACACGTTGATAAACAGCTTGTTCAGGGTACTTCCAAGGCTGTGATGGTCCGTCTTCTCTTATTCAAAGCTGTTAACCAAGCTCGTTCACTACATCATTGACTTTGTTTGGTGCTATTCTCAAATACCAATGGCATTATTCCCCAGGAGCTGTAAGTAGAAATCTAGAGCAGGATCAGTAGTTCAAAATAATAAAAAAATGGGTCGGGTTGGGTGGGTAATTTTTTAATTCCGTTAACGGTCTTGCTTCGATAAATAGCGGAAGAAGAAGGCCGAAAAGTTGCGGTGACTGATTAAGTCAGAGTAATCCAAATGCCAACCTCATCTCGGTGATAAGGCGCTCATTCAGTGAGAATAGCAACAAGCATCTAGAAAACAAGATGCGGATGTAAACAACCAACTACATAAACAGTATAACATGAGTTAAGCAAATAGTCCCCGGCATGCATTTAATACATGCCGGATCAAACCTATCTGTCAGCCCCAAAACAAATGGGATTATGGCCATAGCCGTAATCCCGATTATTTTAGGATGCCGACTTAACAATGTGCTTAAGGGGGAAGGTTGACATATTATAACAATTGGGACTGGACAATGTGAACGCAATAAAACTCGACCCTTACACTCTGTGCTAGGGCGAGTGTGTAAAACAAAGATAGATTTACTGTTAACCGATTTATTAATAGTGGAATAAGATTGGCCGTTGGGGTATAGCAATAACTGTGGACGGCGTGGTGGACAACACACTGTGTACTACAATTCTGATCGGGTCCATTCCGATAATTGCAATATTAACCTCCAATCCATATCGGGTCCATTCCGATAATTACAATATTAACCTCCAAACCATCCTTAGTTTACTTTTAAAATCCAAAGGGCCTAAAAGCGGGGTCCACGAGAGATGCGCTACTACAAGACATCCATTGCTTGTTCTGGACAACCCTCTCCCCTAAAATCTAATGACATAAATTTGGAATGGCATATGCTTGATAACAGGGGGAGGCCACCTCACAAGGTTTCCGTCATTGTTGACATGCCATGCAAGGCAGCCCCCACCAATTCAAAGCTTCCCCCATCGACACCCGAGGCCCCGTTCCTGTTTAATGCAGAGTCCAGGCACCGAGGTCGGATGGAGGAGTGCCGAAGAAAAGTAAACAATTTTAAGTTTAAATATCCCAAAAATCTTGGATCACCACGCCGTCCACTCACTGGCCGCAAGAATACCGCCACAGCAAATTTGGAACAAATTTGTCCCCCATTCTGAGGCCTACTGGTTTGCATCATATGATAGTTTGTTAGGATTTTCCAGAAATGTTTTTATGGATTCCGACAATGTATTGAGAAAAAGGTTGTTGCCTACAGGGGAAAGATGCACCCCGTCATTGGAAAACAACCCTTTTGTTGTAGTGTCTATTTCATGAATACAAGGTGCATTTTTCGCATGCTATGATGGCCTCAATTTTAAAAACTATATCAGCAATCTTGGCAAGTGGGATGCGTATCACCATATCAATGGTGTCTATATCAAGACCAAGAAAACACAAATGTGTTGTAGGACCCTCTGTCTTTTCCTGAGCGACTGGTACACCCAGAGATTCCATTCTTTCGTGAAAGACAGACATTATTGCTGCACAATGATTGGTGCCTTTTCTTCCACCAAACAAAAAATCATCAAGGTAATGTAAAAAACTACCAACCGTTGCGTGCCTTGCCACGCAAAACTCAAGAAAAGAGGCAAAGAGCTCCCATGTTTGACATGCTAGGCTACAGCCGAAAGGCATGGCTTTGTCGAAATAAAACTTCCCTTCAAACATAAAGCCTAACTGATCGAAATCTAAAATTGACACTGGCAGGAGCCTGAAAGCTGCCCTAATATCTGATTTGCCCAAAAGGTAGCCTTGACCTAGATCATGCACCATATTTACTGCTTCATCAAATCTTGTATATTGGACAGAACACAGCTTAGGGTCTATGAAATCGTTTAGAGAAGACCCAGCAGGGTAGGATAAATGATGAATTAATCTGAACTCCCCCGGTTCATGTTTTGGTACTAAACCCAAAGGAGAAATTCTTAGTGTTGGTATGGGGCGATTATCAAATGGGCCAGCCACCCTACCCGCATTAATTTCCGACGTTATTTTTCTTCGAACTATTTCTGGTTGATCTCTGGCCGATTTCAAGTTTTTTTAATTGGTTGGGGTGCGTGGTCCCGAAAGGGAAACCACATTTAAAGCCATTTATGATGGCAGCCGCTTTTGAAGAATCATAGTGGATAAGCTCCCTTTCCAGCTTAAAAATATTTATTGGGGTGTTTGCGAGAGAAAAAAGGTTACCATTGTTGATCGAGGCAGTGTGCGAGGAAGAGGATTCAACATCAGCATGGCTTGCGACATTACTGTTTGCCACTCCTCGGGTTGCCCCCTCGACCCAGGGAGTGGTAACCCCCTCCACCCCGAAATGAATGGCCCCCCCTACTAGGGTTCAATTTGAACAATTACTTTTGCCATGGTTTGTTAGGCCGCAGTGTGAGCAGGAATGGGGGAATTTACATTGCTTCCATGAACAAGTTCCCTTATTAAAGTCTATGCAGGACCCTTTACCCATAGTATGGATTGGTTGTTGCTCATGTAATTGGTTGGTCATGATGCGCAGCCACAGATCATAGTTTAGTTTGTCCCATGGCTGAAGGTTGGCCGCTTGCCGGATTCGAAACTGCTCATCGTACGAGCGCCATGCAAAGGACTTGGAACGACTTGCTGCCTCCCTTATAATAACCATGTATTGCAAAAGCTCCTGAACTTTGTCAGGATATTTTACTAGGTAAATGGACATAAAAATCACGAATGCGTCGGTCCATTTTTCCGAGCTCGTAATTTTCTCCGTAGGGGCCTTTGGACGCGACTCCATCTGGCCCCTCTCATTTATAACAATGTTGCCGTAACTGAAAATTTCGCTCAGTTCCACACTGCCTTTTAGTAGCAGCGCAAAATTAAAGAATTGGTTCGACCAAACTTTTTGTTTAAGGGCAAGTGGCACGTGGGCCAAAACCTCGTCAGATCCTAAATGGACGGGTGAGGGAGTGGAATCCGAATTAAACAAGAGGGCCAAGATGGCCCTAAATCGATCACCTAATTGATAGTAAATTAGTAGCAAATATTTAACTGCAAATATCTGGACATTTTTATCAGGGAGTGCAAATGAAACTGAAAGGAGTGGACACTTCTCAAGAAACAGCTTATCAGTAAAGGCCATTTATATCTTGAAATCTAACAAGAACTCACCCGAGGAACATTTCTACCAAATTATATTTGAATCTGACAGGCAGATTCGGAGGAGAAGATTTTTAAAGTTTGGACATTTTGTCCCCTTTCTGATGCCGCAGCAACCAAAGTTCTCATTGGAATTTTAATTTTTGAACAATTTTGAAAGAGGACCACCAAAGGAACATTCCTGTGATGTTTTGTGGTAATTGGTCTATTGGAATGGTAGGAGATGGTTGTCATTTGTAGCTAAAAGTTCAATTTATCCCTTTTGTGATGACGCCTGGTTGCTATGATTGTGTAACCAATCAAAACGGCTTAAAACAAATTAAAAAGAGGATCATTACAGTAAGATTCATATTATATTTTCTTTAAATCAGACAAGCATTTGCATAAAAATGGAATTTTCAAATTTTGCCATTTTGCCCCTTTTTTGATGCGGCCTAACTGCCATGTTTTTCGACCAATCAGTATGGCTTGAACAATTTTTATAGAGGGTCACCCAATGAACATTTCTACCAAATTATATTTGAATCTGACAGGCAGATTCGGAGTCGGAGGAGAAGATTTTTAAAGTTTGGACCTTTTGCCCCCTTTCTGATGCCGCAGCAACCAAAGTTCTCAATGGAATTTAAATCTTTGAACAACTTTGAAAGAGGCCAACCAGAGGAACAGTCCTGTGATGTTTCACGGAAATTGTCCTTGGAGTTTGGGAGGAGATGATGTTTAAAGCTAAAAGTTAACGCCGGACGGACGACGGACAAAAAGTGATAGGAATAGCTCACCTGAGCCTTCGGCTCTGGTGATCTAAAGAGGGTACGGAGTTAAATTGGTTCTCAGGCAGACCCGTATCAGTTCCTAAAGTTTGTCTTAATACTGACTCAAAATCAACAAAATTAGTATTACTTATCAAGGGAACCTCACCTGATGCTGAAGCATCGTGGCTTGCAAGCGTTGCGGTTTCCACCGATACCGGATCAATCTGCCTGGTTCGTGGCCTCTTGGTAGGCTTCGTAGCCTGTTGAGTGCTTGCTCTTTTGGTATTTGGCATTGTCTTCAAACGATGACAGAAATTTACGTCGATAATTAAAGATATGTAATTTTTTAATTCCGTTAACGGTCTTGCTTCGATAAATAGCGGAAGAAGAAGGCCGAAAAGTTGCGGTGACTGATTAAGTCAGAGTAATCCAAATGCCAACCTCATCTCGGTGATAAGGCGCTCATTCAGTGAGAATAGCAACAAGCATCTAGAAAACAAGATGCGGATGTAAACAACCAACTACATAAACAGTATAACATGAGTTAAGCAAATAGTCCCCGGCATGCATTTAATACATGCCGGATCAAACCTATCTGTCAGCCCCAAAACAAATGGGATTATGGCCATAGCCGTAATCCCGATTATATACAAGGTTGATATATGAGCGGTACTCTGCAAGACACCGAACCTTAACGTAATTATGAAACATGTTGGAAAAGACCTGTGTTCTTATACTTGCTAAGGATTCAAATAGATACTGCTGCAAAGTCTGATCGGAGTGTGCAGATGCCCTGGCTGATCTAAATCTGCACTGGTCACAAAATCCTTAAAGTAGCTTTTTTTGCAGAGCACTGCTCATATCTTCTTTTGCATGTCATCAATTCAGAGCTCTAAATAAGGGGCGTTTTGCATGTTCTAAAATCCTTATTTGACCGTATAACCCTATTTTTTGGGAACTCAAAAGAATTGTTGCATTGAGACGGTTCTTTTGAGTACCCACATCATAGGGTTTGGTTTGATGAAAAGAGCTGTATACTCCTCTTTATCTGGACCTCTGCACCATCCATATCCTTATGAACTTATATACACAATATGATACAGTCATCTTTGAAAACATCTAAGGAAAACCATAATTATATAACGGAAAAATTAGAATGATGTTTTCCGGACATTTATCAAATTTATTGTCTAAAAGATCATATGTGGTATTTGGTAAATATGCACATTTTTTAAAGACTGGTTTATTTAATAAACATGACCTTTAAAGCGACTGAAATCCAGATGGCACGAAAAAAGAAAAAAAAAAATTGAATTCGCCCTAAATGTTATTCTTTATGTTATCCAAGTAAAACCAGGGTAGAAAATGTATCATTTTTAACGAATTATTTTTTCTCAAAAAATAATACAGTTAACGCGATCGTTTTTCTTTCCGGAAGTCACGGTTAAACTACACTTCCGCTTAGAATACACATTCGCTGCACCTAAATAGTCCTAGTATTTTTTCGATATTAAAATGACTTCTACGTGTTATTTCAATACAGTGAAGTCATAATTATACTATCGAATCATCATAGATAATCAATTTTCTAGAAAATATCAAATTAACAGTACGCGCATATATATTTCATTTGTCGGCAGGTACGTATAAGCCACGAGTATGAATTTTAGTCGTATGCCCATTCACTAGAAGTCGACCCCACGCTGTATAGAACAATGTTAATCTCACAAATATGCCACTACGCAGAGCTCAGTGAAATAGTCAGTGTGCATTTTAAACGCTCGCATCGCCGTTGTTTCTCCTTTTTCCAACATGATAACGATGATCAAAGAGGCTTTCTAATTATAGATCATGGTTTACATACGCGCGCATTCAGTTAGCTTAATATATATACGAAAGTACCGCTCAAAGTTGTATCAAAGTACCGTGGTGCAATGGAGAGCGTGTAGAACTACTAATCATGGACTACTTATGGACGCGAGTTCGAGTCCTATTAGGAACTGTTTTTTTTTTTTTTTTTTAATTCTTATTTTATGCGATTTGTTAAACATTATAGATTTATAATAATTAATTCACTCACATGAAACATAGTTATAATATAAGCCGAAATCCTGGATCCGCCCCTGGTGACGAAAACAAATCGAACTAACAATGTAAATCTCACAAATATGCCATGGGTGTTTTGACAGACTTTACGCAGAGCTCAGTGAAAGAGTTAGTGTGCATGTTAAACGCTCGCATCGCCGTTGAAATGCTACATTTACTAAAACTGTCAACTGATAAAAAAAAATCTCTGGACAAAAATATTAATAATAATAAAATAGACTAAATTGTGCAATAGCATGATCAATTGCATTCATAAATTAGATTTTACAAATGTTCAAAATAATTCGTTACCAGTACTTCAGTACTTTGATTATCAATAAAGTGAACTTGAGTCGTTTTCAATTTTAAAAACATTTTTGAAAGAGGAGAGTTCCTCAAACATATTATACTTTTCTACTTTTATGACAAAAACAAGGTCAGTTTATTATGTATTTCTATGTAGATTAAACCTTTCCCACAGTCATCTGCCGCAGAGGAATCAGAAAGCGTCTACATGCTGGAAATGGTTAAACTAGTTAAATCTATTATGGGATAGTTCAATTTACAAAACCTAAAATAAAGCTCCACATTTTCAAATGTTCCAACATATTTGTAAGATGTTTTCACAGCAGAACACAGAACACCATTAAAAGATGGCAAGATTGAAGTTTTCGAAAATACATTTTAAATATCCCATAAATTGATATACAATTCCAAATTTCTATTTCCATGGAAACAGGTGAAGAAGGTGATGATGCAGACTTTGATGCTCCCAAAGTATATGAACCCATTAAGTCATTAGAACAACTAGGAGACAAACTGATTATGTACATGGAGCAGTATAACGAGACGGTTAGAGGTGGTAAAATGGACATGGTGTTTTTCAAGGTAAGGTCTTTAACTCTTTCCCTCATATAGACACTTTCTGACGCTTCTGCAGCGCAGACAGCTTTTTGAAAACATAGCGACAAAAGAAGAAATTGCTCAAAACAAGCAATTTCTCCTTTTGACACAATGTTTTCCACTTTCAGTCATAGGTTATCCATTCAATTATAGAGATATTCCATTTTTGACAAAATATGTTCAAAGTCGTCTGCTGCAGATTTGTCGTATAGGGTTAACCCTTTCCCACATACAACAAATCTGCAGCAGACTACTTTGAAAAACGTCTAGGCAAAAATGTGAAATATCTCAATAAATGAGTTTTATCATTATAAAGAGTTGAAAATAGTGTGGCAAAAGGTTAAAATTGCTCATCATGAGCAATTTCTCCTTTTGCCACATTGTTTTCAAAAGTCGTCTGCTGAAGATGCATCAAAATGCGTCTGCAAGTGGGAATGTGTTAACGCTTCCCCACACATAGCAAAGTCATGGTGGAGTTCCCTTGGGCAAGGCACATCTCCTAGCCTAGTACTGGTTTGTTTGGCCAGGGATCATGGATGAGTGATCTTTCACCGTGATAAAACTAAAGTAATGTTAAAAAGGGAGTAAAAACCCAATAATACAAAACATAGAGCAAATCTGCAGCAAACGACTTTGAAATATCATGGCAAAACTGGAGAAAGTTAAATGAGACTACAATAATTGTAAAGAGTTGAATTTGCATCTTAATTGTTTGTGTCAAAATGTGTATTTACATGTGTGTGTGTGTCAAAGGGTTAATATATTTAACAACAATAATTATATCACATACATTAAGAAGATATATAGTTGGAAATATGACCCATGGGAGAATATCAATTGCTTGTATGATATGATTCATATAAGCCACACAGCATGAAGACTTGCTTTCTCTTTTTCCCCAATTACAACACAAATACAACTGACTATGAAAGCATCTATGCAACAGTAAGGCAACTCTTGTTGAATGAAAGTATAAGCATGTGGTAAAGGGGTTAAGATTTACAGGGTTATACCTTTCCCTCATACAACAATGCTGCAGCAGACGTCTTTAAACATATTTTGTCAAAAAATAGAAAATCTCTATAATTGAATGGATAACCTATGACTAAAAGTGGAAAATATTGTGTCAAAAGGAGAAATTGCTTGTTTTGAGCAATTTCTTCTTTTGTCACTATGTTATCAAAAAGCCATCTGCTGCAGAGGCGTCAGAAAGCATCAATATGAGGGAAAGGGTCATACCACAAAGTGTAAAACAGACTTTCGAAAGATTCTCTCTTTCATTGGAATGTTTTAATTCGTCTCCCTATGATTTGTCAGAATTATTTCTCTATGTCTACTAACAAAAATATCTACTATTTCAGGATGCGATGACCAACTTGGTAAAGATATCTCGTGTTATTCGTACTCCCAGAGGCCATTCCCTACTTGTGGGTGTGGGTGGTTCTGGAAAGCAGAGTTTAACGCGACTTGCCTCTTTCATCGCCAGCTATAAAACATTCCAGATTACTCTAACAAGGTAGGTACCTACTCTTATATCGGTTGTTTCACACAATAAACCAACCTAATCTTTACTACTAGTGAAGATACGGATCACCCTTCTCTGCAACCCAGTCGGATCTGGATCTTCCCTATTCCATGTAGTTGATGAAGTGTCCAGGAAGCCTTCAAGGCATAGTTATGAACAGCATCTGACCTGATTGGTACACAGTTTGATGTTCAGAGCACTAGTTACGGAAGAGTGAACTGGTCTATACCCATCTATATCTCTCTTATGACTCCACTAAACCCTATGTTGTGGGTACTCAAAAGAATCGTCTCACTGAGATGATTCTTTTGAGTACCCCACATCGTGTTTGAGTTTCTGAGCTCTGATCTTGATTGCGATTAATTTCAAAACATCTGAAACATATGGTTATTACCATTAGAATTTCAAAACAGAAAAAGCAAAGATCTGAATATCTTGTGTATTTTATAACCAAACAGATCGTACAATGTGGGTAACTTGATGGAGGACCTGAAGTTCTTGTATAGGACAGCCGGCCAGCAAGGCCAAGGTATCACCTTCCTCTTCACAGACAATGAAATTAAAGACGAAGCTTTTCTGGAGTACCTCAACAATATTCTCTCCTCAGGAGAGGTGAGTTCAATCTTTAGTCATCCTTGTTTAACCATTTCCCACTTGCAGACGTATTCTGACACATTTGCAGCAGACGACTATTGAAAACATTGTGACAAAAGGAGAAATTACAACAAATCTGCAGCAGACATCTTTGAAAACATTGTGACAAAAACCTGAAAAATCTCCATAAAAGATAGCTTAAGTGTTAAATAAAGTTGAAAACATTGTGGCCAAAGGAGAAATTGCTCATTTTGAGCAATTTCTTCCTTTGTCGCCATGTTTTCAAATAGCCGTCTGCTGCAAAGGCACAGACAGCGTATATATGAGGGAAAGGGTTAAGCCACCACAATTTATGAAGGTGTTTATAAAAAACCTTTTTCCACATACACCAAATTTGCAGCAGACGACAGTGAAAAGATAAAGACAAACTTTTTGAAAGTCTATAAAAATAAATATAATTATTGAATGGAATTGTATAACATTGTTGCAAAAGGAAAAATTGCACCTAATGATCAATTTGTCTCCTTTTGCCACAATTGTATAAGTTATATCTGCAGCAGATGTGTCAAAATGAGTCTGCATATGAGAATGGGTTAAAAAAAGATATTTTTGAAAATATGATGGAATAGTGAAATACCTGAAGAAATACTGTTGTTATGGACCAATACATGTTTGATATTTTCTCCTCCAGGTGTCAGGTCTGTTTGCCCGTGATGAGTTGGATGAGATGACAAATGAACTCATTGGAGTGATGAAGAAAGAGTTCCCAAGGAGACCTCCAACCAATGAGAACTTGTATGATTACTATCTGAGCCGATGTCGCCAGAATCTTCATCTGTGTCTTTGTTTCTCACCTGTTGGAGAGAAGTTTAGAAACAGATCCCTCAAATTCCCTGGTCTCATCTCTGGTTGTACAATGAACTGGTTCCAGAGGTGGCCTAAGGATGCCCTTATTGCTGTATCCAATCACTTCTTGGCCAGCTACGAGATCGTTGCTACTCCAACTGTTAAGCAGGCTGTTGTCAACACAATGGGTATCTTCCAGGACTTGGTTGCTGAATACTGTCTTGACTACTTCCAGAGATTCCGTCGTCAGACGTATGTCACCCCAAAATCTTACTTATCATTTATCGCTGGTTACAAAGACATTTATGGACAGAAAAGAGGAGAGATTGGTATCCTAGCCGACAGAATGAACACTGGTCTTAAAAAACTTGTGGAAGCCTCACACTCAGTCAATGAACTCTCAAAAGAGCTGGCTGTTAAAGAGAAAGAATTGGCTGTTGCTTCTAAAAAAGCTGATGCTGTATTGACCGAGGTAACAGTGAAAGCCCAATCTGCTGAGAAAGTGAAAGCTACTGTCCAGGTTGTGAAGGATAAAGCTCAGGGCATTGTAGACTTCATCTCTGTAAGTTCAATGTTGCTAAACTTTGTAAACTATCATTTTTACTAACTTTATAAATCATTTACGTGACATGATAATTTTAGGCTCAGAGTTGTCACCTTTCATCTGTTGAAAAACTTAAGGATTTTAGAAGTTGAGTTTTATTTTGATACAAATTTCTTCTTTTCTCATAATATTTTCTTTCAACAATCATCTCCTACAGAGGTGTCAAGGTGAGCCTATATCCGAAATAAACAGGATATTCTGTGCATCTAATATTCCATCTTTTAGAAGTAGTTATACTTTACATAATAGATTGTCATACATGAAATTATTTTAGGATATTTTTACAAACGTTTATTATCAAGATACTGTTGTTTTTACCTGCAGACAGACAAGGCTGTTGCTATGGGGAAACTGGAAGCAGCCAGACCTGCTCTAGAAGAGGCAGAAGCTGCTCTGCAGACTATTAAACCAACCCATATTTCTACTGGTAGGATTTACCTGGTCTTTTTCATACATTCATCCCTTCCCATTAACCCTTTCCCACATACAACAATTCTGCAGCAGACGGCTGCAAAAACATATTGGCAAAAAAGTGAAATATCTCCATAAATGAGAGTTTAATTATTATATAGAGATGAAAACATTGTGGCAAAAGGAGAAATTGCTCGTTTTTGAGCAATTTCTCCTTTTGTCACAATGTTTTCAAAAGTCGTCTGCTGAAACTCGTCAGAATACATCTGCAAGTGGGAAAGGGTTAACAACAAAACTGTTGTAGATTACTGAAACTATACAAATCAATAATCTTTTATATTATCTGCATCCCTTTTACTGAAACTCTAATTATTGAATAGAGTTGTAAACATAATGACAAAACGAGAAATTACTCAATATGATGAATTTCTTCTTTTGACACAATGTTTTTCAAAAAAGTCCCCTGCTGCGATGCATCAAAATGTTTCTGCATACGGGAAAAGGTTAACAAATAGATAAGTGGCATATTTCACTCTCCAGAATCCGTAAAACAAAAAATGGTTTTAACCCCTTTCGCCCCATGTAGACACTTTATGACACCTGAGCTAAGAGGACTTTGAAAACAGTGTGGCAAAAGGAGAAATTGCTGATAATGAGCAAAAATCTTGTGGTAAAAGTAGAAATTACTCATCATGAGGCATTTTTAGCTGCACTGGCCGAAAGCCAGTTGAGCTTAATATATATATGTCATGGCGAATTGCGTGTGTGCATCAACTTTTTGCTTCTCCTCCCTAACCACTTGGCCAATTGGGATGAATCTTCATAGGAAGCATCCTCTCAATGTAATCTCCTAAATTATTTCAAATTTTTTGGATCCATGCAAAATTCTGGTTTCCATGGCAGTCGAAAGAAAAAACTTTAAAATTCTTCTCCTCGAAAATTACATTGCCGATTTTCAAATAATTTTTGTAGAAATGTTCCATGAATGACCGACCCTCTATCAGATTCCTTCAAGCCATGTTGATTGGTCGAAAAACATGGCTACCAGGGGACGGGGCTATTTTGCCTTATATGGCTAAAGTGAAAGCTTTAATAATCTTCTCCTCCGCAAGTGTCAGGCCAATTTTCAAATAATTTTGTTGAAATGTTCCTTGGATGACCCTCTATCAGATTCCTTCAAGCCATGTTTATTAGTCGAAAAACATGGCCGCCAGAGTGCGGGGCTATTTTGCTTTATATGGCTATAGTGAAAACTTAAAACATCTTCTCCGAAAGTGTCGGGCCAATTTTCAAATTATTTTGCAGAAATGTTCCTTAGGTGACACTCTACGAGATTCCTTCAAGCCATGGTGATTGGTCAAAGAACATGGCCCCCAGGGGGCGGGGCTGTTTGAAGATTTAATTTTTGGCTAATGGCAGTGGAATGATTCTGGCCCTTTTTGGACTTTTGTTCATTTTAGTGACAATGTATTCATAACTGGTCTGCTACAGATGTGTCAAAATACATCTCATTTCATATCAAACAATTTTTCCACTTTCAGTGCGTAAGCTAGCCAAGCCACCCCACTTGATCATGAGAATTATGGACTGTGTGTTGATCCTCTTCCAAAAGCGTATTGAACCCACCCAGATGGACCCAGAACGACCTTGCATGAAACCCTCCTGGAGTGATGCCCTCAAACTGATGTCCGGTGGCGGCTTCCTTCAAGGTCTTATGAACTTTCCTAAGGTTGGTTGATGTTTGTTTTTGTTTTACTTTTTAAATTTGATATACAAGGATAAACAGTTACCATGCTGACGGCGAAGTGCTTGACTTGTTTCAAGGCAGCACTCCGTGCATGTCCGGTGAAATTTAAGCCCTGTCCGAATTTTGGAATGAGACAGTCCTAGGTTCCTACCTTAAGACGGTCGTTTGCTATAAGGAAGTCCCGCCGTTGAAACCCGAGCTGACAGCGAAATGCTCACCTTGTTTCAAGGCAGCACTGCATATGGCCGAGGAAATGATATGAATTTTGTTTCCCCTTTTAACTGTAAGGTTTAGTGTTTATTGAAGGCAACCCTGATCAATGGCAAAGACGCCTTGAAAACCTAGTATTTTGGCATTTTCAGGACAAAATCAATTGTATATTATATATGATGTATTATTACAGACAAGAAATAATCAATTGAGAGACAGTATATTATATATGATGTATTATTACAGACAAGAAATAATCAATTGAGAGACAGTATATTATACATGATGTATTATTACAGACAAGAAATAATCAATTGAGAGACAGTATATTATATATGATGTATTATTACAGACAAGAAATAATCAATTGAGAGACAGTATATTATATATGATGTATTATTACAGACAAGAAATAATCAATTGAGAGACAGTATATTATATATGATGTATTATTACAGACAAGAAATAATCAATTGAGAGACAGTATATTATATATGATGTATTATTACAGACAAGAAATAATCAATTGAGAGACAGTATATTATATATGATGTATTATTACAGACAAGAAATAATCAATTGAGAGACAGTATATTATATATGATGTATTATTTTAAACAGGACTCAATCAATGGAGAGACTGTGGAGTTGTTGGCACCATACCTGAATATGGACGATTATAATCTTGAAAGCGCTAAAAAAGTGTGTGCTGATGTAGCCGGACTCTGCAGTTGGTCACAGGCTATGAGCTTTTTCTACAGCATTAACAAGGAAGTATTGCCATTGAAGGTAAGTCTACCTGTTCCAAAATCCACCCCCCGATTAATAATATATATTTTACTTACAACAATACGTTTTTTGCTACTGAAAGCGTATGTACCGTTTTAAGCTCATTTAAAAGTAGGGGTTTTGTGATACCTTTTGGTGTCGTCGTCTGCGTCGTTACAAAACTTTAACCTCATAACTAAAACAAAACGCATTCAACATTTTCAAATGAAATTTGGTACACATGTTCTTAGGAACAATATGCATGTCTATACCAAGCCCCATAACTGTGGTTTTAATAATTATTCAGTAATACCTCTTTTTCGACTAAGAAAAAAACAGACGAGCTTTGGTGTTGGTGTTTGCATGCGGCGCTCTTGTTTTGTATAGCTGTAATTTAAACTTGTTACATTTTTTTTTTATCTGGTTTATTGTTTATGCCTACATCCATAGATTTGATCAGCCGATTGTGTGTGTTTCATTTATACCTAATATGATAAAAAATTATCATACATGGTGTATTATTATTTTAAACTCAAATGTTTTAAACTTAGAATGGTCTAAAAAGAATACTTGGTGTGCATAGTTATCAGTGATATTCCAATATAACCCAAATTATAAAAATAATCATGTTTTGTTATCATGTTTACTTTTAGGCTAACTTGGCAATTCAAGAAGCCAAGCTTGCTGTTGCCATGGGTGACCTGAATGATGCCCAAGCTCAGTTGGATGAGAAGAACCGTGAGTTGGCAGAGGTGATGGCTATGTACGATGCTGCCATGTCAGAGAAACAGGTAGGGTTGTTAACTTATATGTTACAGACACTTTTGAAGCAGACAACTGTTGATAACATTGTGACGAAAGGATAATTTGCTCATGATGAGCAATTTCTCCTTTTGCCCCACCTTTTTTAAGTCTTTGAATAATTATGTTTCAATTTATTAAGATACACCATATTTTTCCTGGATGTTTCCAAAGTGGTTTGCTGCAGATTTGTCATATTTCTTAAAGGGTTAAAAAATGTGCTCTATTTCAACTTATGAAATTAAGTTACTTCATTTCAACAGCTGGAATTCCTTAGAAAATGCTATAGTTTGGTTTCTGGAAAGCAAATGCATTGCCGATTATTGCATGTACTGTGTTCACTCCATTTTCCACATAATTTAAAAATGCATGTGGAAATCGATTACATCAAACGTTTTTTTTTTGTTTTTTTTTTTGATTATAACATGATTCTATTAACTGATATTTCCTTGAATTCAAACAGACTCTTGTGGATGATGCCGAGGCTTGTCGTAGGAAGATGACAAACGCCACTGCCCTGATTGAAGGTCTGGGTGGTGAAAGGGTGAGATGGACTGCAGCAAGTCAAGGGTTTGAGGCCCAGATACAGAGACTGGTGGGCGACGTCCTGCTTTGTACAGGCTTCTTGTCCTACTGTGGACCTTTTAACCAGGAGTTCCGTACTCTCCTCAACAAAGGATGGAAGAAGGAAATGGTGGCTGCAAAGATTCCGTTTACTGAGGTTTGTGTTTAAACCCTTTCCCTCATGCAGACCACATTTTGATGCCTTTGTAGCAGATTTTTTGAAAACAATGTTGCAAAAGCAGAAATAGACCATGACTAATTTCATCTTTTGCCTCAATAGTTTAATCTCTTTTCACGTTTCATTTATAGAGATTTTAGTTTTGCTTTCATGATTATACATAGATTTGTTATATGCAGGAGAGAGTTAATCCATTATTGAATATGACATTTTAGAGTCATCCATTTTGGAAACAACTGTGTAAAAATAACTAATATATCTCAACAATTATAAGTGATTTTTTATATCAAAGAAAAACTATTATGAAAAACAAAAAGTCATAGATCTAGATAAGGGGCATTTTGCATGTTCTAAAATCCTTATTTTACTCTCTAACCCTATGTTGTGGGTACTCAAAAGAATCGTCTCAGTGAGACGATTCTTTTGAGTACCCACAACATAGGGTTTGCTTCAATAATAAGAGAGCAATTGTGGGAAAAAGAGCTGAGTACTCCTCCTTATCTGGGCCTCTGAAGAGTGACAGACGTCAAATCAAAAAGTGCATGTATCAAAATACAAAACGCAAATGTTTGACTGATATCAGGCTTTAGACCCTCAGACGACTTTTGAAAACATTGTGGCAAAAGAAGAATTTGCTTAAAATGAGCAATTTCTCCTTTTGTCACAATGTTTTCAACTCTATTGAATAAATATACTTTCATTTATAGAGAATTAATTCATTTGTCCACAGATGTTTCCAAAGTCTGTTGCAGATTTATTTGTATGTTGGAAAGGGTTAATGCAGTTCATTTATATATATTTCTATATTGTTTTCAGGACTTGAACTTAGTAAGCATGTTGGTGGACAATGCAACCATCAGTGAGTGGGCTTTAGAAGGGTTGCCCAATGATGACTTGTCCATTCAGAACGGTCTGATTGTGAACAAAGCCCCCCGATTTCCTCTGCTGATTGATCCCCAAGGTCAGGGTAAGATTTGGATCAAGAACAAAGAACTCAAGAACGATATGCAGGTGAGTGATTATAAACTTTGAATGTTTCTAGAAATAACGTATTCACCCTTTTGTCTGTGTAGGCGTACATGTTGGTAATTTTTTGGCTTACCGGCAGAACTCGAGGTATGGTGCGTTTTGCATGTATTAAAATCCTTATTTGACCCTGAAAGTCTGTGGTGTGGGTACTCAAAAGAATCCTCTCAGTTAGACGATTCTTTTGAGTACCAACATCATAGGGATTAGTTGGATAATAAGAGAGATATTGTGGGGAAACGAGATGAATACCCCTTTTTATCTGGACCTCTGTTACCGGTAAGTCCTAGTGTAGCAAGCCTATTCAATGTGTATTCACACTCCAAGAATGGTAACTCAAACTTTATTACTTTGAATATTATCTCTCCTCAAGTTAAAAATTGACAAGAAAAAAGTTATGATCTAGAATTTTTGTTCCTTTTCTTTCTTAATTGTTTTTAAAAAACTTTGGCGCAGAAATATTGACTTATCTTCATTTGGCTTATGTATGATATCGGCCTTTACATTCCTACATACTGATCTTATACTAGAAGATTATTCAATGGCCAATTCACTGGATGGAAAACAGTGCAGTCCCTGATCATTTGATGTGTATGTACAGGCTGATTGTGTTCTGCATGGGTCGCATATATCTTACTGTATATTTTTGTTGTCTTTTGGTTTTAATGAAGTTTCACCTTTTTCATCATTTGCATTTTGCCGATATCTTTCCAGTAATTTCAGCCTTTTTTTCTTGGTCTTGAATGATTCATTTTGTTTCATCTGTTTGGTAATTAGGTGACATCACTGAACCACAAGTACTTTAGGAGCCATCTGGAAGACTGTTTATCCCTCGGTCGACCTCTTCTCATAGAGGATGTGGGTGAAGAGCTGGATCCCGCCCTGGACAACGTACTGGAGAAGAACTTCATTAAGAGTGGTTCCACGTTTAAGGTAAGTACTTCGAGCGTGTAGTTACTACCCATTTATCGCGGGTATGGTTGTGGCATCTACTCGGTAATCCTAGAGTAATCATCTCTCACATAAGACAAATTTAAAATTTATCTTGTCAAAAAATGGAAAATCTCCATAAAAGATAGCTTAATTGTTAAATAAAATTGAAAACGTTGTTGCCAAAGGAGAAATTGCTCATCATGAGCAATTTCACCTTTGGCCACAATGTTTTCAAAAGTCATTTATTTTTGGGCTGACAAACCTTTCTGGGTTGGTAGATGCTTCTAAATCGGGGTTTTATAGTTGGGAGTTATGGGAATCGTTCTCTTCCGGGTTAAATCATCTGCCTGCGATTAAGCGTCTAATCACCTGTTATGCAAAGTCAAACGGGCGCTTTCCAAAATTTGAAAATATTTGCAACACTGCCTTTTTCAACCAGCTTTCGAGAAACCATGCACAAAATTGATTAAGTTTAATGATCACTGTGCCGTCCTCCATGATGGCTGAATACCACTTGCGTCCAAATATCTCCACAAATATAGTATTTATAATGTGTGTTGTTATTATTTCTTAGCTTGGAATAAATGTATTGTATTTGATGATTTTACTTTTATGTTGACCTTTTCTTGCGTCGGCATCCTAAAATAATATATATCAGGTGGACACATTTATGGATGATCTCTATAAACAAAAGTCAAGTTACTGAATAGAGCAAAAAACCTTCCAACATTGTCAAAGGATAAATGGCTCATTCAGTAAAAAAAGTTGTCTGCTGCAGACACATTTCGACGCATCTGCAGCAGACCACTTTTAAACACATTGTGACAAAAGGAGAAATTGCCTGTTGATGAGCAATTCCCCCTTTTACTACAAATTGTTTTCAACTCAATTCAATGATTATACTTTCATTTTGAAAGATTTTCCATTTTTTTGCCTAGATGCTTTCAAAGTCGTCTGCGGCAGATTTATTGTATATAGGCTGGGGTTCAAGATTACTGTTTTCTATAACAGGTGAAAGTAGGTGACAAAGAGGTGGACATCATGAAAGGCTTTAGGCTATACATCACTACAAAGTTGGGTAATCCCACCTACACCCCTGAAATCTCGGCTAGGACATCCATCGTAGATTTCACAGTCACAATGAGGGGTCTAGAAGATCAGCTCCTGGGAATTGTCATCCTCACAGAGAAACAGGTAACATCTTATACTCTATTCGCTATTAACCCTTTCCCTCATATAGACGCTTTCTGACGCATCTGCAGCAGACGGTTTTTTGAAAACATATTGACAAAAGAAGAAATTGCACAAAATGTGCAATTTCTTCTTTTGCCACAATGTTTTATACTTTTCGTCATAGGTTATCCATTTAATTATGGAGATATTCTATTTTTTGACAAAATATGTTCAAAGTCGTCTGCTGCAGAATTGTCGTATGAGGGAAATGGTTAACCCTTTACCTCATTCAGAGGCATTTTGCCGCAACTACACCAGACAACATTAAAAACAGTGTGGCAAAACTAGAAATTAATAAAAACTTTTGTTTTGACTTTCCATATTTTAGCTCACCAGAGCATGTTGCTCAAGGTGAGCTTTTGTGATCATTTGTCTAATCGGGGTAAGCATTACGACTGACTGGCTGGTGTCAGGATAAATGGACCAGTAGTACTGGTAACTGATTTTTTTTTGAAAGCAGCGTAAAAGCAGCGTAAAACACCGAACAATCAATCAATCAATCGCCCAGGAATCATGAATAAGTGTTCTGACACTGTTATATATATATATGTATATCTGAAATACTGTAAAAAACAGTGTAAAACCCCAACAAACCTAAATTAAAAAAAAGTATGTAACCAAACTGAAATACTATTTTCAAAAATGCCTGATGTACATCTCCAGGTTAATTTCTTTGTAACATCTGTGGAATTGAATGTACAATATGATTCAGTTTTTCTCTGCAGGTGTCAAAAGTCACCATTCTATTTAACAGCAATTTTATCTGGTAAATTCTTTTCAAAATATTGTAGGGAAAGGTGAAATTTATTTGTTATAGTGAATTCTTTTTCTTTCCATTATAATGTTCGCTTTATCGAAAACAAAATTTATGTTTGACAAGATGTAACCGTAGCATATTCATGTTTCCCCTGATGTAAACAACGATTTTCTGCTCTTCAGGAACTTGAACAAGAGAGGACAAACCTCATTCAGGAGGTCACAGCCAACAAACGTAAGATGCAAGAGCTTGAGGACAACTTATTATTCAGACTGACATCTACGGAAGGTTCCCTTGTTGAGGATGAGTCGCTGATTGAGGTGCTCAGGACAACCAAACAGACTGCAGAGGAAGTCAGCGAGAAACTGAAGATTGCTGCTGAAACGGAGATCAAGATTAACACGGCTCGTGAAGAATTCAGACCAGGTAAATGATCTTTTGGACATGAATGCTCGTTCTTTTCTTTTTTTCAATTTATAAATACCATCTATTAGGTTATTGTTAACCCTTTCCCACATACAACAAATCTGCAGCAGACGACTTTGAAAATGTCTACTCAAAAATCTCTATAATTGTAAGTTTAATTACTGAAAAAAGTTGAAAACATTGTGGCAAAAGGAGGAATTGCTTGTTTTGAGCAATTTTTCCTTTTGTCAGTGTTTTCAAAAGTCGTCTACTGCAAAAGCATCAAATAGCATCAATATGTGGAAAAAAGTTAAATCTGCGGTCTCGATGTTTTCTGCTGTGAAATAGCGCTTATATTGTCAACTATTTGGTAGGGTGAAAAATTATAATGAAAATGTTTTTATTTTCAGTTGCCAACAGAGGCAGTATCATATACTTCTTGATCGTGGAGATGAGTTTGGTAAATATCATGTACCAGACTTCCCTCCGTCAGTTCCTTGGTCTCTTTGACCAGTCCATGGAAAAATCTGCTAAGTCGCCCATCACAGGAAAGCGTATCCAGAACATCATTGACTTTTTGACGTTTGCAACGTTTGCCTACACTGCCAGAGGGTTGTACGAAAAGGACAAATTCTTGTTCACCATCCTTATGACATTGAAGATCGAGATAAATGGTGGAAGGATCGCGCACAGTGAATTCCAGTGCTTTATCAAAGGTTTGTGTTTTCCGAATTGGATCTAGTATGAATGTTTTTAACCTTTGAGGTATAGTTTTAGAAAGCTATAGTGCCCGAGGTCAGTTCATCATGCACAAATTTTATTTACACGGACAATAGTCCGTTTTAAAGAACCTTTTGACTAAATTAAGTCTGAACCCTTCCTGTCCCACTTATAGACTCATTCCGATGCATATAAAGCAGAAGACTAGAAATCATTGTGACAAAAGGAGAAAATTCTCACAATAAGCAATTCCTTTTTTTGCCACAATGATTTCCACTCTTTTCAATGATTATATTTTCATTATAGTGATTTAACATCTTTTTTCCTAGTTATTTTCGAAGTCATCTGCTGCAGATTTGTTGTATGTGGAAAAAAATTGTTAGTCAATTATATAGATTCAGCAATTATATATAATTGTACAGTTTGAACCCCAGCTCGGCTAACATTCTTTCCGACGTTTGTGACGAGCGTCATTCGTCTTTGACCAATGGGCTAACAGACTATGTGGAAAAGCAGCCAATTGCTTGGAAAGAAGGTTGTGTGGAATACTGGTGTGAGAAAGCCAGGAAACACATGAGTAGGTGAACTGGCCGCCGTGATATGACTGAAAATTACTAAAAACAGCATTAAACCCTATTCATTTAATCAATCAATGTAGAAGTCTATTTGATCAATCAATCAATGTAGAAGTTGATTCAATCAATCAATCAATGTAGAAGTCTATTCAATTAATGTAGAAGCCTATACAATCAATAAATGTAGAAGCCTGTACAATCAATGTAGAAGCATATTCAATCAATGTAGAAGCCTATATAATCAATCAATCAATGCAGAAGCCTATTCAATCAATCAATCAATGTAAAAGCCTATACAATCAATCAATCAATGTAGAAGCATATACAATCAATCAATCAATGTAGAAGACTATGCAATCAATTTATCAATCAATGCAGAAGCCTATATAATCAATCAATCAATCAATGTAGAAGCCTATTCAATCAATCAATGTAGAAGTCTATGCAATCAATCAATCAATGTACTTCTACAAACAGGTGGAGCTGCTTTGGACTTGAACGCAGTGGAACCCAAACCGAGAAAATGGATCTTGGATCTAACATGGCTGAACTTGGTGGAACTGAGCAAGCTACCACAGTTTTCACAGATTCTTTCACAAATTAGTAGAAATGACAAGGCATGGAAGGCATGGTTTGATGAAGATGCTCCTGAGGAAATCCCTATGCCGGACGGTTACTCCACAACCCTGGACACGTTCCGTAAATTATTGCTGATCAGAAGTTGGTGTCCAGATAGGTGTATTCCTATGGCAAGAAAGTACATTGGGGAGGCTATGGGTACCAGAGTAAGTGTCCTTTTACCCTTTTCCACTTGAAGACGCATTCTGACACCTTTGCAGCAGATGACTTCTGAAAATATTTTGGCATAAGGAGAAATTTCTCATTACAAGCAATTTCACCTTTTGCCACAATGTTGTTTTTTTTTTTCAACTCAATTGAATTATCTAGCCATATTTTGTCCGGCCTATTTCTTACAAACCACTAGGTGGAATTCAATAAAATTGTTACAATTGCATGTTATTTCACAGAGTTATGGCCCTTTTACTTATTAAGTTATGGTGTAGGTCAAGGTGCTGTTTAGGGGGTATTTATCATCTTCAGTGATAGTTCTAGTTACAATTTAATCCTTTCCCACATACAACAAATCTGCAGTAGACAACTTCGAAATCATATTGTTATAAACTTAATTATTAAATAGAGTTTAAAACATTGTGACACAAGGAGAAATTGCTCTTTATGAGCAATTTCTCCTTTTGTCAATGTTTTCAAAAGTAGTCTGCTGCAGGGGCATCAAAAAGTGTATACATGAGGGAAAGAGTTAATTAAAAGAAACAGTATGATTTATGAAAAAAAGAAGCTTATTTGAATTTATAACCTTTGTAACAGACAATTTAAGAAAACCATTGGGACAAAGGGGCTATTTTTCCTTTTGCCACAATGTTTTCAAAAGCTGTCTGCTATAGATTCCTCAAAATGTGCCTGCATGTGGGAAAGGTTAAATATGCACTTCTGTTGTCCACATATTGAAATGTCTGCTTTGAAAACATCTTCAAGTGTGTACATTGTATATGTAACCTTAACCCTTTCCCTCATATAGACGCTTTCTGAAGCCTCTGCAGCAGACAGCTTTTTGAAAACAAAATGACAAAAGAAGAAATTGCACAAAACATGCAATTTCTCCTTTTGCCACAATGTTTTCCACTTTTTGTCATAGGTTATCCATTCAATTATGGAGATTTTCTATTGTTTGACAAAATATGTTCAAAGTCGTCTGCTGCAGAATTGTCGTATGAGGGAAAGGGTTAAAAGTGTTAGGTTGACTTTTATTCAGAGTTAACATTGACTAATGGTGATACCATATTTTGTATAGTTTGCAGAAGCTGTGATATTGAACATGGAGACTATGCATGCAGAATCCAACAAGAGGTTTCCACTTATCTGCTTCTTGTCCATGGGGTCTGATCCCACAGAAAACATCATGCTGTTGGCAAAGAAACTCAACTATCGTATGTATCTACAGTTTTCCTACCTATTTACATCATAAAATGTTTAGTAGACTCAACTGCATCCAAAAAAAAATTGAGGACATGATATCTCATCTAAAAAATGAGGAATCCGCCGTGGTCGAGTTGTTAGCATCGGGGATTTGAAACCGGGTGTCCCGGGTTCGATCCCTAGTCGCAGCACCACAATCATGGTTGAGTGCCCTTGGGCAAGACACATTTTCTAGCCTAGTACTGGTTTGTTTAGCCAGGGATCATGAATAAGTGAACTGTTGCCGGGATATAATTGAAACAATGTTGAAAGTGGCGTAAAACCCCAATAAAACAAAATAAATCAAAAAAGTAGATATTGCTTAAAACACGATGTATCTCAAATGCAAAACTGGGAGTTGTAGCTCTACTTGTTTTAAAACTCCTATGCTTGTTTATTTGATGCTAACCAGGGGGCAGAAGCATGCCAATTTGTGTTTGCCTGATGTTGCTTGTACGCTGTTCAAAGTTCTACTGATTGATAATGGATAAATATCCACTAATCATTTATCCAACCAACCTGGTAAATAGGTTATGATTGTTCATCTGTTAAAGGTTTAATTATTGAATAGAATAAAAAACATTGCGTCAAAAAAAAGAAATTGCTCATTATATTTTTTATGCAGTCCACTCCAGGAAGAGAGTTAACCCTTTCCCATATACAACACATCTGCAGCAGACGACTTTGAACATACTTTGTCAACCAATAGAAAATCTCTATAATTAAATGGATAACCCATGACTAAAAGTGGACAACATTGTGGCAAAAGGAGAAATTGCTCCTTTTGAGCAATTTCTAATTGTGTCACTATGTTTTCAAAAAGCTGTCTGCTGCAGAGGTGTCAGAAAGCGTCTATATGAAGGAAAGGGTTAAAAATTATCTAATTTTTAACAGAGTGCAGTGCAATCTCCATGGGTCAAGGTCAAGATGTCCACGCCAGACGTCTGTTGTCTGTTTCCATGTTAGAAGGGAACTGGGTGCTTCTCCAGAACTGTCACTTGGGTCTAGATTTTATGGACGAGTTGTTGGACACGGTATGTATCCCTTTATAATCTGACTTTGATAGTAGGGATATTGAGTTCAACTGTATGAATACTTAATTTGACATTCACCCTTTCCCACATACTTCAAATCTGCAGCAGACATCAAGGCAAAAACATGGAAAATCCCCATAAATGAATGTATGAATCTGAAAAAAGTTGAAAACATTGTGGCAAAAGGAGAAATGTCTTGTTTTGAGCAATTTCTTCTTTTGTCACATTGTTTTCAAAAGTTGTCTACTGCAAAGGCATCAGAAATCGTTTAGGGTTAAGGGTTAACAGTGACCATGTTCATTTGGGACATGGTTGAGTTTTGATTGACGATGCTGACCTCCCACATGTATTTTAGGAATTTCTTCTTATTTGCATTTGCTGATATAAAAGATGAAATCAATTGTGCTTCATGAAAAAAAACAGGGCAGATCACCCTGCATAGTCTGATCTGATTCTGCACTGTCTGCTGCAAACGTCTCAAAATGAGTCTTCATACACTTGAGAAAAGGTTAACCCTTTCCCTCATACGACAATTCTGCAGCAGACGACTTTGAACATATTTTGTCAAAACATAGAAAATCTCCATAATTAAATGTATAACCTATGACAAAAAGTGGAAAACATTGTGGCAAAAGGAGAAATTGCACGTTTTGTGCAATTTCTTCTTTTGTCACTATGTTTTCAAAAAGCCGTCTGCTGCAGAGGCGTCAGAAAGCGTCTATATGAGGTAAAGGGTTAACAATATGTCTGAAGTTGAATGTAAACAAATGTAAACATATGTTTATTTTTTATGTACAATAGGTTGTAAACACTGAATCTGTCCATGAAGGATTCCGATGTTGGTTGACCTCAGAAGAGCATCCAAAGTTCCCCATCAACCTTCTCCAGTCCTCGATCAAGTTCACCAATGAACCACCACAAGGAGTGAAGGCCGGTCTGAAACGTACCTATGCCCTTGTAACACAGGTTCGTCATTTAGTAAATTATTCTTCCACGCATAATACATATTACAAAAATCCTTCATGCAACATTGGTTAAAAAAACTAGAAGACTAGCCCCAATAAAGCCAATGTATATTTTAAGTGATGCCAAACTGGAGAGTTGGCAAAACTCCTGAATCGCCAGACGCAGCTAATACACATGAAAAATTGTGAAAAAAGGAGCAAATTATCTTGTACTTCAGTGTATATAAGTTGGCTCATTAAGCGTCGACAGATAAAGCTTACTGACAAATTGAAAACAATGTGGATATATTGGAATATATATGACACTTCTAAGGCAGACAACTTTTGAAATCATTTTGGTAAAAGGAGAAATTGCTCATGATGAGCATTTTCACCGTTCATCATGAGCAATTTCTCCATATGCAACAATGATTTAAACTCTTATTCAATAGTCATACTATCCTTTTTTAGAGATTTTCTATAGTTTGGGCTTGATAGTTTCAAAGTTTTCTGCTGCAGATGTATTGTATGTTAGAAAAGGTTTAACCCTCTCCCACCTGCAGACGCATTTTGACGCGATAGAAGCAGACGACTTTTGAAAACACTTGCTAAATGTTAAATGTTGAGCAATTTCTCCTTTGGTCACAATGTTTTCACAATATTCACAATATTTAACAATAAAACTATCTTTTATGGAGATTTTTCAGGTTTTCGTCACTATGTTTTCAAGGTCATCTGCTGCAGATTTGTTGTATGTGGGAAAGGGTTTAATTGAATGCCATTTCATCTTGTTCAACAGGAGCAACTGGAATACAGTAACCTTCCCCAATGGAAACCCATGTTGTATGGTGTTGCCTTCTTACACACCACCGTACAGGAGAGGAGAAAGTTTGGACCAATCGGATGGAACATTCCTTACGAGTTTAACCAATCGGATTTCACAGCCACAGTGCAGTTTGTACAGAACCATTTGGATGATGTTGATCCCAAAAAGGTGATTTTTGTTTTATCAATTTTAGAACTGATTTTTTAATCTTTTTTTCGAAACTGCACTGTTTGCCAGTAAGTCATAGAAGGTTTCAATAAACAGTGTATTTGTATCCTATAGCATTGATGGACAGGCAGTTATTTGTTTTCTATTTATGATGTAATAACACTAAGGTTGGTTTTCCTGGAGCACCGCTCATTTAGAAGAATCAAATTGTTTAATGCTTGGTTTATGCTTATTTGCTTATTTCCATATCTGATGTTTTAGGGCGTGTCCTGGAGCACAGTGCGATACATGATTGGTGAAGTACAGTATGGAGGGCGTGTCACTGATGACTATGATAAACGCCTACTTAATACATATGCTAGAGTATGGTTCAGTGAGAACATGTTTGCCGAAACATTTGCCTTCTATACAGGTAAGTCTATTAGGGTTGATTAATAGCATGTAAAACTTATATTGAGCTTTCAGCAAAAACAATAAAAGAAAAACTGTTATATCATAAATGACGTCGCCGGGAGTGTAATAAAGCCATTGAATAAATTGCGTATTCAACTAGTGTAATAACAATGCTACGTAACGTGACGTCATAACGTAACGTTTAGCGTTGTAAATACGTGCGCTTTATAGCGACGTTTATATGGATATAGCGCTGTAAATTATTAAATTAGTATTTATGATATAAAAAGAACATTACATTCGTGGTCATTCAATACGAAATTTATTAAACTCGTTTAATAAATTCCGTATTGAATGACCACTCATGTAATATCCTCTATGTATTGCACAGACAATAAAACAGCTATTTTTATGAGATCTATGGAATGATATATTAGTAGTAAGTTGTGTTGATATAATGCGTATTTTTAGCTCACCTGTGCTCAATGTTATCACATTTTGTACATCGGTCTTCATCAACAATTGCCTTGTTAACACTCTAAAAAGGCAACATTGGTCATATTTGGTCAAAAACTAGTTCACAAGTTAAAATTGACAGAAATTCTTGTTAACACTCTAGAGACTTCATTTTTTTTTTGCTCCAGCAGCTTGAAACTTTGTCAGAATGGAGTCTGCACTTTTATTTTTAGCATGTTGAAACTTTGTCAGAATAATTGTCTTGATGATATCTAGGCCAAGTTCAAATATAGGTCAAGTTGGGTCGTAAACTGGGTCACTAGTCCAAATTACAGAAAAAAATCTTGTTAACACTAGATACCTCATGTTTTGCTTCAGCCTGAAACTTTGTTAGAATGTTTGTCTTCATGATATCTAGGCAAAGTTAGAATATGGGTCATGTTTGGTCAAAAACTAGTTACTCGGCCAAATTGAAGAAAAATCTGTTAATACTCTGGAACCGTATTTTTAAAAAAAATTGAGCATGTTGAAACGTTGTCAGAATGGATGTTTGATGATATCTAGACAAGGTTTTTACATGGCTCTACTCCAGTCAAAAACTAGGTCACTATGCCACATTGAATGAAAGTCATGTTAACACTCTAGCAATAGCTTACATGACCACAAACTTATTTATTGAGATTGATTATGTGATTAGTATAACTCAGGTGAGCGATCCAGGGCCATCCATGGCCTTCTTGTTTTTATACTTTCTGGGACATTTAACCACTTCCCACTTAGTCAATTTCTGACACCTCGGCAGCAGACGATTATTGAAAACATTGTTGCATAGGAATAAATTGTTCTTTAACCCTTTCCCTCATATAGACGCTTTCTGACGCCTCTGCAGCAGACGGTTTTTTGAAAACATATTGACAAAAGAAGAAATTGCACAAAACGTGCAATTTCTCCTTTTGCCACAATGTTTTCCACTTTCAGTCATAGGTTATCCATTCAATTATGGAGCTTTTCTATGTTTTGACAAAATACGTTCAAAGTCGTCTGCTGCAGAATTGTCGTAAGAGGGAAAGGGTTAATGAGCAATTTCTTCTTTTGCCTCAATGTTTTCAACTGTATTCAATTATTATACTCAAATTAACAGAGATCTTTCAAATTTATGCCAAGATAATTTGAAAGTACTGCAGATTTGCAGTATGTGGAAAAGGATTAAGCTATAATAGTATGAGATGTATATAATGATTTAGTGAAACTTAGTTTTATTTTTTATCATTGCAGGTTATAAGATACCCAGATGCAAGAATCTGGCTGAATATGGGGTCTACATTGAGAGTTTACCTCTGGCGGATTCTCCCGAGTGCTTTGGACTTCACTCGAACGCCGATATCACGTAAGTTACATCGCAGGGATGGATGTCTTTATAAAAGCTTGAGTTGAAAGTACCTTCATAATGTCTAGGACTTTCAAACTTTTCATGATTTCAGTTTTAACTATTTGAATGATGAAAAAGAATTGCAAAAAGTTTGCTTATAGACATTATTTTAGCATGAAAACTATTTTTTTGCTTCCCTGTGTCTGTGTTTGTGTCAAATCAGACCTGGGACCAGGCTGTATTTCAAATGTTGTCTGGATTCAATCACCTGCGGAAAGCATCAGTTTGAGGAAATGTTCATCAGTATTACAGATTTTCTTGTTTTACCTACATAATGTTGTATACTATTTCACAATTCATTGTCAGATAGTGTTTTCTGCTTGTAAAAGTACAGACAGGATTCACATCACAGTTAATAGATTAACATTTTCCCACATTCATCAAATCTGCTGAAGACTACTTTGGAAACATGTGGACAGAAACCTGAAAAATTTATGGTTAAATAAAGTTGAAAACATTGTGGCCATAGGAAAAATTGCTCATTATTTAAAAATTTGCTATGTTTCTGATTAGGTATTCCACGAACACAGCTAACACTATGTTGGAGTCAATTGTGAACATTCAGCCCAAGGACTCTGGTGGCGGCGGTGGTGAAACTCGTGAGAGCGTTGTCTACAAACTCGCAGACGACATGTTGGAGAAATTACCTGCCGATTATATTCCATTTGAGGTATAAATCTGATTTTGAGTTATGTGCATAGATATATCATAAATAATGTGCATATAATGTGCATAGATATATCATAAATAATGTGCATAGATATATCATAAATAATGAATAAAGTATTTTCATCAAATTCCAACAAAGCGTCACTGGCTATGCAAATTTTAAGAAAACAAATCACAAATTGTTTGCCATAATGATGACACCTTTTACCAAGAAATATAACTGGTGCTTTGAATTTTTATCACCATTTATTTTGTATGGGTTATCTACTAGGATTTGTTTTTATAGAATCTGAAGGTATAAAAAAGTTTAAAACATTTTAGGAATAGGAAAAAAAAGGTTGTTTTGAGTAATTTCTGATTTTCTCACAAGGCTTTTACGAAGCTGTCTTGGGCAGACGAGTGTCAGATATCATTTGTATCAGATATAGGGTTAACCATTTTCCACATACAGCAAATCAACAGCAGACGACTTTGAAAATGTCTACTCAAAAATATGGAAAATCTCAATAAGTGTGCATATAATTACATAAAAATGTTGAAAATATTGTGGCAAAAGGAGAAAGTGCTTGTTTTGAGCAATTTCTCCTTTTGTCACAATGTTTTCAAAAGTCATCTGCTGGTGAGGCATCAGAAAGCGTCTGTATGTGGGAAAGGGTTAAATATGAGAATTGTTCTTTTTACAGGTCAAAGATAGGCTAAGGAAGATGGGCATCCTACAACCCATCAACATTTTCCTGCGTCAAGAGATTGACAGAATGCAGCGAGTCATTAGCAGAGTCAGGTTGGACCTGAAGGACCTGAAACTCGCCATCGACGGTACCATCATCATGAGTGAGAACCTGAGAGATGCTCTCGATAACATGTTTGATGCTCGGGTACCAACTACATGGAAAAAGGTGAGTTTTTTCTCTTAACCTTTTCCAACATGCGACAAATCTGCTGCAGATGACTTTGAAAACATCTCAACACTTACATGGAAAATCTCCCTAAATGAAGACATACTTATCAAATAGAGTTGAAAACATTGTCAAAAGGAGAAATTGCTCGATTTGAGCAATTTCTTCTTTTGTCACAATGTTTTCAAAAATCGGCTGCTGCAGAGGAGACAGAAGACCCCTGGGTAGAGTGCCGGCCTCCTGCTTCAAAGGTTCCAGGTTTGCATTGCAAGATTAAGGCGAGAGGGGCCTAAAGGTTTGCCTTCTGTCCATCTAGGGAGGTTCATTAATCCTTTCCAACATACAACAAGTCTGCAGCAGAATGCCTTTGAAAACATCTAGGGAAAAATATATAGAAACTCTGTATGAATATCTTTAGCCTCTGCATGTAGGTTAGTGTAAGACAAAAGTATAAGAGTACTTTTTAAACCCTTGTATTTTGTTTAATGACAGATTTCCTGGGAGTCTGCCACGCTAGGTTTCTGGTTTACCGATCTACTGGACCGCAACCAACAGTTCCACATCTGGCTATTTGAAGGGCGACCACACACCTTCTGGATGACCGGGTTCTTCAATCCAACTGTACGTATTCTCTAGGATTTATTTGAGCCCCGTCTGTCGATTTAGGGTCATTATGATTTAGGTTTGATTGGCATCATTAACCCTTTCTCACATACAACAAATCTGCAGCAGACAACTTAGAAAACATCCAGGCAAAAACGCAGGAAGATATTTAAATTTAGGTATAATTACTGAAAAGAGTTTGTTTTGAGCAATTTCTACTTTTTGTCACAATGTTTTAAAAGTCGTCGGAAAGCGTCTACATGTGGCAATGGGATAACATTACATTGACATACAAATAGTTGGCTACACTTCTTGTTTTTCTCCAGGGGATACATTTAAGGCCTTTTCAATATATTGTCCGACAGCGAAGCCTGCGTAACAACAAAAAGCAAATTTTGATGCCTATTTAAGAAGACAACTTGTTTGAACACTGTGGTAAAAATTGGTCTGACTAGGAATGTTCATCTAGACAAAGATATGGAATTAAAATCTATAAATGAATAAGAGTTAAAATCATTGTGACAAAAACAATTCCTCCTTTTGTCACAGGGTATGGTATTCAAACCACATCATTCCGCTAAAGGTGCTTGTGAATGTTGGAAAGGGTTACGTCATGATCATGTGTATTTCAGGGTTTCTTGACAGCCATGAGGCAGGAGATTACCCGTGCTCACAAGGGTTGGGCTTTGGATTCAGTCATACTAGACAATGAAGTGACCAGAATGATGAAGGAAGATGTCCACGCTCCACCAAATGAGGGTATGTTATTGAACCCCATTAATTAATCCATTTTTAGTAAAATAATTATGTGTCTAAATTAGAAAGAGAATAATTGTTAGCTTTCGTGACAGATCAATATATACTTTTACTGCCTAGGAGGTGTAGTGATAGAGCATCCACCTCTGGTGGGGGAGGTCATTGGTTCGATCCCAAGCCAGCTCATACCAAAGACTTTAAAAATGGAATGATATTTCGATCTTTCATCTAAACAAACAAGTGATTATTCTGTTTATATGATGATTAACGTACAAACAGTGAAAATTATTTACTTGTTAAACTCGGTGATTAAAGTCAAATTATTCACTTTACTTCATATGTTTAAAGTAACTTCGGCTGCTTCTTCAAAGTATTCGGGGGGAATTTTCGACTTTTTCCCCCATAATATTTTCCTCTGTCAAAAAGAAGCTTAATTAGTCAAGAACTTTCATTCTTATATTTCCTTTTCTTCTTATAGAGTGTATAATTTAGATGTTTGTTAATTGGTTTATACTGTTTGTTAATTGGTGTCTACTGTTTGTTACAGGTGTGTATATCTATGGTTTGTTCCTGGATGGTGCTGGATGGGACAGGCGTAATTGTCGACTTGTAGAACCCACACCCAAGGTGCTCTTCACGCTCATTCCTGTGGTCCACGTGTTTGCCACGAACCAAGAGAAGAGTAAATCTTCCATGTATGAATGCCCAGTTTACAAGAAACCAAGACGTACGGATCTGACCTACATCTTCCCTCTACAGTTGAAGACAAACAAGAATCCCGACCACTGGGTTCTACGTGGTGCCGGGCTCCTTTGCGACACCAAGTAAATGGAACCACAGTATTACTAATATTGATATGGCAGACTGACTTTGGATATGCTAGTGTTGTCATATAGACAAGTGTGATGAAAACTTTAATATTATACAGCATAATATTTTGAATATGAAATGATACATATATATATACTTTGTATTTTTCAAAGATTTATTTGAGTAAAATGAGGAGTGTTACAATATATTGATGAAACACATATATGGTAAAAAAACCTCATAGAATATTACATTGTCTTGTTTATTTCCAAAAATCATATATATAGATTCTATTTCTGCTAAATTGCACCTTACATAAACTGGAGTGCTGGAGTTATACACTGTATAAAATTGTTTGATCTTGGCCTTAAAGTATAAAACTTTGTAAAGATACTGGATGTGACTTTTTGTTTCTTTATTGATTTGATATGCTTACCTTTTGTCAGTGTTTGCTTTTGGATTACAACCTTGACCTTCTTCTTTACTGTTTAACTCTTTCCCACATACAACAAATCTGCAGCAGATGACTTTGAAATCATTTACTCAAGATCTGGAAAATCTCTAGAAATGAAGGTATACTTACTAAAATAAAGTTTAAAACATTGTGGCAAAAGGAGATACTGTATTGCTTGTTTTATTCAATATCTCCTTTTGTCATAATGTTTTCAGAAGTCGTCTGCTGTGGGAGAGGGTTAACCTTGTACCTGATACAAATAAATTCTGATGGTTTGTTTAAGTAGCAGACAATTTTTTAAAACATTCTTGAAAAAGGCGAAATTACTATATACAACAAAATGAGAAAATTTTCCTTTTTTTGTCTTCAAGTAGACGACTCGTAAAAACTCAACAACGTCAGGGACGTAGATTATCTACGTCCCTGACAACGATACTTTTTGTTTTGTATTAATTTTTAATAACTTTTACATGTTAATATATACATATTGTCTAATTTGATGCCTAGTAGATCCATATAATATTATTTATAAATTGTTGAAATAGTGAAATTAGAAATATAAGTACAGAATTATACTATTGCAAAAAGACACAAGTAAACTATTATTGCAATAAAATCTTATGTGTACCTATTATCTTGTGTAAAATTATTTACAAGGAACTCCGTCCAATTTTTTGTGATCCCAATAAATTTGATGACACTATAATTTATACAGTATTCATATTTACAGATTTTTTTTCTATTTACATTTTGTGAACTGTGTGCTTTTCTATTTTTGAATTGTGATATGCTTATGTTTGTATTCTATGATACCTGTTTTGTTTATATACTAATATTGTTAAAAATGGTTTCAATAAAATTTGAGATTTTCACATTTAAAACGTTTTCTTTTTCTGTCCAATCATCTTAACACTTTCCCTCATACGACAATTCTGCAGCAGACGACTTATTAACGTATTTTGTCAAAACATAGGTTATCCATTCAATTATGGAGATTTTCTATGACAAAAGTCATTGTGGCAAAAGGAGAAATTGCACGTTTTGTGCAATTTCTTCTTTTGTCACTATGTTTTCAAAAAGCTGTCTGCTGCAGAGGCGTCAAAAAGCGTCTATTTGAGGGAAAGGGTTAAAAAGGGATTGAAGGGATTGGAGGCCAGGCCCCCACCAAGATTATAAATCAGCGGCATTAAGTGATTGAGGATCTCATTCCTGTTGCGTATGCCAACAGTAAAGACTCGTACGGGCATCCGTCTACATAATAACAAGAGGACCATGATGGTCCTATATCGCTCACCTGATTTAATCAAACTTAAAAAGTTTTTATTGTTCTTTGTCTATACATATATACGGAAAACAAGCAACATCCCCTGCTTGCATGTTTATCATCCTATCAAAGAATATTTTTAATGTGTTTACCTTAACAAGTCTATGTAAAACAAGTGATCCCCAGGGTAGAGCCATGTTTGACACCAGGGCTATAATAATTTGACCAATCTTGGTAGAAGTCTACTAGATGAAGTTTTCAAATATTTAACTTTTAGACAAGATTTTTAAAGTTTAACAAGTGACCCCGGTGGGGCCATTTTTGACCCCATGGCTATAATTTGTGCATAGGTGAGCTAATAAAGTCCTAGATACAACCTTTGTTAAATACTAGATGTGTAGCCCCCAGTATTAGGGCTAAAATCTATTTAACCATTTCCACTAACAGATGCAGCAGACTACTTTTGCCAAAATGTTTTCCACTTTTTCAATTATTACACTTTCACGTATATATAGAGAATTTTCATTTCTGCTGCTGCTGCTTAACTGTTGTATGTGGGAATGGGTTAAGAATAATTTATGTTTGGCTTCAAGTGACAAAAAACTTAATAAGAGCATATCATATCTTGTCCGAGTATGTAGAAAAGAGCTTATAATCTAACTATTAAAACAGTTGTTGGAGTTTTAACCCTCACCTCAAACGATAATTCTGCAGCAGACGATGTTGAACATATTGTGTCAAAAAATAGAAAATCTCTATAATTGAATGGATAACCTATGACTAAAAGAGTAATGCAGTGAGAGGCTTCCATCCTTCAACCTCGATAACGGCAATATCTTACTATAGGTGTCAAGAGTTTTGATGCACATTGTCAAATCAGACAAGAGCCCCGGTAGCTCGGTTAACAACGACGCGAGCTGTCGGTATGACAAACGCCCCTACCAAATATCATCTTTGTAAATAGATTTTCCGAGCACTAATGGGCACAAGCGAGGTTGAAATAAACCATTGCCGAACAAAGGGACAGAAGATGCCTATATGATACCAGGCCAGTGCACCCTTTGCAGACACATTAAATATGCTGGTGTTTGTTCGCTATAAGGATTTTTACGCTTTCATGAAAACTTACAGAAAAAGATATTATTTCTAATATGCCTGTCGTTTCATGGTTTTCTTTATGTATCTAAACGGACAACAGTAAAAATATATTGGGTTGTAATTTAATTAAACCTTTCCTACATGTAGACATGTTTTGTCACATCTGCAGCAAAAGACTTCTTGAAACATTGTGGCAAATGGAGACTTTGCTCATTATGAGCAATTTCTCTATTTCCCACAAAATGTTCAACTCTTTTTTAGCTCTACCGGCCAAGGCCAGAAGGGCTCGTGTCGTGGCGATTCGTCCGTCGTCCGTGCGTGCGTCCGTAAACAATTTCTTGTTAACACGATAGTCTTCACTTTTGATTGTATCTCAACCAAACTTATACAGTAGTTAGATATCCATGAGAGCTCGGTTCCTTTCGAAAACCAGCCAGATCTGCCCATGCATGACTGGATTATGGCCCTTGAAATGGTCAAAATTGCTATAATAGAGCTTGTTAACACGAGTCTCTTTTTTTTTATTGTATCTCAATCAAACTTATACAGTAGTTAGATATCCATGAGAGCTTGATTCCTCGAAAACAAGCCAGATCCGCCCCATGCATGACTGAATTATGGCCCTTGAAATTGTCAAAATTGCTATAATAACATGATACAGTCCTTATTTGTTATCGTATCTCAATCAAACTTATACAGTAGTTAGATATCCATGAGAGTTTGGTTCATTTCTAAAAAACAGCCAGATCTACCCATGCATGCTTGGATTATGGCCCTTGAAATTGTCAAAATTGCTATAATACAGCTTGTGAACACAATAGAGCTTCCATTTACTATCTGATCTTCACCAAACTTAGATGGTATTTGAATATTGATGACATATTGGTTCCTTTTGAAACAAGCCAGATCAATGCCAGTAGAGCATAGGCCCTCATGGGCCTCTTGTTATAAGTATACTTTCATCTATAGAGAATAACAATATTTTTGCACAGATTTTTTCAAAGTCGTCTGCTGCAGATTTCTTGTATGTGGGAAAGAGAAGGGTTAAAACAATTCAAATTGGTTCCACAGAGTTTGACCAGAAACTAAAGATTGAACAAACATATCCAAATGGAATTGTGGATTATGTGGTATTGAAAACACATAAATAGATGCACGTCACTGGTACTAGAACCCTTTCCCTCATACAACAAATCTGCAGCAACTTTGAAATAGTCTGGAGAAAAGTATGGAACATCTCTTTATAAAAAAGTTCAGATTTAGAATAAGAGTTTAAAACATTGTGGCAAAGGGAGAAATTACTCATTATGAGCAATTTCTCCTTTTGCCACAAGGTTTTCAAAAGTATTCGGCTGCAGAGGCGTCGTATAGCGTTTATGTGGGTTAAGTTTGCTCAGTTGCAAATCAGAGTTATGGGTTTTTGTAATACAGCTTATCTAATGATGTAAATATCCTAATATCTGGCAGATATTGGGTTGTGCACAAAACTGAACTTAATCATAAAAGGGAAGTAATTTTGCAAAACTTCAAATCAAGTTTCTTTGAATTCAAATAGTTGATGAGAAGCCCCTGACATGAGAATGGGACGGCTCAGATGCTACGGCTTCAATGCTTTCCTAAAATTATCGTGGAGAATGACAAGCTTCCAAGGAACACGTGTCCCATTAACGAAGTTGGATTATACGTTGGTACAAAAGTTTTTACACTACATGTAAGGAAAATGGATCAGAACAATTTGAATAATCTTGGTAGGGGGACTCCTCCGAAATATGTATGTAAACACAAACGAAAACAAGTTGCAATAAGTGTTAACAGTTTTATTTCATGGATATCTCTGCACATATCAAACAAAAAAACATTATAGTATTAATCTTAATAGAAATGAGCTTATTCTAAATAACCATGCATTATTAACATTTATCTCACTCAACACATGTATACCTCGGTCTGCCTAATGACATTATCATAATTAGCATGATATAAAATATTCTAAACAACAATATACACAATCCAATCAATAGATTTGAGTTTAAAAATAAATATGGTTTTATATCCACTAACTTACTACAACTGTAACTCCACTGTAACCCTTTCCCTCATACCACAATTCTGCAGCAGACAACTTTGAAACATATTTTGTCAAAAAGTAGAAAATCTCTATAATTGAATGGATAACATATGACTAAAAGTGGAAAACATTGTGGCAAAAGGAGAAATTGCTCATTTTGAGCAATTTCTTCTTTTGTCACTATGTTTTAAAAAAGCCGTCTGCTGCAGAGGCGTTTGAAAGCGTCTATATGAGGGAAAAGGGTTAACCATTTCCCATGTATAGACACATCTGCAGCAGCAATTGTTTGCCACAATCTTGTCAAAACCTTTCACAAATAATTATTCCTGTTTAATTACATTCAGTAAAGTATTCTGTTGCAGATTTGTTGTATTGTCTGTGATAATTGAACTGTCAAATGATAAATTCGTAACGAGGTCAGATTGCATAGAAATATATATATTAAACTGACCGTATGTACTCATGATATATCCGTTCTTATATGTACATTTTTAAAATGACCTATTTACATATTCAAATATTGTATGCTGAACACCTAAAAATGTCGGTTTACATAGATATATAAACATGTTCTCTGACTGAATCATTCCCATGACAGCAACAGTTGAATGTGCAGTGGGCATACAAAGGAACCAAAAGGTTTTAATTTGTGAATTGACTGTTTTGTTTTCGATTTACAATTGGTAGATCTTAAAACTTTGTTGCTCAAAATTTCAATCTAAAATGAAAATCAATACTTCCACTAGTTTTGTCCGTCTAAAACTTATACTGCCCTCTATTAAACTGTCTTTTGAACATAAAATATTTTTTTAGTTTTATTGGAGTTTTACGCCATTTTTAACATTCAGAAGAAAAGAAAACCAAAGTGGATTTACAATTGCTAAACTGTAAACAAGATATTGTGGAGAACAGTAAATGAGTTTTCATTATGATTAATTTATCCATTCCCACTTATGCTAATCTAAGGGAGTGATTTATTTAACCTTTCCCACAAAAAAAACCTGAAAAATCTCAATAAAAGATAGCGTAATTGTTAAATAAAGTCATCATGAGCAACTTCACCTTTTTCCACAATGTTTTCAAAATGCGTCTGCAGGTGGGAAGGTGTTACTACAGTACTCCTAGTAACAACCCGCTCTAGTCTATATTGTTCAATGGCTAGGTGAGCAGTTTTTCACTTTGTGAGATACAAGATAGGGTGAAGAAATATGTTATCCCTTTCCCACATACAAGAAATCAGCAGCAGACGACTTTGAAAACAGCTAGGCAAAGCATGGAAAATAATTACAAATGTTGATAATATTTATTGAATAGAGCTGAAAACACTGTGGCAAATGGAAAAATTACTCATTATCTCTATTTGTCACATTGTTTTCAAAAGTCGTCTGCTTCAGATGCGTCGAAATGCGTCTGCAAGTGGGAGAGGGTTATCATTGTCTGTAGTTAACAGTGTACTTGAAATGATTTTTTTTAGAGAAATATGCTTTAAAGACAGCAAAGTAAATATAAATGTCACATCTACAAATCTGAAAATATAAATTGTCCACAATATCTCCAAGGGTTGTGATACAGATGTGTCTGCATCAGTTAAGTGGCTAAAATCCAGCATATCACCTCTCTGACCTACTTCGTTTATCTTATTTTCAACCTTTTCGGACACAGCAGCAGCAGACAACTTTGAAACATAATATATATATAAAGGCAAAAATATGGAAAATTTCTATACATGTATGGATTTGTTTGTTTGGAGTTTAACGCCGCTTTCAACAGCTTTGGTCATATCACGGCGGTCAGTGCACCTACCCATGTTTTCCTGGCTTTCCCACACCAGTACTTACACAACATTCTTTCGAAGCCACTGACTACTTTCTCACATAGATCAGAGGTGAGAGGCAATGGAAAACATCGCCCGAAAGAATGTCGCCGCAACCGGGTATCGAACCCGTGACCTCCAGATCACGAGTCAGATACGCTACCAATTGAGCTACCCGGCCGGGTTATACATGTATGAAAGTAGAATTATAACACAGTTGGTGGCAAAAGCAGAACTACTCAGCCTTGAGCAATTACTTCTTCTGTCACAATGTTTTCAGAGGTTGTCTGCTGCAGATGTGTCAGCGTCTGCATGTGGGAGAGGGTTAAAATACTTCAGTGAAGTCTACCTTGAAAACGGCTCAGGAATAAAATATCAAACCTCGAGATTAGAAATCAATTTTTTTTTTATGCACACATAAAAACATTCATGATTGCTAGCTAGAAAAGGAAAAATCCCTATATTTTGTAATATCAATTATTCTCTCATTTTCAAGTCTTCAGGAGAAGGGCTTCACGTATCATTCAAAATACATTGTGTATATAATAAAGTAATTTTTGACTCCAACTGTTACAGGTTACTATCAAAGATATGAGAGGAAACATTGAAATTGGCCAAAATGAAAAAAATCTCTCATTCCCACTATGTTTTATCTCTTGTTTACTTTCTATGCACATAACATCTTTATAGCCACAGGTGCTTTAAAAGCAGACACACCAAAAAAATCTGATCAGCTCAAAGGTTAACCCTTTCCCTCATACAACAGTTCTGCAGCTGACGACTTTGAACATATTTTGTCAAAAAATAGAAAATCTCTACAATTGAATGGATATGACTATGACCTATGACTGAAAGTGGAAAACATTGTGTCAAAAGGAGAAATTGCTTGTTTTGAGCAATTTCTTCATTTCTTCTTTAGTCACTATGTTTTCAAAAAAGCCTTCTGCTGCAGAGGCGCCAGAAAGCGTCTATATGGGGGAAAGGGTTAACCAAGATCGATTAAAACACTGGCGTTACACAAACAGAAGCTGTTTTTTCAACCTTAACCTTTAATAATCTCATTCGTTCCAAATGCCCCAGAAAATATCAACTTCATACTCGTGTATAACGCATGTATATCAATTCCTCAACCAAATGTGAAAAACGAACTAAAGGAACAAAACATGCCAAGCGAAGGGGGTGTTTGCTTTTTTTGTTGTTACTGTTCTCAGCCAATACTTTTTGGACATAAAGTAATCAGTATTATATAAAATCCAACACTCACACAAATTAAAGATACATGAGCAAAGCTATTCAAGAACCCTTAAGATATACTATTAACCCCCACAGAAGGCGACTTTGAAAACATACTAATTGAGAAAAATCTCCATAAATGAGAGTTCAAATATCAAATAGAATTGAAATCGTTGTGGAAAAATGAGAAATTGCTCATTATGAGCAATTTCTTCTTTTGCCAGTGATTTCAAGCCGTCTGCTTTAGAGGCGTGAGAAAGCACTTGTATCTGGGAAAGGGTTAAGATATACTATTAAACATTTCCCACATGCGAACATTTTTGGCACATTAGCAGCAGATGACATTGTGGCATAAGGAGAAATTTCTCCTTTTGACCTGATGTTTTTAAAGGCACCTGCTGCATATTTCTCTCATAAGGGAAAAGGTAAAGACATAACTGGTCAGATAGAAACAAACTAGAATCAACCTTTGTGTGATGTAAAATAACCCGATTAAATAGCAGTAAAAATACAATATTTTTGACAGTATATCTAAATCATTTTATATAATTTAAGGTGTTTCTTTCCACGAAACATATTATGGGGAAAAAACACAAGTGAAGCTTGGTACAGTATCAAAAACATTGTGGAAGAAAAGAAATTGATACATTTCCTTTTTTTTCCCCAGGATGGGTTTTCAAAAAATTGTTGGTTGCAGAGGTGACAAAAACATTTGTATTAGGGAAAGGGTTAAATGTATATCAATCACTTGAAGCAGAAAACATAAGGCACTTATCAGGCTGCACTGGCTACAGTCAGCCTCTGCTATCATACAAAATGCTAGGCCATTTTATTAACACTTTCCCATATACATACACCTTCTGACCCCCCTGTTTTTGACAACTTTTGGAAACGTCATGACAAGAGGAGAAATTGCTAATACACTGTAACAAGAAAGTTAACCCTTTTGCCACAATGTTTTCAACTGTTTTAAAAAAAGTATCCTTTCATTTATAGATTTTTACCTATTTTCTTCTAGATGATTGCATAGATTTGTTGTGGAAACTTGCAATTACCCCCATTAGCCAACAGAACAGAATTTTGGTACAGGTGTAGCAGTTTACTTTGGAATAGATCCTTTTGTATGAAAGGGAGAAATTGCATTGCCCCGTTTGAATTTGGAGGAATCTAATAAAACTCCATCTACTTTAAATATCAATTATTATTATTCAGCCATCATGAATCCTAGTTGAATAAATAGAAGTTTCTGTTTAAAACATCGGATTCCAAAATAGCTTCATCATGCATCCCGTTGGCTACGGTAAGTAAACTGCATCTAGAAATTTTGTTTTCCACAAAACCATATCCCCCCTTTTCATAATTAAATCATGAATTCAGCCAGATGGTATAATAATGTTATGGTCGTTAGTATTGTTTGTTGATCCCTGAGGTTGTATTGCACTCGTTAATTTTCACATGGAAAAAAATATAATCAAAAACAACAACAACAGATCTCATGAATTCTGGTTCTGCCAAAAATCACTCGAGTGGATTACAACCGCATGGATCAACTTGCAGTAACCCCATTTTATCACCAATGTTGCATAAACCCTTTCCGTACCACAGAAGCTTACTGAAAGCTGTGCAGCAGACAACTTTAACCCTTTCCCTCATATAGACACTTTCTGACGCCTCTGCATTAGACGGCTTTTTGAAAACATAGTGACAAAAGAAGAAATTGCACAAAACGTGCAATTTCTCCTTTGGCCACAATGTTTTCCACTTTTTGTCATAGGTTATCCATTCAATTATAGAGATTTTCTATTTTTTGACAAAAATATGTTCAAAGTCGTCTGCTGCAGAATTGCAGTATGGGGGGAAAGGGTTAAGAAAAGCTTTCTGGCTAAAAAGAGCATTTTATCCTTTCATAATGTTTTTCAACTCTTTTCAGTAATTAAACTTTCCCGTAGAGAGATTTTCAATGATTGTTTATACTGCTGCAGATTTGTCATTAATAGAACAGGGTTTTTCATGGTAAGTAACTGTTGATCAGAAGTATCACAATAGTCTCTCAACTACACATCTTCCGTCTTTATACCCCCCCTCTATGATATAGCGGATCATGGACTTTGTGTAGCTTGCAGGGATGATGGATAGGAGTCGGGCACATCTAGAAGAAGAAAAAGAGAAAAACGAAAACAATATAAGCATGCAATTAATATAAGTTGTAACAGAAAAATGGTGATTTTAGAAGATAGCCATTATAAAACTGAAAATTGAGGCTTTTGAAGCAAAACTTAGGCATATGATGGGATTATATGAAAGCTTTCTTTGCATTTACCGATAACTATTTTGCTGGTTGATATTTATAGTGTCATCTGCTTTGGAAGTCTTTGAAGGTAAAGAAATATCATTCGGTAAACTGAAAATATGCATATAATATATATTCGTTTACACAGTGACATATATAGTGTAGGTATTAACGAGATTTTATAAATATCATAAATCTCGGACCGTTTTTTTTTTACAAGTTTTAAGATTGCAATTGGTCTGGTGTTTTGAATTCCGGTCCGGACCGACAAATATACCGGTCTTCTAAAGCCCTGGTATATATTTATATATATGTGTGTGTTTAACCCTTGCCCACAAACAACTCTTTTTGACGCCTTTGCAGCAGACGACTTTTGAAAACATTGAGACAAAAGCAATTTCTCCTTTTGCTACAATTTTTCCAACTCTATTCAATGTCAAATCTTTTATTTATAGAAGTTTCGTTACCATATTTCTTACCAGATCAGATTAAGTCGTCTGCTGCAGATTTGTTGTATGTGGGAAAGGGTTTATACAACAAGTTAGGAACAACATTGTGGGAAAACGAGAAAAAGTTTTGATTTTCGAAATTTCTCATTTTCGTTTTTATTTAAAAAGTCTAGTGCTGCCCAAGTATTCCAAGTTGTCTGTTTCAGGGAAATGATTCATGCCATTCCTACAGTACTCAAAACTCCAAAAAAAGGATTTTAAATAATTAAGCTGGTTAGGGTAAAAGCATTACAAAAGTTATAAAATCAAGCACTTGCTACAATATCCTACGAACTTGAAGAACATGACTTTTAACAACCTTGACAATATGTGAAGAGAAGATCAGTTTGCACTTTCAACAGACAGCAAAAAGGATCATTGACCTTGATTCAAATGACCCCAAAAGCAATCAGTCTTTTTGTCTATCAAAACTACATTTCTGTGAAATTGGTTACAACCAGTCCAGTTAGTGAATAGAACAACAGTTTGGCACTTGCCAGTCTGATTTGTTTCATTATTTCAGTTATATCACAGCTACAGTTCACTTATTCATGATCCCTGGGTAAATAAACCAGTACTAGGCTATGATGTGCCTTGCCCAAGGACACTCTTCCAGGACCTTCGTGCCGCGACTTGGGATTGAACAGCCTGAACAAACTCGGTTCTAATACCAGTATAACAAAAACAGAAAGCTATTGAAATTTATTCCCTTTTTGTATCTTACTTACTAAAATGAGAAAAACAAAAGTAGTAGCTGAAGTCAGTACTTACATAAATAATGTGGTTGCGTTAAAAAAAAAATAGACATAGAAGAATAAGTTTCAATATTTGTAATTCTTTAAACCACCAATTTTTATGACACATTTTTCTTTCAAATCAAATTTGTTTAATGATTGATTTTAAATATGAATCAAACAGGAACTTAACCTTTTCCAACATACAACAAATATTCAGCAGAAGACTTTGAAAACATCTAGGTGAAAACAAGGAAAATCTCTACAAATACAGGTATAATTACTGACAAAAAGTTGCAAACATTGTGGCAAAAGGAGGAATTGCTTGTTCTTCTTTTGTCACACCTTTTTTGAAAGTTGTTTGCTTTCCGTCATGATCCGACTTTAAGCACACCTACAGAAAACCACTTTTAACTGTTTATTTAAGTCCGTTCTGCTTTGAAATTATCTAAGAAAACAGTTTTAAAGTTCTGCAGTAAAGGCATGTAAACAAGTGTACATATCTGACAGCAAGAATAAATAGGTATTCCTTTCTAATGATAAAAAGGTTGCTTCTGTCAAAAAATTGTTTTATCTTGGAAAGTGTTTAAGTATGAAACCCTTTGTCTAATTTTTACATGAAACTGGAAGACAAGATTTCAAAAATATGATCAAAGCCCTAATAAATGATAATGTGTCCTTTTATGCTAAAGCAGTCATTGAAAAGATGATTTTTTTTTTCTGAATATAAATCTTTGGAAAAGATAATATTTTCAATAAGATCACTCTACAGTTATAAAGTTAAAATTTAACTTTGTAACTCGCAAACGACTATTTCAAACAAATATAGGTACACAAATATAATATTAGTAGAAAATACGAAAAAATCTAAACACTTTTCCACATACAGATGCATCTCCTGCAGATGGCTTTGAAAATATTGCTGCAATTATAATTATACATACTTTCTTTTATTTTATAGCAATTAAAATATTTTTGGTAAGAGTTTTCAAAGTTGTCTGCTGAAGATTTCTAACGTGGAAAGGGGGTTTACAGTTGACTTTACACATTAGATGACAAGCCAATTAAAGACTCTTCAGGATTAAGACAGACATTGAAAGTATAATCTTAAGACTAAGTAAATAAAAGTATACTGGCAAATATCTCTTTCGCTCTAATAATTTTAACCCCCCTTTCCCAAATACAACATATTTGCAGCAGACGACTTTGATAAAATTTATACGGAAGTATGGAAAATCTCTTTAAATGTAACTATTGATTACAGTGGAAAACAGTGTGGCTAAAGGAGAAATTGAATTCTTCTTTTGTAATAAAGTTTTCAAAAGTCGTCTGCTCCAGAGGCGTCAGAAAGCGTCTATATGAGGGAAAGGGTTAAGGTAGTTTACTATTTACTGCAGTCTTTAACCCTATCCCTCATATAGACGCTTTCTGACACCTCTGCAGCAGACGGCTTTTTGAAAACATAGTGACAAAAGAAGAAATTGAACAAAACATGAAATTTCTCCTTTTGCCACCATGTTTTCCACTTTTTATCATAGGTTGGTTATCCATTCAATTATGGAGATTTTCTATTTTTTTGACAAAATACGATCAAAGTCGTCTGCTGCAGAATTGTCGTATGAGGGAAAGGGTTAACAGACACACAGACAGTTAATTTTCTAACTGTTGTTCAACACTAGAGTGTTCGAAGTAATACATGTTGCCTGTCAATAATGCAGGAGGTGAAAGGCTCACAGACAACAAAGAAGTGAGTCTATGTGTCATCCTACACCAGTCAGATGTTACAAAGACTGCAATGACAGATATAGCCATGTTTTGTGTTACTACATTTCTTTATAACTACAGTTTAACCCCGTCTCACATGCAACAAATCTGCAGCAGACGACTTTGAAAACACCTGATTCTAGTAAAAGAAATAATGGAAAATCTCTATATGTATGAATGTTTTAACTACTGAATAGCCCTTTTGTCACAATATTGTCATCTGCTGCAAAGGCGTCAGAAAGCTTTCTTTATATAAGAAATAAGAAATAAGAATTTTATTAATTTGTATATGAGAAAAGGGTTTAACCATGAACTAAAACTGGACAGACGATTCAAGCAAACTGTGATTGCTGAATGTACATCAATAGAAAACTATATCACAGTCAGCAGTAATAACCACATGCATGTAACTCAACAATATTGACCTGACTCTGAACCATATATGTGCAAATATATAAGGATATTTTAACATACATGTATTTTCCTTCAAATTTGTAATATTTTATGAAAACATACATGACATGATAAACAATGGACATTTCAGTTTTGATGAAAATACATGTAGTCAAGTGTTTACTCTCTACAGCGACATCGTGAAAAAGCACAGAACTTCTGTTGTTCCAGAAAAGTATTGCTCCGTGGAGGAAAATTTATATTAAAACTTTACCACATACAGACGCTTTCCGGTGCCTCTGCAGCAGACGATGATTGAAAACATTATGGCAAAAGGAGAAATTGCTAATAATTTTCCCCCTTTTAGCACAATGTTTTAAACTCAAAAATTATACTTTTAAGTTATCGAGATTTTTCACGTTCTGCAAATATGCTTTCAAACTCTTCTGCAGCAGATTTGTTGTATGTGGGAAACAGTTAAAAGAAGGTTCCTGGGATTTTTCTTTTGTGTTGATTGCTTATCCTCTTCCCACATACAACAAATCTTCATCAGATAATTTTGGAAAAATCAAGGCAAAAATATGAATCATCTGTATGAACAAAAGTATAATCATTGGATAGGGTTGAAAACATTGTTGCAAAGGTGAAATTAACCCTGATAGAAAAAATTCTAATTGTGTTACAATGGTTTCAAAAAGTTTTCTGCAAATCCGTTTGTAAGTGGGAAAGGGCTTACGGTTGGGAACAGGTCAATATGATGAGTTATACTATAGGTCTATAGAAGGGGAATCAAAACAGTTTGAAGGGGTTTCATTCCTATACCGAAACAGAGAAAGAGTACATTGTAGGTACTCATAGAAAAGCATCGTAATTGTATTGTATAATGGTATTGATTATCATTTTCTGAAAACCTAAGAAATGTTGACCAGGGAACTGATTTATTAATAACATTCTAATGAGAACCAACGACAACCTGGAGAAATACAGGAGATTTACTTCCCCATATCAATGGTCATGGCAATAACAGAGATCATAATGTACATGATCTATGGTCATGACATTAACCCTTTCCCTCATATCAACGCTTTCTGACGCAGACAGATTTTTGAAAACATGGCACCAAAAGAAGAAATTGCTCCTTTTGTCACAATGTTTTCAACTCTGTTCAATTATTGTTCTTTCATTTAAAGATATTTTTCTGTGTTTTTGCTTGGACGTCTGCTGCAGATTTATTGTATTTGGGAAAGGGTTAACAGAGATCAGAATGTACATGATCAATGGTCATGGCAATAACAGAGATCAGAATGTACATGAGCATGGGAAACACTACCTCTGGGACTGGATGCCGAGGAAAAGTTCATTCTGGGCATCTCACAGCATTCACACTTGTTTAAGGCCGGATGATTGAGGAAGGTGCAAGCCGAACAACTCCACTGCTCTCCGTCTGCATCGGAGTCCCCCGAACCCACCTGGGGCTGATGAGGTGGCGGTGGAGGGACATGTGATGGGGCTATACTTCTAGGGGGAAGTGGTGGAGGAGCTGCCACTGAAATAGAAACATAAATGGTTTAACCCTTTCCCACCTGCAGATGCATTTTGACACAATAGCTGCAGGGGACTTTTGAAAACATTATGGCCAAAGGTGAAATTGCTCATGATGAGCAATTTCTCCTTTGGTCACAATGTTTTTACTTTTTTATACAATTAAGCTATGTTTTATGGACATTTTTCAGGTTTTTGTCACTATGTTTTCAAAGTTGTATGTGGGTAAGGACTAATTCGAAGCTTTGTCAACAGTACAAGTAAAAACCTGACGAAACTGTGCCAATGAACTAGCCCTGGATGGACAGCCCTCTTCATAACTGACTGACAGCCCGAGCTTTCAAATGTCAACAAGGTATATTAAACTTCATTATTGCCCGAAAATTGATTGATTGATTGGGGTTTATCGACATTTTCAACAATTGTTCAGTCATATCGCAGTTCAGCTAGTCATGTTTCCTGGCTTTCGCACACCAGTTATCCAAACAACAATATTTCCAAGCATATAGCTTAAATACTTTTGAAACAGAGTTGAAAACATTGTAGGAAATAGAGCATTTATTTTTTTCATTTTCAACAATGTTTTCAACTCTAGTCTCAAAACTATAATTTCAACTTTTAAGAAGTTTTCATAGCAGAAGACTTAAAACAAGCGCTCGTCCGTTTATTTCTAAGTTGCAAAAGGGGCATTACTGAATAGTTATTATAAGCCAGATATATGTTATTTGGTAAAGACATTCGTTATTGTTCCTAGGAACCTGTGTACCAAGTTAAATTAGAAAATGTAGAAGTTTTTGAGGTATGAGGTAAGATTAAAATTCTGTGACGCTGACGACCATGCCAAGAGTATCACAATAGCCCAACTTGTTTTCTTCGAAAAACAGACAAGCTAAAACAAATCTGGTAACCATTCAACAATAAAGTTTTAATAAAAATCATGACTTACCTTTTTTCTCTCTAAGTCTTGGAGGAAGAGTAGGAGGATCTGACAGTGGGATTTCTGGAGGGGGCCGCTGTGGTGGAAGGGGTAGAGACGGGGTCACAGAGGTGGTTACTGTTGATGTGAACACCTTGGTTGGGTGGGGTTCACCAGAACTGGCATAGATAGATCCCCTCTGGCCAGTGTTGGGAAACGTGTAGAAATCCTGTTCTTCTAGCGCATCTAACACACCCAGGGGAGCTGTCAAATTTAATAAGACATTTGTTTACTATTTAACCCTTTTCCCCCTTGTAGATGCACACTGACACATCTGCAGCAGACGACTTTTGAAAACTTTGCAAAAGAATAAACTGCTCTTAATGAGCAGTTTCTCCATTTGCCACAATGTTTTCAACTCTATTTAATAATTGAACTGTCATTTATGCAGAATTTTAAAAAAAAATGCCAGGATGTTTCAAAGTGGTCTGCTGCAGTTTTCTTGTAAGTGGGAAATGGTCAATAGTACTTTTAAATTCGAGCTATTCCTCACAGCGGTCATGGTAGAATGCTCTTATGCTCTTTGGTAGCTCATTTCAAAGCCTACTACAGGTTTTTCTACCTAGGAACATGAAGTCTTTTAACTTAAATACTATTTACAAAATTAGTTTAAACAAGAGTTCCATGAGGCCCTGGATCGCTCACCTGAGAATTGGCTATTTAAGACTCTTTCTGCGCCAATGGCAATATCATCAAGACAAAATTTCAAGCTGCTCAAGTCAAAAATGTGATCTCTATAGTGTTAACATGAATGTTATACAATTTGGCATAGTGACCTAGTTTTTGACCTGACCTAACTCATATTCGAACTTAACCCAAATATCATGAAGACAAATATTCAACATGCTCAAATTATAAATGCAGTATCCAGAATGTTAAAAGATTTCCCTTCCATTTGGCCTAGTGACCTACTTTCTGACCAAAAATTACCCATATTCAAACTTGACCTAGATACAATTCAGAAAAACATTCTGACCAAATTTTAAGCCACTGAAGCAAAACATGCGGCTTTTACAGTGTTAACAAGATTTCCCTTCAATTTGGCCTAGTGACCTACTTTCTGACACAATATTGCCCATATTCGAACTTTACCTAAATATTATTAAGACAAACATTCTGACAAAATTTCAAGCTGCTGAAGCAAGAATCGCTGCCTCTAGAATGTTAACAAGATTTCCCTTCAATTTGGCCTAGTGAACTAGTTTCTGACCCAATATGGCCCTGTTTTGAACTTGACCTAGATATCATTCAGACAAACATTCTGAAAATATTTCAAGCTGCTGTTCAAAGCAAAAAATGCAGCCTCCAGAGTGTTCTCAAGATTTTCCTTCAATTTGGCCTAGTGACCTAGTTTTTGATACAGCAAAACCCATATTTGAACTTGGCCTTGATATCATTAAGATAAACATCCTGAAGCAAAAAATGCGGCTTCTACAGTGTTAACAAGATTTCCCTTCAAGTTGGCCTTGTGACCTAGTTTGTTTTCCAATATGACCCATATGAAGCAAAAATTGCGACCGCTAGAGTGTTAATAAGATTTTCCTTCAATTTGGTCTAGTGACCTAGTTTTTGATCCAACATGACCTATATTCGAACATGGCCTAGCTATCACTAAGACAAACATTCTGACAAAGTTTCAACATGCTCAAGTTTAAAATGCGGCTTCCAGAGTGTTAACAAGATTTTCATTTAATTTGATCTAGTGAACTAGTTTGTGACCCCAAATGACCCAGTTTCGAACTTGCAGGGCTGTACAAATCCCATAGCCCGACGTCCGGGACAAGTCGTAAATTGCATCGGGTAAGTCGCTTATTGCAAAATCTCAGTCCCGGACAAGTGGCAATTTCCGAAAATCCACGTCCCATTATATTAACCCATTTACGTTACAGTGAATGTAAATTCCAGTGTCTGGTAGCCCGGCTTAATTACTTACACACATGTCTGTCGTGTATAAATTTGACTGTATGTTACATGCGAAAAACCACTCGCGCGTGACCATAACAAATCAATAACAGTAGGCGGAGTTACCCACCTGTCAGATCGAGTGGTTTCAGCCAACTGAATCGCTTCAGTAATAGTCGATTAACGTGATATATATGTACCCAAAAAGGCGGTCCAATCATAAGTGACAATTGTTCCTTGGGGCTGTTAGGGAATTACCTATGGATGGTCTCATTAAAATATTTCCTTTAATGTATTTTCATCTATATTTCTACTTTCGGTATGCGATGTTTGCAAACTGGTTCAGAAAGACTTGGAAGAAAATTTTTGCCATGCAGAAGTTCATAAAATAAATTCGATCCAAATTAAAGACGATTCAACGACTTCTAGAAATTATCTTGACGTTTATCAATTTGAAATACCTTCGAGATAGACATAATATTCGTAATATCAGGGACGCAAAGAAAATTGTTTGGAATGGAATATATAAATGATAAAATTGAATTTATTTAATATATGTCTTTCTTTGTTAAACTGACCCTTGTATCTTACACTGCACTGTTTCGGTGAGTGACCTAAATCAGGGACCTTATAATTTTGTTATCTTCAATTTGAAAAGTGCTATTGCATCATTTGACTATGTGGTCTCAATTTTAACATTTCTGTCAATAGCTTTTGAATCTTTTGTAAATATGGATAAAATACATACATTTTTTGCAGAATATTTCAAATAACCTAGTGAAAAATAATCTCTTCCAAATTTAATTTTTTTTTAACTGAATGCTGCACTACAGGTCTTTTGCAATAATGTTATTTGAATTGGTCACTACCCTTAAATCATGTATATTGTGTGCTCTTAATGTTATCTTTATACAGAACTAGAAAAAAACCCACTAAAAAACAATTAAAACACTCAAGAAACCACGATCCAGGCTACCAGCTTCCAAATCCTAACCCAGTGAGCTACCACACAATTCTTAAATTTGTCGCATGTTAAACTTGGTGTGCAGAAAAGTGGGACAAGTGATAATCTTAGCAGGACAAGTGGAATTTGAAAGTCACTTTTTTTTTTTGTACAGCCCTGACTTGGCCTAGATTTGATGGAGATGTATTTCTGATAAACATTCATGATGATTGGATGCAAAATGTTGACGACAAACGCCGGACAAAAGGCGATCACAATCAACCACTAATAGAAGATGACGTTAACCCGTTCCCACATATAGACGCTTTCAGACGACTCTGCAGCAGACGACTTTTGAAAACATTGCAGCAAAGGTACCATTTGCCACAATGTTTTCAACTCTATTTGATAATTTAACTGTCATTAAAAGAGTTTTTTCACATTTTTGAAAATATGTTTTTAAAAGCGTCTGCTACAGATTTGTTGTATGTGGGAAAGGGTTAAATGAATTTGTCAATATTCATAGTCATAAAAAACAAAACATTCCCGGATACAGACGACCTTGAAAGCTTTTGTAGATGAAAAAGGAGATATTAACCCTTTCCCTCATACGACAATTCTGCAGCAGACGACTTTGAACATATTTTGTCAAATAATGGAAAATCTCTATAATTGAATGGATAACCTATGACTAAAAGTGGAAAACATTGTGACAAAAGGAGAAATTGCACGTTTTGTGCAATTTCTTCTTTTGTTACCATGTTTTCAAAAAGCTGTCTGCTGCAGAGGCGTCAGAAAGCGTCTATATGAGGGAAAGGGTTAAAGGTACACAAACAAAAAATTGAACTTCAAATTTAACCTGCGCCAAAAGGACCCAAAGCCAGACAAAAGCTATAAGCCTCTGCCATATCCATATGATTGGCCTAAAAATAATTCTGCAACATTTATTCATTCAAAATTGCAAGGGAATACATAAGAGTATGGGATTAACCATAAATCTAACTTACTTTGTCCATTGTTGTACATGTCGATCTCCCTTGTAATTAACTGAATATCAGCTTGTAACTGGAGGTTCTCTCCCCTTAATTTGGTCAAATCAACAGCCTGTTAACATACAAGAAAAAGAAAAACATGAACAAAGTGGAAGCAATTATTCCTATTCTATCCCATTCCCACAAACAGACACTTTCCATCAATCTGCAGCACATGAATTTTGAAAATATTGTGTTAATGTTTAACTCTAATAAATTATAATACCATCATAAACAGATTTTCCATATCTTTGCCAAGATGTTTTCAAAGGTATCTGCTGCAGGTTTTTTGTTTGAGTGAAACTTTGTTGTATGAGGGAAACTCAAGTGTTTAAATGAAAAATGATTTCCTGTCCAAATCTACTCAGACAGACAACCAAAGCTTACTGCTGTGCGCACATACATGTATGATGTTATCCCACTGTTTTTGATCAGCATCATCATAATATATATAATAAATGTCTTATTTTATATAGCATATTCGAACCCCTTTCCCTACATACAGAAAATCTGCAGCGGACAACTTTGAAATCATCTCTGCAAAAACGGGGAATATTTCTATAACCTCATAGTTTAATTATTGAATAGAATTGACATCATTAAGGCAATTACTGTATTAGGAGAACTTGCTCATTATGAGCAATTTCTCCTTTTGATTCATTGTTTTCAAAAGTTGTCTGCTGCATGAGCATAAGAAAGAGTCTATATGGATGCAGGATAAACACTTTTCGCCTCTTAAAAGTTTTCTGTTTCAGGAATAATTATACTATACCTATGCCCCCATGTGTTGGCCTGGATTAGCCTGCACACACTTTAGTTCATATTGTTGGTTTTCTCTTGGAATGACTCATATATTTATTACCCATTCATCAGATAGGTTTTTAAAAAGATTCTGGAAAATGCTTATTCATACAGAAATGTTTCCTCCTTTTCTACACACCCTTTATATTGTGAAACATTTTATCCTGTCCCTATATATCAATCAACACCTTTAGAACTTTCAAACAAGAGGGCCATGATGGCCCTGGATCGCTCACCTCAATTATACAATGTACTGCAATGCAAAACACATCAAGACAATTATTCTGAATGCAACCTCCACAGTGTTAACAATATTAACCTTCATTTGGCCTATATCAGATATTTTTTTACCTGATATGACCCATATTCCAACATGGACTAGATATCATCAAGACAACATTCTGACAAAGTTTCAACTTGCTCAAAGTAAAAATGCGGCCTCCGGAGTTTGAACAATATTTTCCTTTATTGACCTAGTTTCTGATCTAATATGACCCATATTCGAACTTGACCTAGATATAATTCCGACAATTATTCTGACCAAATTTCAAGCTGCTGAAGCAAAAAATGTGGCATCCAAAGAGTTCACAAGAATTTCCTTCAATTTGATCTAGTTTTTGACCCAGCATGACCCATATTCGATAAAGTTTCATCATGCTGAAATTAAAAATGCAGTATCCAGAGTGTTAACAAGATTACCCTTCAAGTTGGCCTAGTGACCTAGTTTTTAACCTGGCATGACCCATATCCGAACTTGGCCTAGATATCATTTAGACCAACATTCTGACCAAATTTCAATCTGCTGAAGCAAAAAATGCGGCATCCAAAGTGTTAACAAGATTTTCCTTCAATTTGACCTAGTGACCTAGTTTTTGACCCAGCATGACCCATATTCGAACTTGGCCTAAATATCATTCAGCTCAACATTCTGACCAAATTTCAAGCCGCTGAAGGCCTAATGACCTAGTTTCTGATCCAATATGACCCATATTTAAACTTGACCTAGATATCTTTAAGACAAACATTCTGACAAAAGTTCAAGCTGCTGAAGCAAAATATGCGGCATCCAAAGTGTTAATAAAATTTTCCTTCAATTCGGCCTAGTGACCTAGTTTTTGACCCGGCATGACCCATATTCGAACATGGCCTAGATATCATTTCAAGCCACTGAAGCAAAACATGCGGCTTCTAGAGTTCACAAGATTTTCCCTCAATTTAGCCTAGTGACCTAGTTTCTGATCCAATATGACCCATATTTAAACTTGACCTAGATATCTTTAAGACAAACATTCTGACAAAAGTTCAAGCTGCTGAAGCAAAAAATGCGGCATCCAAAGTGTTTACAAAATTTTCCTTCAATTTGGCCTAGTGACCTAGTTTTTGACCCGGCATGACCCATATTCGAACATGGCCTAGATATCATTTCAAGCCACTGAAAAAAAAAACATGCGGCTTCTACAGAGTTCACAAGATTTTCCCTCAATTTGGCCTAGTGACCTAGTTTCTGATCCAATATGACCCATATTTAAACTTGACCTAGATATCTTTAAGACAAACATTCTGACAAAAGTTCAAGCTGCTGAAGCAAAAAATGCGGCATCCAAAGTGTTAACAAAATTTTCCTTCAATTTGGCCTAGTGACCTAGTTTTTGACCCGGCATGACCCATATTCGAACATGGCCTGGATATCATTTCAAGCCACTGAAGCAAAACATGCGGCTTCTACAGAGTTAACAAGATTTTCCCTCAATTTAGCCTAGTGACCTAGTTTATGACCCATATTCGAACTTGACCTAGATATCTTTAAGACAAACATTCTGACCAAATTTCAAGCTGCTGAAGCAAAAAATGCGGCATCCAAAGTCTTAACAAGATTTTCCTTCAATTTGACCTAGTGACCTAGTTTTTGACCCAGCATAACCCATATTCGACCTTGACCTAGATATTTTTAAGACAAACATTCTGACAAAATTTCAAACTGCTTAAGCAAAAATTGCGGCCTCTGGAGTGTAAACAAGATTTTCCTTCAATTTGAGCCGACATGACCAAGGTTCAAACTCGACCTACATATCATCAAGACAAACATTCTGATAAAGTTTCAACATGATCAAGTTGAAAATGTGGCCTCCAGAGTGTTAACAAGATTTCCCTTCAATTCTACCTAGTTTTTGACCTCATATGGCCCAGTTTCGAACTTGTCCAAGATTTTATGGAGATGAACGTTCTGATAAACTTTCATGAAGATATGTTGACGACGCACGACGCATGGCGGACGGACGCCGGTCAAAATGTGATCACAATAGCTCACCTTGCACTTCATGCATAGGTGAGCTAAAAACATTGCGAGAGATAAAGAAAATGCTGAAAGCAAGCAATATTACTGACTGATTCAAGTAGGAAACACTGCTCATTCAGTGCTTTCATAAAAAAGATGTAAATGTAGTGTAAGTTACATTTCCCTGGACTTACCGATGGAAATGGAGAAGTAAGTTTTCGTTGCCTATCACTGGCTGATAACTGTAGCTGACTGACTTCATTCTTTAACTGTTGTAATCGGTCTTCAGCAGCTGACAAATCTTCTATCAATTTCTGCATCCTTGAATTCTGATGTGACAGTAAAACTGTAATTGAAACAATTCACAAGTTAATTATAAGGAATGTATATTATAAATGTTCTTGATCCGTATTTGACCTTCAAACCCTCTGTTGTTGTCTTTCAAAATCCATCTGTTTCTAAGAGTACCAACAACAAGATGTAGATGACAGGGCTCTATAAGGGACATTTTGTACGTTCTGAAATCCTTATTTGACCTCTAAAATGTATGTTTTGAGTTCTCAAAAGATTTGTCTCAACGAGCCACAATGTTTTCTACTCATTCCAAGATACAAGTTAATTAAATTAAGATATAAGTTTAATAATCGCTAGTCAATTGGTTTTACCGATATTCCATAGTAATTTTTCTTTCCGATTCCGATTCCTAACACTTGACATGTAATAAACATTCCTTATTTTGAAATTTAGTCCATTGGTTGAGTTGTTTGAAGTTATTTGTAGGAAATAGTGCATGGTACAGGTAACTTTTACAGGTATGAGTCGTTTTTGCTCACCAGAGTGATATATATATGTGAACACTTATATATCACTCCGGTGAGCAAAAACGACTCATGCACAAGACAAGTCCAGTTATACAAGATAAACAACAAAGAGGTGAAATACCAGGGAAATGGTTTTCAGATTTGAAAGCAATACTTTTGGTTGAAGATTAAATAAAATACAGCAATATAATATAAATGTATCCATTTCTAATATGCAAATGCATTTTGACATGCCTGCAGTAGATAAAACTTTGAAGACATTGTGGCAAAATGAACAATTTCTACTTTCGCCACAATCTTTAAACTCTTCTTAATTAATCATGATTTCAGTAAGGGAAATCTTCCGTATTTTGTCCCATAAATTGTTCATTGTCGTCTACTGCAGATGTGTTGCATGCGGGCGGGGAAGAGTTAAAGCTCAAGTTTACAACTTACCGTGTGTATATTCTTCTGATTCATCCCGTATTAAATGTACCGGATGAGGGTGATTTGTATTGTTTACAGCTGAAGATTCTGGACTAAGACTGCTTTGACTAGAATTGGGAGAAATGAACGGCCACTGGTTTTGTCGATAATCCCTTTTCCCACGAAATGAAGTGTCACTGTCACTATTGCCATCAAGGAAAGGATGACCTGGTACTCGACACACATTTGGCATTGGGGGAAATTTTAAAAACCCACCATCTTCATGACTAGGGCTAACACTTTTAATGTTTATCACAGTTTGACCTTGTTCTCCCGACATCACATTGTCACAAATTTGACCACTTGAGCCTATCACAGTAGAACCACCGGGTGGTGCTAACGAATGACCACCTGAGTTTGAACCACTTGCCATTTCGTTAAAGTACTGAATGTGTGATTGCACGCCATCGTGTCTTCTTATCTCTACTATTATAGGCCGACTGATTCCATGAGGACTTTGAGAGTTTGTTATCTCATGAATGTTTGGTGAAACTGGCATATTTCTCCCATAACCCGGTGAAATCCTTGGATCACTTAAAGCACTATTCTGACCTGGATATGTACCTGGTACGGGAGAAAATACCGTTCTTTCAACAGTTGGACTTTGTATTAAGTTAGTCTGTGGATTTGGACTCCGCAAATATATAGCAAGCGATGATTGATTGGCTTTCGAAGCACCATAACCTGGCTCATACTCCTCCGTAGGCGATTTGAAACGCGAAGAAACACGATTGATGTCAAATTGTGAAATTTGGAGGGGCTGGAGATCGGATGGAAATGCTGTATTTTGGGGATTGTTGGAGTATGCAGGTTTATAATGGTTCACATGGTGGTTGGTCCAGACACCCCTCTCTGTAATATTTCCCCCTGTGTGTCCGCCACCGTCTATTTTGATCTGAAAGTAACCGGGTGGAGGTTGCTCAACGCGCTCCATGTTGGTCTCTATATGTTGGACTTCAATATGTCTGAGTCCTGGTTTATTAGGCTGGGTTGGAGAGTTTCCTGAGGGTAGATGTCCTAAAGCAGGACCATAGTTTGATTTCTGTCCTTCATGACCTGCCCTCGCATTGTTATTATTACAACTTATCTGTGGAATATGGGAGTTATTCCCTCCATAACTCGTTATAAACTGATTAATGTCATTTGGTCTCACAGGGGCTGAAGCGGGATTCCCTACATCTGTAAATGCGATCGGACCACGATATCCGGGAACATTTGAGAAGCTGGTATGGTATGCAGGTCTGGATGAGGCACTGCCAGAACTAGCGTTACTCATGTTGCTACTTGACGAGTCACTACGGGGACGAGCTTCAACGGCACTCTCTCCAAAATTCACAAAAGTATCGTTCATGCCAGGAGAAGAGTGGCCATACAAATATTTTGGACTCTCTAGTGTCAATGTTTCCATACACTTTATTCTGTCATTACCAAGCTGGAAAGAGATACACATAGTTAGTCTTGATCTAATTGTTTTGTTTGATTCAGGTTTTAAAACATTTAACCCTTTCCCTCATACGACAATTCTGCAGCAGACGACTTTGAACATATTTTGTCCAAAGAAAGAAATCTTTATAATTGAATGGATAACCTATGACTAAAAGTTGAAAACATTGTGGCAAAAGGAGAAATTGCTTGTTTTGAGCAATTTCTTCTTTTGTCACTATGTTTTCCAAAAGCCGTCTGCTACAGAGGCTTCAGAAAGCGTCTATATGAGTATAAGGGAAAGGGTTAATACCAAAGGGAGAAATTTGATAAAGTTAACCCTTTTCCACATAATATGACATACAAAAAATCTGCAGCAGACGGCTTTTTGAAAGCATAGACTAGTGACAAAAGAAGAAATTGCTCAAAACGAGCAATTTCTCCTTTTGCCACAATATTTTCCACTTTAAGTCATAGGTTATCCATTCAATAATAGAGATTTTCTATTTTTTGACAAAATATGTTCAAAGTCGTCTGCTGCAGAATTATCGTATGAGGGAAAGGGTTAAGGACATGAAGGCAATAAAATGAAATATCTATAATTAATAGTTAACTTAATGAATAGAGTTAACAATATTTAGCCAGTGAGAAATCGCTCATAATGAGCTCCATTAACCAAAACTAGAACTGTCACTGAAGATGATAAATACCCCCTTAACAGCACCTTGACCTACACCATAACTTAATAAGTAAAAAGGCCATAACTATGTAAAATAACATGCAATTGTAACCCCTTTGGGATATGCACATCTCCTCTTGGTATTGAAGCTTCATGTAAAATTTTACTGAATTCCACCCAATGGTTTGTATGAAATAGGCCGGACAAAATATAGCTTCAAATACGGCTTCCGACCGACCGACTCCTATATACCTCCTCTTCTTCGAAAGGGTATAATGATAAATTCAATCATTAATGATTATACTTCAATTTATCAAGAATATGCATAAGCCTCAGTGCTTTAACCCATTACTTTACACTGACAACATTTGACACCTGCTGTTACAGAAAATTTTTGACCTTTGATTGCAATATTTTCAAATCTTCTGTTAAAAAGTTACTTCCAGTTTTCCAGATTTTTAAACTTGTTCATCTGTAGATTGTTAAGTAAACAAAATTTAAAATATCATGTTAACCCTTTCCCTCATATAGACGCTTTCTGCAGCAGACAGCTTTTTGAAAACATAGTAACAAAAGAAGAAATTGCACAAAACATGCAATTTCTCCTTTTGCCACAATGTTTTCCACTTTTAGTATTATGTTCAGTGCTTTCATTAAGCGGACGTGGACGTAATATACGTCCGAAAAATCCCAAAAAACGTCCGAAAATTGAGCACTGGACGTTTATTATACGTCCAGAAATTCCCCAAAACGTCCGTAAATTTACACATGGACGTTTTCAGAATAACCCTAAATAAAGTATAAAGGGTTAAAGTGCAGAGGTGAACGTGTAAAAAATCGATAATTGTCAAAGCACGAGTACACGCTTACCCGAGTTCTTATCGTGTGTACCAGACATCACCTTGACGACCTCTGTTTGTAGGGTAGTTTAACTTGATTACGCTAATTGGATTAAAAGTTTACCTAATCCGACGACGGTCTTTCTTTCAAATAACATTAATTAATTAATTAGGTCGGACGTTTTCTTTATCTTTTAAAAATATTTGATGACGAGAAATACCGATTATCACTTCGGTAACTATAAAATTCGGACGTTTTCTTTATCTGTTAAAAATATTTGTTGATGATTTATACCGATTATCACTTCGGAAACTATAAATTGGAAGTTATTTATATATTCTGTATGCATAACTACTTGGAAAATATGCAGCCTCGTTCCTAATGGATTCCTCCCCGAATAATGAATTTGATTGGTCAGAATTGAAATAATAAATTTGTCATCAATCTATTCTGAAGAGGTACTTTCCGAGATTCCAAAATGGCGGATGTAAAATATTTTTTTGCCGACATTTTTTGAAATTTCGACTCTGAAGCAGAATTTGAGGGCATTGAAAGTGCAGATTTGATAGATATTAGTAAGACGACTTTATGCTTCTCTGCCATATCTTGATACTGACATTTCCCGCGATTAACAGCTGAATTGTTCACGAGAAATTAGCGAACCACTCGCCCCCTATTCGGCCTGGACTTTTTGTTGACATTGCCAGCAAAGCTTTACCGGTTGTCATCATTAATAAAATCAAATAAATAAACACTATTTTTTTTGTTTAAATAGATGTATATTTCAAACGACCCATTGCTTTGTCATAGTTATTAAAATCAAAAAAATAAAAATTTATTTTTGTTTAAATAGATGTGTAACCAAAACGTCCCAGTTATGACACACGTATCAATGACATAAGAAACATAATTTCTCCTTTTAGTCCTTAAACGTGTTAAATTAATAAAATACAATTTATTTTATTTAATAAAAGTAAATAAGCATTCCTGTTAACGACAAATACAAAACTTCCAGAATTCTGACAAAAATACCTAAAATTTGGCCCTTAATGAAAGCACTGTTATGTTATCCATTTAATTATAGAGATTTTCTATTTGTTTACAAAATATATTCAAAGTCGTCTGCTGCAGAATTGTCGTATGAGGGAAAGGGTTTGGAAGAAGGAAAGCTCACCTTTGTCATACAAGATGTGACCACATTATCCGGCACTTCAGGATATTTACTCCTTAATTCACGATATAGCTTCTGATCCACTGAGGCCATTCTTCAAATTCATCTTTCAACAAGCTGAAAAACATCAGTTAGAAATATTACATGACAAACTATATCAAACTAGAAATATCACTGAAGGTGATGAATACCCCCAGCTGGTGCCTGACAATATACATGTGTACATGTATGAGAAATTCAAGGGGCCATAACTCATTTAAAAATAATTCCAGTGCAACACGCCGACATAATGCACAACTAGGCTTGGTATCAATCATTCTTGTGAAGTTATATTGAATTCTAACCAAGGGTTGCTGAGAAATAGTGTTCACAAGAAATGGCCACAGACCAACAGACCGACAAGTGTGACTCCTATATAGCCCCCCATGTATACTATGTATCTGGAGGTATAATAATTAGGTTCCTAAACACATAATTAACTAGTACTTTTTTTTGCCCCATAGTTTTCCCATAATATTTTCAAAGTTAGTCGTCTGCTGCCTATTTGCTTTATGTGGGAAAAGGTTTTTAGAAAAGAAGTCCATTCCATGTGTACCAGTCCACAAATTGACAATCAGCATCTTTGCCAGGTCAATTGGAAACAACTCCTAATCCCCTCCCTAACATCTTGGTATGTACAATACTGTACTAAATAAATCACTTTGACGAGAGAAAAAAATTAGTCAAGCCAATATGTACACCTACCAAATGAATTTCAAGTATATATATATTTAAAAGAAGATTCATTATGATCATAGGGCGTATGAAATTTTATTAATCTTTGTCGAGCAGTACCAGGCTATATTTACCCTCCTTTCTCCGATACAGACACATTTTGACACCTCTGCAGATGAATTTTGAAATCATTGTGACAAAAGGAGAAGTTGCTCATAATGAGAAATTTCTACTTTTCAAATTGCCACAATGTTTTACAAAGTTCTCTTTTCAATTATTATACTTTCATTTACTGTTATTCATCATATTTCTGCCAAGCTGCTCTCAAAGCCATCTACTGCAGATGTGTTGTATGTGGGAAAGGGTTAATATTTGACTTAACCAGATGATGTCAAAGTTCATGAAGTGAGATCAATAACGATGGTTATCAATTCTAGTCTAAATCATGTGCATGAATGAAAAGAATAAAATTTCGGACATTTGATTGGTGGTCAAATTTGTTATTATTATTATGAATGAACCTTAACCCTTTCCAACATACAGCAAATCTGCAGCAGACCACTTTGAAATTGTCTAAGCCAAGGATTAAAAATCTCCATAAATGAAAGTTATTGAATAAGAGTTGAAAACATTTCTCCTTTTGTCACAATATTTTCAAAAGTTGTCTGATATAAAAGTGTCAGAAAGTGACTATGTGGGAAAGGTAGCTGTTTAATAAACTTGATTTATTCAATTGTCAGCATTGAGCGTTATTATAATAATAGAGATACTCTTTCAACAATGGAATCAAATTTGCACTACCAGGCTGATAATCAATAATGATATTAGACAGTAGACCTACTAGACAACAGAGTCAGACTACTTAAGAAAACATTGTAGCCAAAGGAGAAATTACTCAATCATAATGAGCATTTACTCTTTTTGACACAATGTTTTCAATATTATTCAATAATTGTTCTTTCATTTGATGTTTGTTGGAAAGGGTTAAGTGTTATTTTGGAAAGTCCCTTTTAAAACCTCATTCAGTCAAAGTTAAATATAGGTGTAAAATTTAGAGCAAGGTTACACATGTATTATTACCTAGAGGACTAGATAAAGAGGAGTAATCTGGTCTTTTCCCATCCACATCTCTCTTATAACTCCACTTAACCCTTAGTTGTGGGTACTCAAAAGTACCGTCTCACTGAGACGATACTTTCGAGTACCCACAACATAGGGTTGGAGGGTCAAATAAAAATTTGGGGTTGTGAAATACTCTTCTTATCTTTAGCTCTGATTATGATCATTAGAGCAAAGTCATGGGAAAATTAATCTTTGGGACTTTGACCAGGGAAGAATCCAGCAGATACAGATCAGCATGGGTTAATCAGGATCTTTCCTGTTTGCCATCTAGCTGTAAAAGTTATTAATTATGTTTAAAACCTTAACATAATGTAGAATTGATATGACCATATAAATTTGAAATGGCCATGGTAATTCACGTTCTTTTCAACACCTTCGAATATTGGTTTTTCAAATGGCCCGGCACATTCATCATCTCTACCATTCACAAATATCCCTATCAACCCTTCCCAGTGTCAACTAAACGATCCTTAAACAATGTCCATGAATTGATACAGATGTCTCTTGATGCCACCAATGATATGAACAAGTCTTCCTTTTCCCATTAACCCATTCCCTCATATGACAATTCTGCAACAGACAACTTATTTTGTCAAAAAATAGAAAATCTCTATAATTTAATAGATAACCTATGACTGAAAGTGGAAAACATTGTGTCAAAAGGAGAAATTGCTCGTTTTGAGCAATTTCTTCTTTTGTCACTATGTTTTCAAAAAGCCATCTGCTGCAGACCTAGTTTTTGACACAACATGTCATCAAGATCAAGTGAAAAAAGTGGCCTAATGCTAAAGAGGGTCCACAGATTTTTCCTTAAATATGACCTAGTTTTTCCATATATAAATAACAAATTTGCCATATATCTTCATAACAATCAAACACTATGTTCAAGTAAAAAATAATGCAACCTCTAGTGCCCACAAAGTATTTCTTAATTTTGGTCAAATAGATTTTTACCCGACTTGACCCACATTCAAACTTAGACCCGGCATGAGTTATATTAGAATTTAACCTAGATATCATCCATGCAAGCATTCTAACATTTATTTTGGAGTTTGAAATGACCTAGTTATTGTTCTGACATGACCTACATTTGACCAAAATATCCTGAGACATACACTCAGAATAAGTTTTATAAAGACTGCAAAAATCTGGCCGTAGCAACTTTTGGTTTTGGACTTGTAAGTGAAAAAGTTCCTTAGCAATTGTTAATTTACAATAACATGTAATTAAAACATTTTTAACCAAACAATTATATAAGATTTTCAGACCAGTGAATTTAACATCAGGACTGTTTTCAATAGTCTTATGTTGTAAAGGCGTCAGAAAGTGTTTATGTAGGAACATGTTAAATGCTTGGGACAAACCCTTCCATCAACAAAGAAAATTAATCAATAAACAGTCAATACAATTAATAATATGTAATAGGGCTTCAACTGGCCTCTGAAATTCAACCTCTGCTTTTTATAACAATTTGCATCTTTCCTGTAATGTTTTAAAGAAGCAAAACAAAGGACAACAAAATAGAATGTGCAAGTTGCGACAAAGCCAGCAAGACAACCGGGACTTCCAAAGTCAAAAATGTTTAAATGCTGTTTGAAATCTTTACCACTTACAGTTACAGACGCCTCTGCATCAGATAAAATTTGTAAACATTGTGACAAAAGGAGATTTCCCCTTTAGCCACAATGTTTTTAATAATAAAACCTTTATTTTATATGAAGAATGTTCATGTTTTTGACAATATATTTTCGAAGTCGTCTGCTGCAGATTTGTTGTATGTGGGAAAGGGTTAAGAGAACTGACTTACTGCCAGAAAACACCCAGATTGAATGCAGATTGGAGGGTTTAATGGAAGAAGTGATACACAAACAAAACACAGTGAAAAAAGGTTCTCATGATAACGTTGCTCATATTGCAAAAAGAATTGTTAAGATGTTAACAATATTATAAAAATATATTTCCTTTTTTGTATCACGAATCAACGTTTGTTTGCTGTACTTTTACTTTGAGTGAGGTTCATCAGTAAGAAAAATGACCACAGCGCCTTTCCACCTACTATACAAATGAAAGGCAAAATTCACATAGCAAACAAAAGAAGTGTATGCTTGCATAATCCAGTATGAAGTGCATTAAGTCATTAAGCAAAATGAATTGGAATATACCTTGTTCATAAAATTTCACAATACTTCATTTATACACAACATATATTTTTCGTCACAATTTTGCGATTTATTATGCCATTGTTTTTAAATTTAGCAATTTTGCACGTTGAATTTCACAAAACCAATAGGCTAGGGAGTCTTCACAAAATTGGATGGAAATGGTCTGTCAGACCAAACTTGTTTTCAAATTGTGGAAAACTGTAAATCGATTGCATCTTGTATTTACCTTATAAACTTGATTATAAGATGCATTTCACCCACCTAAAAATTCGAGAAGGAATTAGGGCGACGTATATAAACCATTGATCTAGTGTAAAATGTCACCACAAATGATCTTTCTCTTGTTTTTATGTATTTTATTTCATTTTCTATTCAGCTTATATGCGATTGATCTAAATTCTTCAGTTGGTCAATTAGAACCAAGTTTAACCAAATACGGTATTTTACAGGTAAGCTGGACACTTTTTTTGGCTTTATTCAATGTTAAACAGTATTCATTTAATTGAATCCTTGCAATAGCTGTTAATGATGTAAACACCATGACAACATAAATCACGCCAGTCGGATAAATAGTATTGAAGCAAATTGAAAAGGGGAATTTAAACTTTGTTTGCTAAATAAATAACCAATGGTAAAGTATTCAAACACAGGGAGGACCTAAAATTGGTGCAAATGAAAAGATTGATTGAATATTTGGCATTTCACTCCTCTTTCAACAAATTATAATTATATCACATCGTTTCCTGGTTAAGTTACTAGATCTACTTGTCCATTTGTCCTGACATCAGGCAGTCAATCGTAATGCTTACTCTGCAACCCTGAGTGCAGCGATTACTACCAATTTTTATGTCTTTGGTATGACCTGACCAAAGATGGAACCAGCGAACTCCCATACCCGAGGCGGACGCTCTTCCACAACACCACTGAGGCAGTCGCTAATTTAAAGAAGTAATCATAATTCTAGGGTGAATGCACTTAATACCACTTAAGAAAACTTGTCACTCGAAAATGACATAAAAGGAACTTATTGATGAGAGAAAATATTTTTCAGATTTGCCTGTCAGTCCTGTATGATATCAATAAATGACAGCAAAGTTTATTTTTTTTGTGCACGTGAAATTCTGTGACATTCCCAGCAAATGTATAGTCCAAATACTAAGAGTCCAGTGAAATGTGCAGTCTTCGTGACAGTTTTTAGAGACATTCGTGGAAGATCAGCGGCGATCATTTTACGTGACAAAGGTATTTGGCCTTGTTTTGACTTTGTAGAAAACCAGGAAAGAAAATACGATGACGTCTGAAATGTTAAAAACCCCAATGATTATGCTATATATACTAACTTTTGAATAGTTGGATGACTCTTTGTTATCCTGAAGCATGTCGCGAGTCTGTCGAAATTATTGAAAGTGTTGAATCTTCTATCAAATTTGCCGTCACTGCAAAAAAAATATCTCAATATTTGCTAGATATGGCGGACAGCCTCAGCGCATGCGCAGCTTCTATGTGATATCCGGTGAGAATTTTAGAGAAGGCAAGTTACTCTTGGTAAAACGAGAAATCGTGATCACTTCCCCTTGTAAGCATTACGGGCTTTGGCTCTTTCCCAAAAATCCAAATAAATCAGAAACCTATATTGTGTAACAAAAAATAAAAAATATGACATATTGACATTCCCTTTGATGAGCTATGACGTCAAACTAAAGGTCACTCTAATCCCGCAGTGAATTTTACTTTCAATTTCAGGAAAAACATCATGGCTCTTAAGGTGTCAGTAGAGCTGAAAGCAAACAATGTTTTTGTTACAAAGCAAACAAATGGTATTCGACTTTATAAAAAACGCTTTCAACTTTCAACAAAATCATTAGGGTCCAATGGGAAACAACTTCAGTCTTATGTATTCATCTGCAAACAAAATTGTCTGCCCGGCAAGCCGATCCGTATGTCTTCCCTTTGACCTAAATTCATTAGTCTCCGATGACGGCGACTGTATTTGTATTCGTTTTTAAAGATTTCACATGGAAGCACACATTTTTACCCACAAATGTCTCGAAAATAATACAGTTGCGATTGTTTTATACACTTAGTTATGATTCATTTGAAAAGCAATTCACGTTTCGAATGTTCACCTCGTATTTCTGGTTATTTCATGCTATTTACACAATATCAGCATTAAATACCGTGATTTTGTCTTTAAAACCCTTTCCTTCATATAGACGCTTTCTGACGCCTCTGCAGCAGACGGCTTTTTGAAAACATAGTGACAAAAGAAGAAATTGCACAGAACGTGCATGCAATTTCTCCTTTTGCCACAATGTTTTCCACTTTTTGTCATAGGTTATCCATTCAATTATGGCGATATTCTATGTTTTGACAAAATACGTTCAAAGTCGTCTGCTGCAGAATTGTCGTATGAGGGAAAGGGTTAAAGTAGTAGCTCCACATTACTGAAAGTTCTCTTCAAGTTCAAAGAGATGTCTTGATTTGTGTAGATTTCATAAAATGTCAATGCATGTATTTCTAAAATGGTAAAATGTACCAGGGACTACTAATACTAACAATTGCTTCAGCCCCCTTTTCCCAGCTTTTATCGTTTGGACCTTTTCCATTAGAATCTCTTCAGAATAAAACTTCTGCTGGATAAAAGTTATCATCTGGGATGATTTTAACACAAAATGAACATAGCATGCCACTTTTTTCGAAATTTGACTGAAGTCAGAAGCCGGGGGAAACGTGGGAAGCATGTCCATCATTCATGTGTAAAATTGACCTGGACTTCTTGTCCAAAGCAGATATTTTTAAAACTTGAAATGTTGCCCATCCGCAATCTGATAGCACTCCTCTAGCTCTAACACATATTACAAGAAGCAAGCAATAACATTTTTTGTTGCAGTCCGGTCTCATTTAAGTCATATATAAATTGTGATTTTCCATGTAAAGCAAATGAGCTTAAACCTTTTACTACAATTTATGAATTCAGTCTAGGTATGTTTGTCTAGGTTGTTTGCTAGATCGTCAATAGTAACGGCGAGATGTGTTTCACAAGAGTAGTCTGATCGGTGACCATCGTTGAGGTTCGTAAGAATGGTATTATGTTTCAGTAATGGCAGTAGATGTTTACCGATGATATGTTCCTGCAGTTTGGAAAGGACAGGTGTCAATTAAACTGGGCGATAGTAAGATGCTTGGTGCATGTCTTCCTTTGTGAATAACGGCATTGCGTTCACAAGGTTACTAACACCATAGTCAATATATTCCCAGAAGATATATCTTATACCAGGTGCTAGTTCAGATGCATATTCTTTCAGTCCCCTATTTGGTATGATTGTGGGGCTTGCTGCTTTGGTTGTTTGGATGTTCGTTAATAGCTCGTTACTGTCCTCTACTGTTAATTAAGGTGTTTCTATGTGGTCTCTTGCTGAATTTTTTAGTGATGAGGAAGTGTTTTAATCGTCTGTGGTTAGAAATGGGCTGAATTGGTTTATTATTAATTTGTATTTTGTTTCACTGCCATTCTCTAGTTTTCCCGTAGACATGTGGCAGCGATTTCTATATTGGCCTGGTTTATTTGTTGATTTTCTGTATCTCCAGAAAGGCTTACTATTGTTTTAGCAGACCATCTTCTACTTTTGTTTACGTATGTTAATTCTGCACAACGGATTTCCTTTTGCACTCTTTTTGAAAATGTTTGAAGTTGGACCATATATATGTTCGTATAGTCTGTTGGTCAGGGCGACGTTTACGTGTGATCATTGTCCTGTTGATTGGTTGATTGAGTGTATTGTGTTTAATGCATCTTTCAACAATTTTTCAGTTATAGTACGGTGTTTCATAGGTAAGTTACCAGTAAGTATGTCTGGTCCATTAATCCCGACACCAGTCAGTCGTTATGCTAACCCCGCAACCATGAGCGCCAATGAGGGCAGCCATTACTTTTTTCTTAAAATCTTTGGTATGACCCGACCGGGGATCGAACCTGCGGCCGAGGCGGATGCTGTACTACTACACCACCTAGGCGGTATTGGTCATTTTCCTGAGCGTGTGGTTTAACTATTGATTCAATGTCGTTGGCAAGTTTGTTTTGAATGTTGGTCTGGGGAGTGACGCAGTACTGTAGTTTAATGTCAGAATCCACCACCAAAATATTCCGTGAACTTTTTCCAAACTAGTGAGGCGTTGGAAGTGCAGTAAAATTACAAGGGGTTTATGACGGGTTAGTCTATCGATATCGTGTACATGTATTTGCTTAAACAAGTCAATTAGCTTTTGGTTGGCGATGACCAGTTTATTCCTGGACTGTTGAAGCCTCAAGCATGAATTCTGTGTTGGGCATTACTTGCTTTTAAAAAAGTAGAACTATGGATCTGTCTTGTTCATGTAGATGCTTTTTGTATCGGTGTGGCATGTGAGAGGCACTAATATGTAGTTATTTGCTGCCTCGTTGTTGTATTGTTGCTCACTCAATCTCGCAGCATCTGTTGTATGTGGGAAAGGGGTACTGGTTAATTGGCAATACATTATATTTGTTCTACTCATGATTTATTCTCTCTCACCAAGATGAATAGGTATCCTTTTAATGAACGTTTGGTAAACCCATTTCCAATTACAAATAACTTCTCAACATGATCAACAATAGTTTCTTCTTCCTTCATTGTGAGTCGAGTGTCTGGTTCAGGTTGACACTACTCAATGTCTACATACCCTTTAACGAGATCTCGGTCCTGCACTTCATGTAGTTCATGTAGTAGAAGAGACCAAAACAGTCGTCGACTTATAAGCAGTTTGCTTTTAACAGGTCCGATAAGTTTTTTTTCTCTTTGTGACGTGGTTAATGATTCCGGCGAGGTTCTCATCGTTGGGTGCACACTTCTTATATTACTTTACACTATAAGTGTTGTGCTCTCCAAACTGTTAATTCGGTTAAAATTATGTACAGCCATGGTTAGAATTGTCCTAACTTGTTTACATTACTTTAATTCCGAATGAGTGCATACTGGTCCATCTTAATGGGATTATCCCATTTAAAATTCCATATATGGACACTATTTCCAATTCATTTAAAACAACCTCATGCCACACTACGTGTTAGTAAGGCATGTAACATCTAGCATTGAATTTGTTTTGGCATACCAAATACGTATTTAGTCTTGATTTAAAGCTATTGACTGTAGGTGCTTCAACTGTTGAGGGTAAGTTATTCCAGTCATAAGTTATCCTACTATTATCTTATTTGTATAATTCAGGAGTTAATATTGTTGTATGCCATCCGTTCTTGATTTTCTATATTCTAGCGTTGGTAAGTCTGTCTTTATTAGGCGAATTCTTTAATGTCCTGAATGATTTTACTGGCTCGTCTTTGGACATGTTCTATTATAAAACAGCATAGTTTTTGTAAGATGGCCCCCAAATAACATATGCATATTCCAGATGAGGTCTGACTAGGGCCTTATCTAGTTGAAGAAACATATCAATGTCGATGAATGTTTTCACGAGTAGGCCAAAGATTCTATTGGCAATGTTGACTTGGTTTTGATGTGTATGTCAAATTTAAGTTTGTTTTCAAATATTACTCCTAAGTCTTTTTCATGGTCAACTTCTTGGATTGTATATAGATTGTTGTCTGGGTCTTTCATATTAAGTAGTTTGTTTGTTTGTTATGCCCTATATGCAAAGTCTTACATTGTGTTCACATTGAACGTCGGTCTGGCATTTGTTGGACTAATCACATGCTTTTATACGGGTAAACAAATCGACGGTGTTTCCCGTCAATAGGTAATGTGTATGAACTTTGCAAACATTTGCTATACCGTCTTTCCAAAAATTGTGTCAAGAGTGGATTTTCGATGCAGTCACGATTCTGCTACGTTTTAATTGGATGAAAAGAAAATATCAATACCAAAAAAATTCTAGAGGAAATAATTAAATATGATAATACGGGGGAAACAAATCGACGCCGAAGCCGGCGATGTTTCCCATCAATAGGTAATATGTATGAACTTTGCAAAACTTTGCTATACCGTCTTTCCAAAAATTGTGTCCAGAGTGGATTTTGCGATGCAGTCACGATTTTGCTACGTTTTGATTGGATGCAAAGTAAATATCGAAACAAAAAAAAACTTCTAGAGGAGATATTTAAATATGATAATACGTACTCGAAAAGGGAACGAGCACAAGTAATTTTATGTGTGATCATTTCCGTTTAATAACACTCGTCTTCTATTTCTAAAACGAGTTCAAATAAAAACTCATAAGTTTTTTTTGACTTTCCGGAAGTTACAAATCACAATTCCTGTAAAATGACGTCATAGTATGACGTCATTCTATTAGCGTAACGCAAATGATGAATAAATAAACAAAAGGAAAACGACAGAAATGATAGGAAGGGTTAGTTTGACTTGTCACAAATGTAGTTCCGTAAATTATGGAATCGTTACATTTGAAGAACTTTATGAAGGGCAAGTTGATTATTTGTTTCAGTCTGCATGTGGCCCTAATAAGGAAACAGAAACGAATTTTCTTAGTCATTTAAGATCTTCAAACGGCCTTTTACTGAATCAACAACAACACATATAGCGTTTTCTTCTCCTTTCCGCTTATTTTAAATACGTTCGCCAATATAACTCCGTTGGATTGATTATTTGCATAGGCGGAAACTTCGAATAAAATAGCATAGAATTAACGGTACGTTGCATTTTTAATTCTTATATATTAATAATCATTTTCAATGGGTTGTGTATTGTGATTATCTGGCCCTAGAGGGTCTTTAATTGGTTAATACAATATTGCAGCTATATATAGCCCAATTTTAAACATTCGGATCCATGGCCAAAATCAAAATATCTCGAAATACTTTGTCATTTATTTTCGTAATTGCTCGAATTAACAGTGATGCATACACAGCCAATTTGTCTAATAAAAGCCGTATAAAGCTTTTAAGTAAAAATATTTGGATGTTTTTGTTAATTATTTCATCCATTTATTTTATGATGGCGAGCCAGTAACTTCGTTCCCTGGTAATTTTCTACCCTGTATTTCGGTAATTTTGTACCCTTTTGTAAGTTATTTCGTAACCGACTTTGTAACCAACAATAAGTAACAGATTTTTACAGGAATCACATTCAACAGTCTGGTGATGATCCAAAACTGGTCTTAAACAGGGATATTGTGAACTCATGATCATGCTTTAGATTGCAATGGAAAATATTATTATTCTCCTTTATTTGAATACTTATGAATCATACAATTAATTCAATATACGGCCCATCAGATAAAGTGATAAAGACATCTTTTACAGTTTGTATGACATTCCGATAAACATTAAATTTGTTTGCAAACTGTTAAAAAAAATACCAACCTTAATTGATTAATTGGAGCATGCAATAATAATATTATTAATATTTTTTGCCACAATCATGTAGTTCATATTCCATTATATAACCTTTTATAACATGAAATGAATATACAAAGTTAAGTTTGAATCTTTAATGTGTTGGATATATTAAATATTTAGACGGAACGAATGTTCAAACTTCAAGGCAAGTTTGCATTTTTATACAATTTCTCCATTATAAGCCTACCTGCTTTTCCCTGTAATCAATGGCATAAAGTACACAATGTACTAAAACAAGTTACGAGTTGCATTTTTCTAGACAAATACAAGATTTTTTGGAATTTGTACAAGGCATAATGTTGGTTACAAAGGTGGTTACGATATAACTGACACTAGGGTTCGAAATAACTTTCAAACATGTACGAAATTACCGAAATATACCGGGTACAGAATTACTAGGGTACGAAGTTACTGTATTCCATCTAATGGTGTCATATGCCAGCGATGCATTAAGCTCTAGGAAGTTACAAAGGCTAAGTATCCAAACCGCATATTTACAATGTGCATTCTTATTAACTATCTACAGCTAGATATAAATTTATTTCTGTATACATATGACATTGACAAATGTATATGTACATACATGGTGGATTTAAGAATTTCTGTGCAGTTTCCAAACAAGGGGTCAGTGATTCTTCCTTATTCCAGTTGCAGTCCTTGACATTGATGGGACAAGATAAACACCATTAACCCTTTCCCTCATATAGACGCTTTCTGACGCCTCTGCAGCAGACGGCTTTTTGAAAACATAGTGACAAAAGAAGAAATTGCACAGAACGTGCAATTTCTCCTTTTGCCACAATGTTTTCCACTTTTTGTCATAGGTTATCCATTCAATTATGGAGATTTTCTATGTTTTGACAAAATACGTTCAAAGTCGTCTGCTGCAGAATTGTCGTATCAGGGAAAGGGTTAAAGTAACTAAATAGGGGAACTTATTGTCAAATTTATACACCATGTACAATTTGGGACTCAAACCCATTGCTATGTGGAATATTTTAAACTTATGCACAGAAACCCCCCAAGGAAACAGAAAAAGGGAGAAAATGAATGATAAGTTTTGCTAATACTTTTTGTTTTTTTGCACAATATTTTAAAGATGCGGCGATCTGCATCTGCAGACCGAAAGTCTCTCGTTCCACTGCGAGTGAGAAATGATGAAAATGTTGATGCTTCATCATCGAAAGGTAGAAAGAGGTCATCATCATCATCACGAAAGTCTAGTATACAGACTAACATGCGATCCCTGTCAGGGAATCGTCTCTCAATTGGTGGTGGACGACCCTCAGTTGGTGGAGGACGACCCTCAGTTGGTGGAGTTCATAAGGCTTCATCTCAATTTTCAAGGCCAGGTCAAAGGTAAAATGACAATTTAACCCTTTCCCTCATACTACAATTCTGCAGCAGATGAATTTGAACATCTTTTGTCAAAAAGTAGAAAATCTCTATAATTGAATGGATAACCTATGACTAAAAGTTGAAAACATTGTGGCAAAATGAGAAATTGCTCGTTTTGAGCTATTTATTTTGTCACTATGATTTCAAAAAGCCGTCTGCTGCAGAGGCATCAGAAAGCTTCTATATGTGGGAAAGAGTTAATTAATTAAAACATCAATTTCATTTTAATCACCCTATGAGATTATTGCAAACTGAAAATCTCTAATAGGAATATTAACCAAATGAAAAAAAAAGTGCTTAATTGAGCAATTTTCATTTTTCTCTTTCAACTGTCTTCAATGCATTTTCCACTGTGTATAAAAACAGTGACATTTATATAAATGCAGAGATTATGCAAAAAAACACAAATATCACAGGACTGGTGACTAATTTAGCAACTAGTTCTGTCTGCAGTATGACATCACTCGCTGATTAGGGTTGTGTACAGTGCCCTTGATAAACCTGTATTCTTCCTTCTCATTACAAGCTGTGATTTCAGCTAACTGTAACGGCCCTCGAAATAAAGAAATTGAAACATAGCAGTAATTACTCATTAGGGTTATTTTTAAGGCCAAGCAGTCATTTTACGCCCAAAGGGCGTCTTGAAGTTGAGAAGTCAGGGTCAATCACTCTTTAATATTATAATAATTACTTATTATTACCGGTATGCATTTTTATGATTTTATTTAATTATAAAAGGATCAGTTCAATCTTACTATGTTTGTGGCACCTGGCGTATCTTTTCCTTAATTTAAACACAGTTTCAACTTAAAGAAGGTGTACCGTTTATGATTTTTTTTTTTATCTTGATCATAAAGGCGATCAAATCAGTTCTGTTTAAATGCAGTTAACATGAATAAGTTAATATTCGTAATAAATTTGTATAAGTAGATCTTTCTTATACATAAATGAAATAAATAACAAGATTTTATATCGCAATTTATTTGTTTATCAGTGAAAGAATAATATGGAGCCCCGGTAGCTAAGTCGGTAGCGACGCGGGCTGTCAATCCAGGGGTTGTGAGTTTGAATCCCTGCTCGGCCAACTTTCTTCCCGATGATTGACAAAAGTCAATGAGACATGTGTCATTCATCTTCCACCAATGGGCTAAGTATATGTGGAAAAGTAGCCAGTTGCTTAGGAAGATTGTTGTGTGGAGTACTGGTGTGAGAAGACCAGGAAATGCATGAGTAGGTGAACTGGCCGCCATGATATAACTGAGAAATTGTTAAAAACGACGTTAAACCCCAATCAATTAATGAAATAATAATAAATACAGATTAAGACAAATAAGATCTTGCTAAATGTTGGTATACTGGTCGGCATTTGATTCACTTCAAGTACTATGATCTGCGATAATCTCGCCGTACCCTCGAAACAAATCGAGATTTGCAGCGTTGTGAATCTCTGAATGTTTATGTCTCTGATAAGAAGAACACTTCCAATTTTACCCTTTTTAAAATCACTAAAATCACTAGAATCTAAGCATTTCTAGCAACAGGAAATCTTTACAGGAATTTGCATTTTTATTAAAGTTTAAACAGGTTGTCACGAGGCAGTGGAATGGGAGTAAGAAACAATGGTGTTCCTAAAGATCCGAGACCTATATCTGATAAAGGATATCAACATAGATGCATAAAGAATGTTTTTCAGGTTTGACTTATTGTTAATATTTTAATGTTGCCACAAAGAAAGCATGTTGGTTTTTGTGCATTTGTCCGTCACCTATTTCTTGTTCCAGTTATTATACCCCCAAAAAACAAAGTTTTGGGGGGGTATATAGGAGTCACTGTGTCGGTCGGTTGGTCGGTCGGTCGGTCGGTCGGTCGGTCGGAAGCCATATCTTGTCCGGACCATATCTTAACAATGCAACATAGGATTTGAACGAAACTTCATAGGATGATACAACACATTGAGAGGAAGTGCGGTGTACAGGAACCATAACTCTATTTTATCTAAATACAGAGTTATTGCCCTTTGTTACTTTTTCTTGTCCGGAGAATTACTTAATAACTAACAGATGGAATCTAATAAAACTACATACAATGGTAGAGCATAATGAGAGGTAGTGCAGTGTACAAGAACCATAACTCTAATTTACATAATTACATAGTTATTGCCCTTTGTAACTTTTTCTTATTCGTAGAGTCTTGTCCAGAGCATAACTTTAAAACAAATTGTTGGAATTTAATAAAACTTCATAGGATGATACAACACATTGAGAGGAAGTGCGGTGTACAGGAACCATAACTCTATTTTATCTAAAAAAAAGAGTTATTGCCCTTTGTTACTTTTTCTTGTCCGGAGAATTACTTAATAACTAACAGATGGAATCTAATAAAACTGCATACAATGGTAGAGCATAATCAGAGGAAGTGCAGTGTACAAGAACCATAACTCTAATTTAAATATTTACAGAGTTATTGCCCTTTGTTACTTTTTCTTGTTCGTAGAGTCTTGTCCAGAGCATAACTTTAAAACGAATTCTTGGAATTTATTTAAACTTCATAGGATGATACAACACATTGAGAGGAAGTGCGGTGTACAGGAACCATAACTCTATTTTATATAAATACAGAGTTATTGCCCTTTGTTACTTTTTCTTGTCCGGAGAATTACTTAATAACTATCAGATGGAATCTAATAAAACTGCATACAATGGTAGAGCATAATGAGAGGAAGTGCAGTGTATAAGAACCATAACTCTAATTTACATAATTACAGAGTTATTGCCCTTTGTTACTTTTTCTTATTCGTAGAGTCTTGTCCAGAGCATAACTTTAAAACAAATTGTTGGAATTTAATAAAACTTCATAGGATGATACAACACATTGAGAGGAAGTGCGGTGTATTTTGTTGGTCGGTCGGAAGCCATATTTTGAGTCAAGGTGCTGTTTTGGGGGTATTTATCATCTTCAGTGATAGTTCTAGTTTCTCATTAATCACAAACTGAACTGCAATAAAATATTCAAGGGGACTTCTGTTAATGTTATAAGAGTAAAGTGATGATTTTGATTTTTTTTGAAAACATTGTGAGAAAGTAATTGTTAATGCTTGAGAAATTTATTCATTTTTCACAACATTTTCCATAGCCATCGTCTGTATCTAGGATTTAAGTGAACGACCTTTTATTTCAGTAGCACACCATTTGACTATAACTATAATAAAAGTGTTCTGGGGACCAGTTCGTTTCACCTTATCTATGCATCCATTAACCCTTCCCCACATACAAGAAATCTACAGCAGATGACTTCGAAAACATTTTATAGTCAAAAATATGGAAACTCTATAAATGAAAGAGCAAGTATTGAATAAATTTAAAACCATTGTGGCAAAAGAAGAAAAGGCTCATGATGAGCAATATTGCCTTTTGCCACAGTGCTTTCAAAAGGCATTTGATCGAGAAGCGTCTGTTGGTGGAAAAGGGTTAAAGGATATATATTCTAAATGCTTGTATTAACCCTTTCCCTCATATAGACGCTTTCTGACGCCTCTGCAGCAAACGGCTTTTTGAAACCATAGTGACAAAAGAAGAAATTGCACAAAACGTGTAATTTCTCCTTTTACCACAATGTTTTCCACTGTTTGTCATAGGTTATCCATTCAATTATGGAGATTTTCTATTTTTTGACAAAATATGTTCAAAGTCGTCTGCTGCAGAATTGTCGTATGAGGGAAAGGGTTAAATCAATTTCAATTGTATTTTTTCTTCTTTCCAGTTTTTAACCGATAAAGGATACCCTCACAATATAACCACAAAGATGCTGCAGTCTCCAACCAATAAAGACTTTATCCGTATCTTTGAGGTATTGTATTACTCGATCTCATGTATCCAAAGTAACTCACTGTTAACAAAATGATTTATCTTTTAGTTAACCCTTTCCGTCATATAGACGCTTTCTGACGCCTCTGCAGCAGAAGGCTGTTTGAAAACATAGTGACAAAAGAAGAAATTGCACAAAACGTGCAATTTCTCCTTTTGCCACAATGTTTTCCACTTTTTGTCATAGGTTTATCCATTCAATTATGGAGATTTTCTATGTTTTGACAAAAGACGTTCAAAGTCGTCCGCTGCAGATTTGTCGTATGAAGGAAAGGGTTAAATATAACTGCTGCAAACAATATGATCATAATTATTTTGCATGCCAGATAATCAATTCACCCAATTTTATCCTTTATTGGCAAATATCGACAAAATTTGTCTATGTCCATTTACAAAGTTGAAGAATATGGCTTAGACACAAGTAAATAAATATATAACTACAGTTAACCTTGTCCTTCAAAAATATATCTACATATATTTATTAATACTTTCTGTTTTGAATATTCGGCCATTGCATATTACTTAGATAATTTTGTCTGATAACTGAATATTTTGAACACCATAACAAAAATTATATTCATTTTCGATTAGGTTGGAAGAACAAACTTCATAAGCGAGTTCATAGGTTCTTGATTTTGAGCTCATCTGTGCAAGGTGAGCATATGTGATCACATTTTGTCCGGCGTCTGTGCGCCGTCAACAAATTACCCTTGTTAACACTCTACAGGCTTCATGAAAGTTAATCAGAGCATTCATCTCCATCAAATCTTGGACAAGTTCGAAACTGGGCCATATGAGGTCAAATTGAAGTTAAATCTTGTTTACACTGGAGGCCACATTTTCAACTTGAGCATTTTGAAACTTTATCAGAATGTTTGGCTCGATGATATGTAGGCCAAGTTCGAAGATTGGTCATGTATGTTCTCAAAAACTAGGCCACTAGGCCAAACTGAAGGAAATTTTGTTAACACTGTAGAAGCCGCATTTTTGCTTCAGCAGCTTCAAATTTGGTCAGAATGTTTATCTTAATACTATCTAGGCCAAGTTTGAATAAAGGCTATGCCTGGTCAAAAAGTAGGTCACAAGGCCAAATTGATGGAAAATCTTATTAATACTGGAGGCTGCATTTTTGTCTGAATTATATTTAGGTCAAGTTCGAATATGGGACAAATTGGGTCAGAAACTAGGTCAATAAAGGAAAATATTGTTCAAACTCCGGAGGCCGCATTTTTACATTGAGCAAGTTGAAACTTTGTCTAGTCCATGTTGGAATATGGGTCTTATCAGGTAAAAAAAATATAGATCACTAGGCCAAATGAAGGAAAATCTTGTTTACACTCTGGAGGTTGCATTTTGAATCTTTGTCAGAAAAGTTGTCTTGATGTGTTTTGCATTATAAATCAAATTGCATAATTCAGGTGAGCGAACTAGGGCCATGGCCCTCATGTTTTTTCATGGCGTGTTACCTATGAAAGAAAAAAGCCATATGTAAGGTTACAGATCAGATCCATTTAATTTCCAGTACATGTATAGTCTGGTTGCACCAGATCACAGACCCTTTTCAAGACCAGAGGAGGATATCCCCAAGATACTGAAGACTCTCGGATATCCATTTATGATATCTAAAAGTGCCATGTTTGCTGTAGGAAGTCCCCACATGTGGCCGTCCATACTGGCTGCCTTGAATTGGCTGGCAGAACTGATTGAGGTATAGTTAACCACTTCTTACATTTCTCATTTTGTCAAAATGTTTTCAATATTATTCAATGTTCATACTGTCGCTTATAGAGTTTTACCACTTTCATTGTCTAGATATTGCTGCAAATCTGCTGCAAATATTTTCATGCAGTTGTGTAGGAATGGCTAAGTAATATACATAGAGGATATTTGTTTCTTTTGAGTGGATATGGAATATATCTCATTGAGAAGTGATACAATTGAAAATGTTAAAATTGTATCACTTCGAGTTGAAATATATTCCATATACAGTCAAACTTGCGATCAGCAGCCACCCAAGGGACATGATAAAACTGGCTGCTTAAGACAGGTGGCTGCTGATCACAAATTTCATGACTTGGTCGGATTTGTTCAAGTTTTGTCAGTTCACATAATATAACATATAACTGTTAGGAATAGTCATTACATTACAAATAGTAATTTGTCTTTATAAACTTGTATTTAAACATTGTTATGAAGATTTGCAGCTTTTTTCTATCAAATATTTCATTGTGCTATCTATTCTTTAGTTTTAACCGACTTTTACAACTAACTTGACTATCAAATATTTTTTTACTTCACTTTGAAAATCGCCGAATAACGTCTCCGGAAAAAATAGCATCCGAATCTACCTCTGCTTGCACACAATTTTACTCGATAATCTTTAGATTTAAAATGGAAATGGAAATATAAATTGACTTGGGGCTTCGAAGTGGACATTAACTTTCATTTTAACACATAAATGTACTGTCTTTCGGTCTAAAACGCTCATAAATGTATTTTTCAATTCATCAATTTTGCCCGACATCGTAAACAAAAGAAACCAAAATCGCAACTTCTTGTTGATGAATCATGCAACTATCATTCGGTACACGTCGGCTGTTTTCGGTACCCTAGATCTAACATGTAAACAGACTACGCGTATGAAAAAACCCGATAATGTGATTGTCACAGTATGCATTATTACCTATATGTATTAAACACCGATAATTTAACACCTTGCGAATCCAAGTCGTGTGTTGATTGACCGTTTAACACAGTAAGATTACAGTTAATCTCGACCAATTAGTGTGGCCGCTGGCCGCGTTTCAAAGGGGACCGCTGATCAAGGCAGTTTATAGAGTATAATTGGTTGGGAGGGATTTAAAGTGACTGTTTAACGCCGGTGACCGCTGATCGCATGTGACCGCTCACACAAGTTTGACTGTACACTCAAAACAAATTTTCTTTTTATTTAATGATAATTGATGATGAAAAAATAATATACCCATTAAGTATTTCTTTATATATAATGTGTGTAGAATAACATGACCAAATACTAGGAAAATGACGTCACATCAGCGGTTTGACATCATAACGTTAGTCCCTTTGACGTCATACCTATATTACTCACAGTGTGGGTGATATGGATTATATCTCTCTGATAGAACTCAGTATCTCATCGTTTAGCATTAAATAAATATACATAACTATGCCAAATGATTGTTGCTCAATACTCATTTACTGTTTAGCTGATATGACTCTTTTTTTTAAAATGTCTGCTTTGAATAGATTATCATTATAGATAAAACTACTTAACCCTTTCCCTCATATGACAGTTCTGCAGCAGACGACTTTGAACATATTTTGTCAAAAAATAGAAAAACTAGGTCACTCAATTAAATGTAAGAATAAACTTTGTCATTTTTCCAAGAAGGACAAGACACTCTCAGCTCAAGGTATTGTTAGCTATTGTATTTGATTTCATTACCACATGTATGATTTCCATTCACTGAATCTCCCTCAAGAATAAACCCTCTGTATATTATCTCTCTTGAAACATCAGTGATACACATCATACTATTGTACCATATCTACCAATGTATTTAACCTTTTCCCTCATATTAACACTTTCTGACGCCTCTGCAGCAGACAGCTTTTTGAAAACATAGTGACAAAAGAAGAAATTGCTCAAAACGAGCAATTTCTCCTTGTGACATAATGTTTTCCGCTTTAGTCATAGGTTATCCATTCAATTATATAGATTTTCTATTTTTTTGACAATATATGTTAGTACATGTATTTTATTATATTTTCAGTATGGTGTTAGTATGTCAGGTCAAGAAAATAACATCTTGTTTCCTCCTGATGAAGATTCATTTGACAATGTTTCAGAAACTCAGGTAACTACTATGTTATTTCCCCCTCAATTCTTTACACATTGACATGATTGTTTTTTAAATACAGTTAATACTTTGTGTATAAGTTATTTTTCTCCTCCAGGGGCGGAAGGATCTCTCTATTGCATTGTTCATATGAAAACACATAGTGCTAAAACTATTTAAAGAATTTTATAAGACATTTTGACATTTTTGTCGTAAACCTTTCGAATTATGTTTGTATTAAAAAAAAAAGATAAAAAAAAAGGTCATGACGTAAACCATGCATATTTAGGATTTCACTTTCTATATTGTTTATTGTTTTAAATTTATCTTTTTAAGGTTTGCCACTTTTATTTGGTGTCAACCTACAAAGAGTTTCTAGATGGTAAAGATGATTTCACAGAGGAAGTTGAGGCATTGAAACAGTCTTTTAGTATGTAAAATTGTAAAAGTTATGCTTTGACCTGTATCTACTCTAACCCTCTCCCCAATATAACTTATCTGCAGCAGTCAACTTTCAAATTCCTGGACAAAAATTATATAAATTCTATGTATTAATTGAGAGGGGTAAAACATCCTTAGTGCAAGTTACGAAGTATTAAACCTGTAAAAAAATGTCTGCTTATGCTCCCGGTGCTATCGAATCCAAATAGAGACTGTTTTCCAGATGTTTCTTGAAACCTTCTATGACACAATGGCTAACTGTGCAGAAAAAGATAAGACTGCTGGGATTTGCAGGTTGATCATGGTTTTTTTCTCAGGACCCAGATTCTGTAAGGATAGTTTTTACAGAGCTGCACTCAAAATAAATTTTTATTTATAGAGATTAAATATTTTCTATTGCTATTAAAGCTATTAGCATTTGACACATGTTTCTATGAATAATTTTGTATATTTTTTATGAGATTTTCATTTTGCTGTGATATTTGGCCATCTATGACTGCCTCTTGTCACTCTTAATCCTTTCCCACCTATAGACGCATGTTGACGCCTCTGCAGCAGAGGACTTGTGAAAACAGTGTTGCAAAAGTAGAAATTGCTAAAAAACAAACAATTTCATCCTTTTGCAACAATGTTTTCATTTCTTTTTACAGTAATTGAAACGTATTTTGCCAATACGTTTTTAAATTCGTCTGCTTTAGATTTATTGCATGTGGAAAAGGTTTAAACTTTGATATCTGAGTCACATCTGCTCGAAACCAATCTTTTGGGTTTTGCCACCAGAATAGATCCACTTTAGCCTGGCCTGCTTTTCTGTAAAGACTGATTTGGACCTTTCCTGCTCTCCATCTTTTTTTACACGCATTCTAGAAATCCCTGGACATTGATAATGACCACACGGCACCTACAAATAGAAAATGTGATTCTTTTCGTTGTTAACCCTTTCCCTCATACGACAATTCTACAGCAGACGACTTTGAACACATTTTGTTAAAAAATAGAAAATCTCTAATTGAATGGATAACCTATGTCTAAAAGTAGAAAACATTGTGGCAAAAGGGGAAATTGCTCGTTTTGAGCAATTTCTTTTTCTGACACTTTGGTTTCAAAAAGCCATCTGCTGCAGAGGCGTCAGAAAGCGTCTATATGAGGGAAAGGGTTAATTCAAAAACCTCAGAAGATACCTCCTGTGATGTGGCTCAGATAGATGGAAAATACGGTTGTTAATTCCTCCTGCTTTTACCAAACACATTACTAGCCATGTTCAGAAGGTAACTGCATTAACCCTTTCCCACATACAGACGCTTTTGTCTGCAGTAGACGGCTTTTTGAAAACATAGTGACAAAAGAAGAAATTGCTCAGAACGAGCAATTTCTCCTTTTGCCACAACGTTTTCCACTTTTAGTCATAGGATATCCATTCAGTTATAGAGATTTTCTATTTTTTGACAAAATATGTGAAAAGTCGTCTGCTGCAAAATTGTTGTATGAGGGAAAGGGTTAAGTATGCGTGCCAAAAGAGACACATAAACCCTTTCCCACATACAACAAACCTGCAGCAAACGACTTTGAAAATATCAGGACAAAACATGTAAAATATCTATAAATGAATCAACCTTATTGAGGCAAAAGGAGAAATTGCTCAATATGAATATGAGCAATTTCTCCATTTTCCACAATGTTTTCGAAAGTTGTCTGCTGCAGAGGGTTCAGAAAGCGTCTATGTTTGAAAGGGTTGATAGAAGAGCTTTAACCCTTTCACTCATATAGACGCTTTCTGACGCCTCTGCATCAGACGGCTTTTTGAAAACATAGTGACATAAGAAGAAATTGCTCAAAACTAGCAATTTTCCTTTTGCCACAATGTTTTCCACTTTTAGTCATAGGTTATCCATTAAATTATAGAGATTTTCTATTGTTTGACAAAATATGTTGTCTGCTGCAGTTTTGTTGTATGTGGGAAAGGGTTAATAACATTTCAGAATCCAAAATAGAGGGCTCTGCTGGAGGTGTAGATGACTTGGAGGAAGAAAACAGGATACTGAGGATGCAGCTTGAACATTTGGAACAGGATAAGGTAAGCAATTGTTGTGATAAACAAGTTGAGCCTCATCACAGGCATTTTGGAACTTTACAAGCAGTGATGAAAATCCATTAGCAGTGTTCTCCGTAAGAACCGGCTGCCGGCCAAATTGACCGTTTCAAACAATTTCCTGGCCGGTTCAAATGTTGCAAATTGAAAAAAATAAATTGAAAAAAAAATCGCGGTGTCGAGTATCAAAACCTTTTGAGCATGTTAAGATCTGAAATACTAGATGTGTATACATTTCTATAAATAACTCACTCAAATACTGTAGCTAGTATGTTGACCACGTGATCACTCAGTGTACATTTTCCTATGCTAACTTGTAATCTCGCGAGACAGTTAAAAGAAGAGCTTCATCCAATCGAGAGGCGCTATAACACCACGTGACATTTTCGCGGGCAAACGTATCACGTGACATTTTATCGCGCGCTTTCTTAAAGCTGTAGTAAACATCTCCTTATTTGGAAATCTACTACGAACAAATCATTCACAACAATAATATGACCCTTGAGTGACGCACTATTTTCAATGCATATTGAAATGAAAACACATGGCATGATCATCCGTGAAGATGAAGCGGACACTTGGCGACTATTTCTCTTCTCAGTCAAAACATAGGAAAGGTGTGTGTGTAATTATTGAATTTAATAAAAAAAAAAACATTGATTGCATGGCATGAAGTTGTTATTGTTATTGTTTATTTGAACACGTTTCGCAGTTTCGATCGATTTTGACAAGACGTTAAATTTTGTTCATGTTTATTTTGAAAAGTTACGCCGGTTGAGAATCCTTCCCAAAATTTCATATTTTTGTCCTTGAAATGAATTATTAAGAAATGAACCTGCCCCACACCTTTCTTTTTCTTTCTTGATTTCCTTTCTTAATTTGGTCCGGGATCATGTGGTTTGGGGGGGGAAAATGTATAATTTGTAGGGGAAGTGCTGCCCAAATTTTTTTTAAAGTTGGACTTTGTCATTTTTCTGCCCATTTATCAACCTAAAGATTATGTCACTTTACTGCCCATTGCAACCCCAAAAATGCTTATTATTTTGCGTATTTCTATTAAAAAAAAAAAAGTTAATACAAGGAGAAGGCCATTCTTTAACCCTTTCCCTCATACGGCAATTCTGCAGCAGACGACTTTGAACAATTTTGGTCAACAAATAGAAAATCTCTATAATTCAATGGATAACCTATGACTAAACGCAGAAAACATGGTGGCAAAAGGAGAAATTGATGAAGATGAGGATGAGGATTGCATGTAAACTTTGTCTCAGAGACAGACTGAGAAGATTATAGCTCATGAATGATGATGGACTGTCTGTTGAGTGAAATGAGTGTTATTTATAAATTGAAAAAATCAAACACAGTTGCAAGAATTGTTCTCTATTTATTTTATTCACAGAAAAAATATTTTCCAAACAAAAATCAACCAGTCTAAATCTGATTATGATATAAATAATAATACAAGCATATTATAATAACACATCTTTCACAAGTGCGATCATAGTGGTGTGAGCCTTACAGATATGAAAAGGTCATACAAAATTAAAGGTTTTTTTAATGTGATACATTTTATATGAGTGGTATTTTCCAACTTGTGAAAACAATATTTCACTTTAAACATCTTATTATTTTTTGTTCACTTTCTGACGCCTCTGCAGCAGACGGCTTTTTGAAAACATAGTGGCAAATAAAGAAATTGCACAAAACGTGCAATTTCTCCTTTTGATACAATGTTTTCCACTTTATTTAAGTCATAGGTTATCCATTCAATTATAGAGATTTTCTATTTTGACAAAATATGTTCAAAGTCGTCTGCTGCAGAAATGTCGTATGAGAGAATGAATTTGTCATAGACATATAAGTTTTCAGTGCCCTGTAACAAATCTTAAAGATTGTAATATTTAATATAAGAGGTTCTATCAACCCAGATCTTGAAATCACATTCTTTTAAAGATTCTATATCGCTAAATCAAAAACAAAATTGTCAAAATGATGGGAAATAATAAAAATTGTCCTTTAAAAAATGCTATTTTCAAAGATTCATTTTCACACTAGGTATGCCTCAGAATGCAGGATTTTGCGTCTAAATTTGAAAAAAAAATTAGGAGGGGGGGGAAACCCCCCCCCCCCTGTCCCCCCCCCACTCGGCCTGTTCAATAAGTCAACAGGCCTCCTCAAACAAAATGAATGGAAAACCCTGCATTAGTTATTACAAATATAGCCCTTTATGTTTCAAAGCTTTTTGAAGAAATTTGATTGTTCACATTACTACATTTAATTGTAAATTGAATTTAATATAATATGTATGTATTGTGTATTTGTATTGTATGATCCAGATCACCCTGTTTCTCTGCACAGTCTTAATAGGATCTAACCTGTTTCTAGTCTCCTTGTCAAAAATTCTTCTGGTGTATGGTTATGACAAAAAACTGACAGTGTGCATTTTGATAAAAAAAAAGTGCTACTAGTTACTTCAAAACCTACCAGATTTTGTTTTAAGTTAGATGTGGCTTAAATTGGTTTTTACCAGGGATTAGGTTAATTAAGATTGTAAAACTGGTAGTTTCTGGGGAAAAAACCATTCAGGGATTGAGATAATAATGCTTCTTTTAGCCTTTAAGATTTTGGAAAAGATGGCCATCACTCTTTTCTTTAGTACATCTATAAACAATGTACACTGGCACTCCTCTATAAAGCTCTCCGTTTTAAAGCTGATCTCTTTATAACACTGATCTTGCTTGGCTACCAAATCTTATTGCATGATATATGTGGGAATAGAATTATTATGAAACATTTGAAACACCAAATACGACTATAACGTTAATCCACATGTTTGCACAAGGCTTTGTTCAACAATAGACAGGTAAAAAAAAAAATCAATATCGTTATCGAGCGGCTGTTTGCATTACGCTTTCAATATTAAAACAATAGACAGATAAAAAAAATTGATATCGTTATCCAGCGGCTGTTTGCATGACGCTTTCAATATTACAACAATAGACGGATAAAAAAAATCGATATCGGGTGTAATTATTGTTTGTGCATTACGCTTATTGTGTTCAGTCACCTTGCAAACTGATACAATCGACCGCGGCTGTCATGGTGTGACAAACGAACAAGCTCAATATATGTATAACAATACAAAGACCTGTATTTTTACATGAGCAAATATGCAGTCTCACTAGTCTTCATTGTCTGTCATCTAAATGCATCTTCTAAAAATAATTTAAAAGTTTAGCCATCTAATGCACATTATTACCATTTTTTGGATCCATTGAAAAAGAATCAACATTGATATATCCAAAAAATCAAATGTTGAAATAAGATAAATATATATTAACCCTTTCCCTCATACGACAATTTTGCAGCAGACGACTTTGAACGTATTTTGTCAAAACAAAGAAAATCTCTATAATTGAATGGATAACCTATGACAAAAAGTGGAAAACATAGTGGCAAAAGAAGAAATTGCACAAAACGTGCAATTTCTCCTTTTGCCACAATGTATTCAAAAAGCCGTCTGCTGCCGAGGCATCAGAAAGCGTCTATACGAGGGAAAGGGTTAAGTGTCAACTGTATGCCAAAGCAGTGTGTCAATATGACCCCAATTTGTCAGTTGCAGGACAAATGTTTTATTTCCTCCAGGACAAACTAAAAACGGAGCAACAGAATTTCCAGCTGGCAAGATTAGATGAGGAGCGGATGGTGACCTTTTTGAGTGAATTGGAATGTCACAAACGCCAAATAGATCAACAAGCAAATGAAACAGAGGATGCATTAAACGAACTGGGTAAATATTACAGGGAAGGTACTCACTTCCTTAAAACTTTGAGAAAGCGCTTGAATTTAAGAAATAGTTTCAAGGTCTTTGAAATGCTGCTAAATGTGTTTTAGAAAAAATAGAAAAGTGTAGACCTGTATAAGAGTGATGTTTTGTATGTGCAGGCTGATCTGGATCTGCATTGTTTGCAAATAGTGTTTACCATTGTAAGTTATATAGCAGGCTACTTTCATAATTTGTGTCCTTTAAATTAAAATAATATCTTTAACCCCTTAGACGCTTTCTGACGCCTCTGCAGCAGACGGCTTTTGCTCAAAATAAGCAATTTCTCCTTTTGCCACAATGTTTTCAACTTTTTTCAGTAATTATACTTACTAAATTGAAAATGGAAAACATTTTGGCAAAAGGAGAAATTGCTTGTTTTGAGCAATTTCTTCTTTTGTCACTGTTTTCAAAAAGCTGTCTGCTGCAGAGGCGTCAGAAAGCGTCTATATGAGGGAAAGGGTTAAGGTATTTAAATTGAACCAACTCTGTATTCATTTGTTTTATCAACACAGACACGGAAATTGAAGCTGAGAATGCCAAGTTCTTAAAGATGCAGATGATGTACGAGAGGCAAGAATTTTCCCAGGAGGATGTGGAAAGGCTGAAACACAAAGGGAGAGAACTACAGATGAAGAAAGATGATGTTGAGAAAAGAATTCAATCTTTCGATAAAGAGATATGGCAGAAAGAAATTTCCATTTCTAAAAGCATGGAACAGGTATGACTTTTACCGGTTGTGACTTGTGTAGATCCAGATCGGCCAGTGCATCCATATCAAATGATCTGATTCTGGACTGTTAGCCAATTAGTTATATAAAGACTTAAGAACCTTTTCTAATTTCAGATTTTGTTTTTAGTTAAATGTGGCTTAAATTTGTTTTTACCCTGGTTTAAGGTTATCCCTTTCTCTCATATAGACGCTTTCTGACGCCTCCGCAGCAGACAGATTTTTGAAAACATAGTAACAAAAGAAGAAATTGCGTGCAATTTCTCCTTTTATCACAATGTTTTCCACTTTGAAGATATTTTGTCGATTACCCTTTCCCTCATACGACAATTCTGCAGTAGACGTCTTGGAACATATTTTGTCATATCTCTATAATTGAATGGATAACCTATGACTAAAAGTGGAAAACATTGTGGAAAAAGGAGAAATTGCCCGTTTTGAGCAATTTCTTCTTTTGTCCCTATGTTTTCAAAAAGCTGTCTGCTGAAGAGGCATCAGAAAGCGTCTATATGAGGGAAAGGGTTAACAAAGTAAGGCTGTATACAGGAATCACTGTGTCAGTTGGTTGGTCCATCAGAATGACATATGAACTTCTGTTGGCTCTGACTTTGATGCAGTGCACCAACTTGGCAGCCATTGTAGACGAGACAGTGACTGGAATACTATCTGCCTTGCCATTATAGAGGATGTTCCCAGATAAGGAGTGGAGCAATCGGAGGTAGATGGGAACTCCGTTAACCCTTTCCCTCATATAGACGCTTTCTGACGCCTCTGCAGCAGACGGCTTTTTGAAAACATAGTGACAAAAGAAGAAATTGCACAAAACGTGCAATTTCTCCTTTTGCCACAATGTTTTCCATTTTTTGTCATAGGTTATCCTTTCAATTATGGAGATTTTCTATGTTTTGACAAAATATGTTCAAAGTCGTCTGCTGCAGAATTGTCGTATGAGGGAAAGGGTTAACAACGTCTGCGTAAAACAGTGCTACTGTATCTTCACAACTTCTTCAGCTTTTTAAGATATTCTAATAAAACTGCATGCATATGATACTCATCAAGACATATTTTATGGATCATTGTGTTTCAGGTGTCCAGAGTTATCTCTCCTTGAATATTGACTTGTTTTATACTATAAAAGCAGTGTGTTGGTAACCTTTTGTGACAGTTCTAAGAGAAACATGAAGCTTAAATCCATTGTTTTTCTCTTTTTATTCTAGATTGATGAAAAATGTCAAGCATACAATAAATTGGCCTACAGCCTGAAGATTATTCCCATCACAGCAGAGAATTCCTCTGGAATTGACTTTGAGCTACAAAAATTAAGCTGTTCTAATGAAGAAGTATCTCATTTTGACAAAGTTATAAAGGTATACAAGTTTTTTTTTAGCTCACCTGAGCATACAGTGCAGATTGAGCTATTGTGACCACTCACCATCCCTCATCTGTCTGTTTGTCTCTCTGTCTGTCTCTTTTTAGATCACCAGAGCCGAAGGCTCAGGTGAGCTATTCCTATCACTTTTTGTCCGTCGTCTGTCGTCCGTCCGGCGTTAACTTTTAGCTTTAAACATCATCTCCTCCCAAACTCCAAGGACAATTTCCGTGAAACATCACAGGACTGTTCCTCTGGTTGGCCTCTTTCAAAGTTGTTCAAAGATTTAAATTCCATTGAGAACTTTGGTTGCTGCGGCATCAGAAAGGGGACAAAATGTCCAAACTTTAAAAATCTTCTCCTCCGAATCTGCCTGTCAGATTCAAATATAATTTGGTAGAAATGTTCCTTGGGTGACCCTCTATAAAAATTGTTCAAGCCATACTGATTGGGCGAAAAACATGGCAGTCAGGCGGCATCAAAAAAGGGGCAAAATGACAAAATTTGAAAATTCCATTTTTATGAAAGTGCTTGTCTGATTTTAAGAAAATATAATACGAATCTTACTGTAATGATCCTCTATTTAATTTGTTTAAGCCGTTTTGATTGGTTACACAATCATAGCAACCAGGCGTCATCACAAAAGGGGTAAATTGAACTTTTAGCTACAAATGACAACCAACTCCTACCATTCCAATAGAACAATTTCCACAAAACATCACAGGAATGTTCCTTTGGTGGTCCTCTTTCAAAATTGTTCAAAGATTAAAATTCCAATGAGAACTTTGGTTGCTGCGGCATCAGAAAAGGGGACAAAATGTCCAAACTTTAAAAATCTTCTCCTCCGAATCTGCCTGTCAGATTCAAATATAATTTGGTAGAAATGTTCCTTTGGTGACCCTCTATAAAAATTGTTCAAGCCATACTGATTGGGCGAAAAACATGGCAGTCAGGCGGCATCAAAAAAGGGGCAAAATGACAGAATTTGAAAATTCCATTTTTATGAAAGTGCTTGTCTGATTTTAAGAAAATATAATATGAATCTTACTGTAATGATCCTCTATTTAATTTGATTAAGGCGTTTTGATTGGTTACACAATCATAGCAACCAGGCGTCATCTCAAAAGGGGTAAATTGAACATTTAGCTACAAATGACAACCAACTCCTACCATTCCAATAGACCAATTTCCACAAAACATCACAGGAATGTTCCTTTGGTGGTCCTCTTTCAAAATTGTTCAAAGATTAAAATTCCAATGAGAACTTTGGTTGCTGCGGCATCAGAAAGGGGACAAAATGTCCAAACTTTAAAAATCTTCTCCTCCGAATCTGCCTGTCAGATTCAAATATAATTTGGTAGAAATGTTCCTTTGGTGGTCCTCTTTCAAAATTGTTCAAAGATTTAAATTCCATTGATAACTTTGGTTGCTGCGGCATCAGAAAGTGAGAAAAATACCCAAATTTTAAAATCCTTTTCCTCCATAATCTACTTGTGCGATTGCAAGATAATTTGGTAGAAATGTTCCTTAAGTGACCCTCTAAATAAACTGTTGAAGCCATATTGATTTCGTTGAAAAACAGGGCAGCAAGGCGGCATCAGGAAAGGTGCAAAATGACAAAAACTTTATAATTCCATTCTTATTAAAGTTCTTGTTAGATTTCAAGATATAAATGGCCTTTACTGATAAGCTGTTTCTTGAGAACTGTCCACTCCTTTTCAGTTTCATTTACACTCCCTGATAAAATTTTCCCAGATATTTGCAGTTAAATATTTGCTACTAATTTACTATCAATTAGGTGATCGATTTAGGGCCATCTTGGCCCTCTTGTTCAATTCCTCAACAAATGGACTAATTATGTCTCCCCCATTACATGGGGGTGACATATTGTTTTTGCCCGTTCCGTCCGTCCTTCCGTCTGTCACACTTGTTTCCGCTCAATAACTGAAGAACGCTTGGGCATAGGAACTTCATACTTGGTATGCAGGTTGGTCATGACCAGTAGCTGATCCCTATTGAATTTGATAACAGAAGGTCAAAGGTCAAGGTCATGGTGACCTTGTGAGGTAAAATATGGTTTCCGCTCAATAACTGAAGAACGTTTTGGCTGAGGAACTCCATACTTGGTATGCAGGTTGGCCATGCCTAGTAGAAGACCCCTATTGATTTTGAGGTCAGTACGTCTAAAGTCAAGGTCACAGTGACCATGAGCTTGAAAGGTCACAGTGACAATGAGCTGATAAATAGTTTTTGCTTGGGCCCAGGAACTTCATACTTGATGTGCAGGTTGGTCACCACCAGCAAATGACCCCTATTTATTTTAAGGTCACTAGGTCAAAGGTCAAGGTCACAGTGGTCAAGGTCACATCCGTCACACTTGTTTCCGCTCAATAACTGAAGAACGCTTGGGCATAGGATCTTCATACTTGGTATGCAGGTTGGTCATGACCAGTAGATGACTCCTATTGATTTTGATGTCAGAAGGTCAAAGGTCAAGGTCATGGTGACCTTGTGAGGTAAAAAATGGTTTCCGCTCAATAACTGAAGAACGCTTGGGCCGAGGAACTCCATACTTGTTATGCAGGTTGGCCATGCCCAGTAGAAGACCCTATTGATTTTGAGGTCAACGTCAAGGTCACAGTGACCTTGAGCTGAAAGGTCACAGTGACAATGAGCTGAAACATTGTTTTTGCTTAATAACTGTAGAATGCTGTGGCCATGGAAGTTAATACTTGGTGTGCAGGTTGGTCACCACCAGTAGATGACCCGTATTGATTTTGAGGTCACTAGCTTAAAGGTCAAGGTCATAGTAACCTTCAGCTGAAAAATGGTTTCCTGTCAATAACTAAAGAATGCTTATGTTGAGGAACTTCATACCTGGTGTGCAGGTTGGTCCTAACCAGTAAATGACCTTTATTGAATTTGTTTGATTTTGAGGTCACAAGGTCAAATGTCGAAGGTCACAGTAACCTTCAGCTGAAAAATGTGTTTTACTCAATAACTCAAGAACGCTTATACCCAGGAACTTCATACTTGGTGTGCAGCTTGGTCCTAACCTGTAGATGACCCCTATTGATTTTGATGTCAGTAGGTCAAAGGTCAAGGTCATGGTAACCCTCAGCTGAAAAATGGTTTCCGCTCAATAACTGAGGATTGTCACTTGCTTCATCTCCAGTCCAAAACTAAAAAATTCATCTTCATCATTTCTTTTCCTCCCCTACGACCACACAAATGGGGAGACAAGCGCTTTTTCAAAAAAGCAATCTCTAGTTTTAAAATAATTTCACAGAAATGTTCCTTAGGTTAACCTTTTCAAAATGTGTACAAAGAATAAAATTCAATGCAGTACTTGGGCTGATGCAGGATCAAAGTGAGGGGAAAAAGTTAAAACTTTAAAAATCTCCTTTAAGTATTGGCCAAATTTAAAAATTATTTGGCACAAATGTTCCATGGGTGAACCTCTACAAAGATTGTTGAACTTTTGTCTGATCCGTTGAAAAAAACATGGCCTCCAGGATGTGGAGCTTATTTGTCTTTTGTTGTGTATATTTAAACTTAAAAATCTTTTTATCCAAATTAACTGGCGTGATTGTAAAATAATTTGGTTTAAATGATGCTTGGGTGACTACCAAGATAGTTCAGATTGTTGCGATCCATTGAAAAACTGTTGTCGTGATATATCTGAATTTATGTTGAAAACATCATTAAACCCAAATAAAACAAAACAAACACATGTTAAAGTTTATATACTTTCACTCAGACGACAATTCTGCAGCAGACGACTTTGAACATATTTTGTCAAAAAATAAAAAATCTCTACAATTGAATGGATAAACTATAACTAAAAGTGGAAAACATTGTGGCAAAAGGAGAAATTGCTCGTTTTGAGCAATTTCTTCTTTTGTCACTTTGTTTTCAAAAAGCCGTCTGCTGCAGAGGCGTCCGAAAGCGTCTATATTAGGGAAAGGGTTAAGTTTACCTGTTTCCAACAAGCATAGTGACATCTGTAGCACACTACTTTTAAAAACATCATAATGAGCACTTTAATTCTTTCCCAGCTGCAGACACGTGGCCAAAGGTGAAATTGCTCATGATGAGCACAATGTTTTTAACTTTATTTAACAATTAAGCTATCTTTTATGGAGTTTTTCAGGTTTTTGTCACTATGCTATCAAAGTCGTCTGCTGCCAATTACATTTAACCTATCACCTGATGTGACAGTTTCATAGTTGTTTGCTTTAAAAAATTCTGAGGAAATATGCAGGTTTTATTCAGAGTTGAAATATTTTAGGAAAAAACCCAAATACAATTGATCAATATTCATTTTCCCACAATGTTTTCGAAAGTTGCCTGATTGAAATGTGTCAAATGCAGGGGTGATGGTTAGGTCCCCCATAAAGCAGAGATCGAGTTTTATTTATTTTAATTTCCTTTACAGCCAGCATTTAACATGATGAAAAGACAATGTCAAGATTCATGTATGAGTATGGAGACGAAGAAGATGACAATGACGGAACGAATGGAAGAGGTACTATCATTCAAGATTGATGTTGTATTCAACAAACTTTATAATGGATTCACTAGTATTTAACGACATTCAAAACCTGACCTTTGCAGTCTTTTTAGCTTGTCTGTTAACAGTCTGGGTATTGTGAAACCCTTAGCGGCAGCGTCGTTGTCACAAAACTTTAACCTATAAACCTCATAACTTGGTACACAGTCATGTTCCTAGGAACAATAGGCATGTCTATACCAAGTCACATAACTGCCTTGAATAATTATTAAGTAATGCCCCTTTTTTTACTTAGAAAAAAGCAGACAAGTGTTGGCATTCGCTTGCGGTGATCCTGTTTAATTTTTAGCTCGACTTTTGAAAAAAAAATGAGAGCTATTGTCATGACCCTGGCGTCGTCGGCGGCGGCAGTGGTGTGGTCGTCCGGTTAAGGTTTTTTGTTCAGCTCATCTTTTTTTCTGTTTTCTATCAGTCGACCGTCTGTGCCGTACGCAGTGCTCTTGTTAATGATGTTTTAGATCAGCAACACTTTTCGGAGAGCTTAAAGAATTGAGGATGTTTAATTGAAATGATATTGAACAGGCTAGAATTATACCAAAGTGTGTTGCATGCATTTTGATCTTGATTTTTGGTCATTGTAAAATTCTGAAAGAGCACTTTCTTGTGGCATGTCGCATATCATTGCAGAATCTTCATGTGAGGGCATGCATTAGTCACATTGAAACACTCTATAATAATTCTTAACCCTTTCCCACATGCAAATAATTAGCAGCAGACATCTAGGCAAAAACACAAAATATATATACATGTAAATGAAGGTATAATTATTGAAAAAAGTTGAAAACATTGTGCCAAAAGTCGTATGCTGCAGAGGTGTCAGAAAGCGTCTATATGTGGGAAAGAGTTAAGGCTACTGTACACAGTTTCATTCCACAGACGCCATCCCTGAAGATATATGTTTTACAACAATGAAAATAATATGGACCCCATCTTGTATAAACTTAATCGAGGTCTTGATTTTGACCCAAATTGATCCGAGTTGGAAAATAATTATTCTGTAGATAACAAAATGATAAATATTGTTTCACAATCAGTTTTCAATTAGCGTTGAATCAGGAGGGCTATTGACTCGCATGTCTCCGGTTCAAACACTGGTTTGTCCATTTACTCTTTCAAATGATTGCCAAAACTCTATGAGGGAAGGTTTCATTATAAACAATTCTTCTCTTACTACATGATTTTGATTTTCAAAAGACCTTCAGACGAGGAAAATGTGATGCTGCAAGGGTTAAAGTTTGTTTTAGGAATAATTTTCAGTGAACTTTGAATGGAATGTCAGCGATACAAAAATCTATAAACTTGACATGTACCATTTTATACATTCTACAGATTCGTGAAGTACTGAGTGACATCAATAGTGAAATGACACTGTTAACAAGCAAGAACAAGCGCTTAGATATTGAGCTGGAAAACAAGAAGCAGGTGGGTAGTATGATCTTTTGTCATGGCCTGCATACATTGATGCCAGAGAGAAACACATTTAACCTTATTTTTATAAACAAAAATCTATTGAATTGCTTAAAATCAGAAAACTAAACAAGTTTTTAAAAAAACTCCATTTTTGTTAAAAATTGCTTTAGAAAGTACCAAAATACCAAAATATTAATATCTTTCGATACACATTTTCTTTCACTGATATATATATATATATATTTTTTGAAACATTTTCTCTTTTCTTTTACCCATTTCAAACCTCTGTATATTTTGTATATGTATTAATGTTTGTCAATGACTATGTACTTTGTATATGTCAAAATAAGCATTCTTTCTGTTATGTTCTATGATCTGAAATTCTTATATTTAAATCATACATAATAGGCCAGGATAAGATAACTCCTGCCAAAACTTGGAAAAGTCCTACATAGGGACACCTTTTCACTAATCGATGTCCTGGTTGACTGACCCCTGCTATATGTTGTATCTTGTTTTCCTTATATGTACATTGTTAAAGCTTTAAAAATCTTCTTGTTCAAAAGTACTGGCCCAATTTAAAGATAATTTGGTACAAATGTTCCTTGGGTGACCCTCCACCAAGATTGTTGAAATTATTCTGATCCTTTGAAAAACATGGCTGTCGGGGGGCAGGGCTTGTTTTCAATATATATACATGTACAATAGTGAAAACTTCAAAAATCTTCTTGTCTGTAACCGAAAAGCCTAGAGCTTCAATATTTAGTGTGTAGCAATGTCTAGTGGTCCTCTACAAAGATTGTTCAAATTATGCCCCTGGGTCAAAATTGGCTTCGCCCCAGGGGTCACCTGTTAACATAGAGATATATATAGGGAAAATCTTTGAAAGTTTTCTTGCCTGAAACTGAAAGACCTAGAGATTCGAACTTTAATTTGTAGTATTGTCTACTGGTCCTCTACAAAGATTGTGAAAATTATGCCCCTGAGATCAAAATTGGCCCCGCCCCGGGGGTCACCTGTTTTGCATAGAACTATATAGGGAAAAACTTTGAAAATATTCTTGTCTGAAACCAAAAGGTCTAGAGCTTAAATATTTGTTGTCTAGCATTGTCTAGAAGTCCTTTTACAAAGATTGTTTAAATTATGCCCCTGGGTTCAAAATTGGCCCCACCCCAGATTACCTGTATAACATAGGGATATATAGGGAAAAACTTTGAAAATCTTCTTGTTTGAAACCGAAAGGCCTAGGGCCTTGATATTTGGTGTGAAGCATTATCTAGTTGTTTTCTACCAAGATAATTCAATTTTACTCCTGGGTTCAAAATTGGCCCCACCCTGGTGTTCACCTGTTTTACATAGAGATATATATAGGAAAAAACAATTCCTGGATGACCTTCTTAGTCATATAAACTTGACAAAAGACAGGCAACATTAGGTGTGTGTTTTACGCTCTTTGGGCCTCTTGTATTGGCTTACCTGACTGCAAAATGAGTTATTGTGGTTGGCATGACAAATCACATTTCATGACTCAGATGAGCGATCCAGGGCCATCATGGCCCTCTTGTCTCACAAACCACAGATGCTATTTCTTTGAAACTTCACACACTGATTGGACATCATAAAATGACCTTGCAGGACGAGTCTCAAAACTCTCAATCAGATTTTGACACAAGTATGCCCCTTTTTGGACTTAGAAATTTTGGTTAAAGTTTGACATGCAAGATATTATCATGGACATATCTCAATAACCACTAATGATATTGACTTGAAACTTCATTCATGTTGGTGTCAGACAGTCAAGTTAAACAACTCTTGTATGAATTCAGTACAAATTATGGCCGTTGTTTGACTTTACAATTTCGTTAAAGTTTGGCATGCAAGGTACTATCATGCACATATCTCATTAACCCCTGTTTTCTATAGAATTAAGTGGCAAATAGTCAAGCATGCTGACTTATGTACAGCTCTTGTTCAGTATCATCTGCTTTGAAAAGATCAGAGGGGTATCAATGCAATGTTTGTAAAATTAAAATTATTGTCTGATACAGGGTTGAATGACCGATTGTGTGCGTTTTTCCAGTTTCAGCAATGTTTTCAAAGTTCTACTGCTGTAAAAGTGTCTGATGCCATCTGTCTTGGGGAAGGTTTAAAAAGACTCTTTTAATTTAATGTTGTTGATGTTAAAAAAGCCTTGAAATAAAATAATCATATTAGGTTAAATTAAGACTCTTGTGGTAAGAAAAGTATCAGGGGCCATTATAAGTGCACATGAGAGTTATGATTCAGATCATACTGTATCTGTTGGGTGTTGATTGTTTTATGTCATCAATCCTAAAATCAGGGCTGACCAGTACATAGCCATTGAGTTAATTGTCTTGAAAGATCATATCAGGGCTGATCCAGGAAAACAGGAAAAAATGTCGGGGTTGTTGGAGAGAGAGAGAGCAACAACGAGCTATTTTTATTTGATGGGGGGGGGGATTGTTTTAAAATATGAATATGATAGGTGGTACCCTAAAAATTGGTGGTCATTCCCCTCCCACCTAGACATATTTTCCTCAGGCAATCCCTCATGCATAAATTTGTTTGATGTGGCAACAAAAAGAAAGTAGATTACAAATACCAAAATATTAATATCTTTCGATACACATTTTCTTTCACTGATATATATATATATATATTTGTTGAAACATTTTCTCTTTTCTTTTACCCATTTCAAACCTCTGTATATTTTGTATATGTATTAATGTTTGTCAATGACTATGTACTTTGTATATGTCAAAATAAGCATTCTTTCTGTTATGTTCTATGATCTGAAATTCTTATATTTAAATCATACATAATAGGCCAGGATAAGATAACTCCTGCCAAAACTTGGAAAAGTCCTACATAGGGACACCTTTTCACTAATCGATGTCCTGGTTGACTGACCCCTGCTATATGTTGTATCTTGTTTTCCTTATATGTACATTGTTAAAGCTTTAAAAATCTTCTTGTTCAAAAGTACTGGCCCAATTTAAAGATAATTTGGTACAAATGTTCCTTGGGTGACCCTCCACCAAGATTGTTGAAATTATTCTGATCCTTTGAAAAACATGGCTGTCGGGGGGCAGGGCTTGTTTTCAATATATATACATGTACAATAGTGAAAACTTCAAAAATCTTCTTGTCTGTAACCGAAAAGCCTAGAGCTTCAATATTTAGTGTGTAGCAATGTCTAGTGGTCCTCTACAAAGATTGTTCAAATTATGCCCCTGGGTCAAAATTGGCTTCGCCCCAGGGGTCACCTGTTAACATAGAGATATATATAGGGAAAATCTTTGAAAGTTTTCTTGCCTGAAACTGAAAGACCTAGAGATTCGAACTTTAATTTGTAGTATTGTCTACTGGTCCTCTACAAAGATTGTGAAAATTATGCCCCTGAGATCAAAATTGGCCCCGCCCCGGGGGTCACCTGTTTTGCATAGAACTATATAGGGAAAAACTTTGAAAATATTCTTGTCTGAAACCAAAAGGTCTAGAGCTTAAATATTTGTTGTCTAGCATTGTCTAGAAGTCCTTTTACAAAGATTGTTTAAATTATGCCCCTGGGTTCAAAATTGGCCCCACCCCAGATTACCTGTATAACATAGGGATATATAGGGAAAAACTTTGAAAATCTTCTTGTTTGAAACCGAAAGGCCTAGGGCCTTGATATTTGGTGTGAAGCATTATCTAGTTGTTTTCTACCAAGATAATTCAATTTTACTCCTGGGTTCAAAATTGGCCCCACCCTGGTGTTCACCTGTTTTACATAGAGATATATATAGGAAAAAACAATTCCTGGATGACCTTCTTAGTCATATAAACTTGACAAAAGACAGGCAACATTAGGTGTGGGTTTTACGCTCTTTGGGCCTCTTGTATTGGCTTACCTGACTGCAAAATGAGTTATTGTGGTTGGCATGACAAATCACATTTCATGACTCAGATGAGCGATCCAGGGCCATCATGGCCCTCTTGTCTCACAAACCACAGATGCTATTTCTTTGAAACTTCACACACTGATTGGACATCATAAAATGACCTTGCAGGACGAGTCTCAAAACTCTCAATCAGATTTTGACACAAGTATGCCCCTTTTTGGACTTAGAAATTTTGGTTAAAGTTTGACATGCAAGATATTATCATGGACATATCTCAATAACCACTAATGATATTGACTTGAAACTTCATTCATGTTGGTGTCAGACAGTCAAGTTAAACAACTCTTGTATGAATTCAGTACAAATTATGGCCGTTGTTTGACTTTACAATTTCGTTAAAGTTTGGCATGCAAGGTACTATCATGCACATATCTCATTAACCCCTGTTTTCTATAGAATTAAGTGGCAAATAGTCAAGCATGCTGACTTATGTACAGCTCTTGTTCAGTATCATCTGCTTTGAAAAGATCAGAGGGGTATCAATGCAATGTTTGTAAAATTAAAATTATTGTCTGATACAGGGTTGAATGACCGATTGTGTGCGTTTTTCCAGTTTCAGCAATGTTTTCAAAGTTCTACTGCTGTAAAAGTGTCTGATGCCATCTGTCTTGGGGAAGGTTTAAAAAGACTCTTTTAATTTAATGTTGTTGATGTTAAAAAAGCCTTGAAATAAAATAATCATATTAGGTTAAATTAAGACTCTTGTGGTAAGAAAAGTATCAGGGGCCATTATAAGTGCACATGAGAGTTATGATTCAGATCATACTGTATCTGTTGGGTGTTGATTGTTTTATGTCATCAATCCTAAAATCAGGGCTGACCAGTACATAGCCATTGAGTTAATTGTCTTGAAAGATCATATCAGGGCTGATCCAGGAAAACAGGAAAAAATGTCGGGGTTGTTGGAGAGAGAGAGAGCAACAACGAGCTATTTTTATTTGATGGGGGGGGGGGGGGGGGATTGTTTTAAAATATGAATATGATAGGTGGTACCCTAAAAATTGGTGGTCATTCCCCTCCCACCTAGACATATTTTCCTCAGGCAATCCCTCATGCATAAATTTGTTTGATGTGGCAACAAAAAGAAAGTAGATTACAAATACCAAAATATTAATATCTTTCGATACACATTTTCTTTCACTGATATATATATATATATATTTTTTGAAACATTTTCTCTTTTCTTTTACCCATTTCAAACCTCTGTATATTTTGTATATGTATTAATGTTTGTCAATGACTATGTACTTTGTATATGTCAAAATAAGCATTCTTTCTGTTATGTTCTATGATCTGAAATTCTTATATTTAAATCATACATAATAGGCCAGGATAAGATAACTCCTGCCAAAACTTGGAAAAGTCCTACATAGGGACACCTTTTCACTAATCGATGTCCTGGTTGACTGACCCCTGCTATATGTTGTATCTTGTTTTCCTTATATGTACATTGTTAAAGCTTTAAAAATCTTCTTGTTCAAAAGTACTGGCCCAATTTAAAGATAATTTGGTACAAATGTTCCTTGGGTGACCCTCCACCAAGATTGTTGAAATTATTCTGATCCTTTGAAAAACATGGCTGTCGGGGGGCAGGGCTTGTTTTCAATATATATACATGTACAATAGTGAAAACTTCAAAAATCTTCTTGTCTGTAACCGAAAAGCCTAGAGCTTCAATATTTAGTGTGTAGCAATGTCTAGTGGTCCTCTACAAAGATTGTTCAAATTATGCCCCTGGGTCAAAATTGGCTTCGCCCCAGGGGTCACCTGTTAACATAGAGATATATATAGGGAAAATCTTTGAAAGTTTTCTTGCCTGAAACTGAAAGACCTAGAGATTCGAACTTTAATTTGTAGTATTGTCTACTGGTCCTCTACAAAGATTGTGAAAATTATGCCCCTGAGATCAAAATTGGCCCCGCCCCGGGGGTCACCTGTTTTGCATAGAACTATATAGGGAAAAACTTTGAAAATATTCTTGTCTGAAACCAAAAGGTCTAGAGCTTAAATATTTGTTGTCTAGCATTGTCTAGAAGTCCTTTTACAAAGATTGTTTAAATTATGCCCCTGGGTTCAAAATTGGCCCCACCCCAGATTACCTGTATAACATAGGGATATATAGGGAAAAACTTTGAAAATCTTCTTGTTTGAAACCGAAAGGCCTAGGGCCTTGATATTTGGTGTGAAGCATTATCTAGTTGTTTTCTACCAAGATAATTCAATTTTACTCCTGGGTTCAAAATTGGCCCCACCCTGGTGTTCACCTGTTTTACATAGAGATATATATAGGAAAAAACAATTCCTGGATGACCTTCTTAGTCATATAAACTTGACAAAAGACAGGCAACATTAGGTGTGGGTTTTACGCTCTTTGGGCCTCTTGTATTGGCTTACCTGACTGCAAAATGAGTTATTGTGGTTGGCATGACAAATCACATTTCATGACTCAGATGAGCGATCCAGGGCCATCATGGCCCTCTTGTCTCACAAACCACAGATGCTATTTCTTTGAAACTTCACACACTGATTGGACATCATAAAATGACCTTGCAGGACGAGTCTCAAAACTCTCAATCAGATTTTGACACAAGTATGCCCCTTTTTGGACTTAGAAATTTTGGTTAAAGTTTGACATGCAAGATATTATCATGGACATATCTCAATAACCACTAATGATATTGACTTGAAACTTCATTCATGTTGGTGTCAGACAGTCAAGTTAAACAACTCTTGTATGAATTCAGTACAAATTATGGCCGTTGTTTGACTTTACAATTTCGTTAAAGTTTGGCATGCAAGGTACTATCATGCACATATCTCATTAACCCCTGTTTTCTATAGAATTAAGTGGCAAATAGTCAAGCATGCTGACTTATGTACAGCTCTTGTTCAGTATCATCTGCTTTGAAAAGATCAGAGGGGTATCAATGCAATGTTTGTAAAATTAAAATTATTGTCTGATACAGGGTTGAATGACCGATTGTGTGCGTTTTTCCAGTTTCAGCAATGTTTTCAAAGTTCTACTGCTGTAAAAGTGTCTGATGCCATCTGTCTTGGGGAAGGTTTAAAAAGACTCTTTTAATTTAATGTTGTTGATGTTAAAAAAGCCTTGAAATAAAATAATCATATTAGGTTAAATTAAGACTCTTGTGGTAAGAAAAGTATCAGGGGCCATTATAAGTGCACATGAGAGTTATGATTCAGATCATACTGTATCTGTTGGGTGTTGATTGTTTTATGTCATCAATCCTAAAATCAGGGCTGACCAGTACATAGCCATTGAGTTAATTGTCTTGAAAGATCATATCAGGGCTGATCCAGGAAAACAGGAAAAAATGTCGGGGTTGTTGGAGAGAGAGAGAGCAACAACGAGCTATTTTTATTTGATGGGGGGGGGGGGGGGGGATTGTTTTAAAATATGAATATGATAGGTGGTACCCTAAAAATTGGTGGTCATTCCCCTCCCACCTAGACATATTTTCCTCAGGCAATCCCTCATGCATAAATTTGTTTGATGTGGCAACAAAAAGCATACTAATTGGCAAATATACCATTTCCAACAAGGTTTTCAAAAATTGTCTACAATACGTATGGGATTTACAGCAATCTCGGACTATACTACATGTAGTTAAACTTTTCCCGCATGCATTCACATTTAGATGCATCTGCAGCAGACTAAATTAACCCTTTCCCACATACAACAAATATGCAGCAGACGACTTTGAAAACATTTTGTCAAAAAAAATGAAAAACATCTATAAATGAAAGTATAATCATTGACTTAAGACGAAAATATTGTGGCAAAAGGTGAAATTGCTCATTATGAGCAATTTCGCCTTTTTGCTACAATGTCTTCAAAAGTTGTCTGCTGCAAAGGCGTCAGAAAGCGTCTATATGTGGGGAAACAGTTAAAAAAAAAAGGGGGCAAAAGATGAAATGCTCATAATGAGCAATTTCTCCTTCATCATCATCATTTTAACATCTCTAATAATTCAATTTTATTTATAGAGATTTTCTATATTTGTGTTCAACATCATCTGCTGTATATTTGCTGTGAGTGAGAAAGGGTTAACCCTTTCCCTCATATAGACACTTTCTGACGCCTCTGCATCAGACGGCTTTTTGAAAACATAGTGACAAAAGAAGAAATTGCACAAAACGTGCAATTTCTCCTTTTGCCACAATGTTTTCCACTTTTTGTTATCCATTCAATTATGGAGATTTTTGTATGTTTTGACAAAATACGTTCAAAGTCGTCTGCTGCAGAATTGTCGTATGAGGGAAAGGGTTGATAATCTTTGTTATATTCTTCTGTTTAGATGTATCAGTCAGAACGTGAAACACTTCAACATTCTATAGAAGAACTGGAAAGTGAAAAGCTCATGTGGAACAGTGGAACATTGTGCTCTAAAGAGGCTATTGAAAATGAAAAAAAGCGACTAGATAAGTGGTAAATAAAGCATTATTCATCTGATTCTCATCTGGAAAACAGACTGGTTTAGGTTTTGAAATTATAAGCTTGTCTGTTTTTGTCGGCATCTTACCTCATAAACCAAAAACTGTTCAACATTTTCAAAAAAAATTGGGTACATATTACCCTAGGAACAATACATATGACTGTACCAAGTCACATAACTCTTACTACTTAAATCATTATTCAGTACAGTAAAGTCCCTTTTTATGCCCCCGGAATCACCGATTCGATGGGCATCTAGTTTTTGGCCTGTCTGTCGAAAAAAAAATTAACCTTGACCACTACTTTTGAACCATAACAGGTACGGCTATCATATTTCACATGTGTATTCCTTGTGACATGACCTTTCTGTCAGTACCAAAATAATTTTTGACCTTGCGACCTTGACCTTTGACCTACATTTTGAAAACTTCTTTGTCTGTGGCAAAGAAAACTTTAACCTTGACCACTACTTTTGAACCGTAACAGGTACGGCTTCCATATTTCACATGTGTATTCCTTGTGACATGACCTTTCTGTCAGTAGGAACATTTTTCACCTTGCGACCTTGACCTTTGACCTACATTTTGAAAACTTTAACCTTGACCACTACTTTTGAACCGTAACAGGTACGGCTTCCATATTTCACATGTGTATTCCTTGTGACAAGACCTTTCATTCAGTACCAATAGTTTTGACCTTGACCATTACCTTCGACCTAGATGTTGCCATTCGGGGGCATCAGTGTTTCACAAACACATCTTGTTTGACTTGGAAAAAAGCGGACGACTGTTCACTTTTCTTATAAAATTGCTTAAGTCTGTACATGTAATTTACCTTTGGTGGTATGAGTTCTTTAGGGGCTTCTGGGATGTTTGAATGCTTAGATTGTGAACAGGAAGATCTTGATTAGACTGCACAGAGGGGCATACTGATCTGTTTATATGCTGTTTACAAAGACCTGTAGGTTGGTGTTAGTGTGGTGCGACTTATTTTACAGTGACGCATCTAAAGATGCTAGGTTGCTTTGGACGCTGACCAGGAAATATTTTCTTCTTGAACAACTTTGGTCTTAAAGTCTTTGTTTTTAAAAGTCTGTTTTCCTCTCCCATTCCTCCCTGTCAATCTGTATGTCACAATTGGTCTAATTGATAAGATGATCCCTATTGTTTTGGGGTCACTGGGTTAAAGGTCAAGGGGCCATGATGGTCAAATTTGTTTCTATTTAATATCTCAAAAAGCCTTAGACTCAGTCTTTTAACTTCATAGGATGATTTGACTTGCTTCTCTAGAGAAGATAAACTAAGCCATATTTGCTTTGAAAGACAAAATCTGTTTTCGCTCAATACCTCAAAAACACTGTCTCAGAGTCTTTAAACACCGAAGGATGATTTGACTTATTATATTGATGACCCTTGTTTTGGGGTCAAAGGTCAAATCTGCTTCTGCATAATATCTCAAACCTTGACCCAAAGTCATCAAACTCAATAGAATGATTTGCCAGAGTAGATGAGATCTACTGTGTTTTACTCGTAGGTCATAGGTCAAGGCACATCGACTATATACTATGGCTGTATAACATGAATCCGCTAAGGAATTGTAATGTTGGTGATGCTCTTATTTCTATCTGTTTAAATGAAGCCTACCAACCGTTCCCTTGATAGACAACTTTTTATGTCCCTGAAACGGACAGCTTTTGAAATCAATGATTATATATTAGAATCTCACTTCCAGTTTGACATAACATATCATTCTTTCTCAAATTATTATTTGAAGATGGCCCTTATAATGTATTAGATAAAGTTTCATATCGAAAAGTTGATAATATAATTGTCTTTTATTTTGAATAGGGCTGCTGTGGAAAATGAGAGGCAGCTGAAAATACTGAAGGATTATAAGAAGTTCTTTCAGGAGGCTTTGAGTATATTTGTGGATTATGTGGATCCAGTAAAGGTAGACATGATTTTGTTCTCTCCTTCTTACCTCACTCTCAGCCCTTTCCCACATAGAACAAGTATGCACTAGATGATGTTGAAGTTTTTTTAATACAGGTGAAAATATCGGGTCAAAAGGAGAAAATGCATGTTATGAGCTATTTCTCCTTTGATCAAAAGTTTTCAAAAGTTGTTTCCTGCATAGATATCAAAACATGTGGGAAAAGGATTCACCCTTTCCCTCCTATAGATGCTTTCTGATGCCTCTGTGGCTTTTTGAAAACATAGTGACAAAAGAAGAAATTGCTCAAAACGAGCAATTTCTCCTTTTGCCACAGTGTTTTCCACTTTTAGTCATAGGTTATCCATTCAATTATAGAGATTTTCTATTTGTTGACATATGTTCAAAGTCGTCTGCTGCAGAATTGTCGTATGAGGGAAAGGTATAAGTATGAATGCAGGTCATGTGTGGTCAAAAACTAGGTCACAAGGCAAATTGGATGGAAATTCGTGTTAACTCTCCTCAGAAAGCCTATTTTCACCTTGAGCATGTTGAACATTTGTCAGAAGGATTGTCTTGATGATATCTAGACAAACTGTGAATATGGGTTATGTTGGATAAAAAACAAGGTCACAAGGCCAAATTGAAGGGAAATCTTGTTGACACTTGTATTAGCTTACCGGACTGCAAAATGAGTTATTGTGATTGACTGAACAGTTGGCATAACTCAGGTGAGCGATCCAAGGCCATCTTGTTAAGTACCCTTTCTTTATAAATTGTTCTCAAACAGATGCTTGCGCTTTCAAATTTGAACCATATTTATATCTTAATCTTTTTGTTACATTGGATCATAGTTACACTTTTTTTGTTGTTGTTGATGGAAAAACACATTAATTGTGTAGGATTCTTGTTATAATGCTTTAAATTTTGGCACACACATTTTGTCTTTGTCAATTACACCCATATTGATAGTCAAAATGGGGGATGGGGAGCAATATATGTATGTGTAATTCTTGTTAACACTTTGTATTTCAGAAAACCATTTTGGAGGCAAGGAAAATATCCAAAGGCCTTTATGATAAGACAGCAGGGAGAGCAAGACAGGTGGGCGCTGACGTAGATGGATTTGAAATGAACTTCATGTCAGAGCATGAAATGGCTGTTGTTGCTAAGAAATGAGGGTTACTGATAGAACTGACAAAGAAGATTTTAGTTAATTCTTCCCTCATATAAACGCTTTCTGATGCCTCTGCAGCAGACGGCTTTTTGAAAACATAGCGACAAACGAAGAAATTGCTCAAAATGAGCAATTTCTCCTTTTGCCACAATGTTTTCCACTTTTAGTCATAGGTTATCCATTCAATTATAGAGATTTTCTATTTGTTGACAAAATATGTTCAAAGTCGTCTGCTGCAGAATTGTCGTATGAGGGAAAGGGTAAATAGTCATTTGTAGGCAATGTCTTCTACCATACTGACTCGCCCCTTTCCTTGTAGTGATGACTTTTTACACCTCCACAATAGACCTTTTGAAAAAAAAGTGTTCAAAGAGGAGAAATCTTTTAACCCTTTCCCTCATATAGACGCTTTCTGACGCCTACGGCTTTTTGAAAACATACCACAATGTTTTCCACTTTTTGTCTTGGGTTATCCATTCAATTAAAGAGATTTTCTATTTTTTTACAAAATATGTTCAAAGTCGTCTGCTGCAGAATTGTCGTATGAGGGAAAGGGTTAAAACAGGTGTGCATATTGGACTATTTACCAACAACATTAACCCTTTCCCTCATACGACAATTCTGCAGCAGACGACTTTAAACATATTTTGTCAATTTTTGAATTGATATATATACTATAATTGAATGGATAACCTATGACTAAAAGTGGAAAACATTGTGTCACCATGTTTTCAAAAAGCTGTCTGCTGCAGAGGCGTCAGAAAGCGTCTATATGAGGAAAAGGGTTAACCCAATCCTGATAGTTCTTTGAAGATGTTTATTAATATGATGATGCATTTGTATTCTCCATCAAATTTGCGATTTGTTTTTACAGAATACATATGGCGAGATGAATGAGTCACAGTTGATATTTGAGGAAATTAACTGACTTTCTTTGAATGCTAAGGTCAATAGTGTTGATAGGTAATATAAAAATGATTGAAAGAGTTTAAAAACAGGATAACATTTTATTGAGCACCATTGAACATGATAATACTGTTCCACAGGACTGGTCTAGTGAAAACCCACTGTCAGGGGACTTGATACCAGTAAATATCCAGATCAGACTGCAGTTTAGTCTGATCAGGCTCCTCGCTGTCTGCCATCTAATCGTAAACGTTTTTACAGAACTAAGATGCCTCTGTAAAAAGGCTAAAAAAGACATTGAGTGCTGTCTTGACTCTAGCTTTAGCACTTGGACAATTTTAAAAAGAAAAGTTAGGAAAGAACAATTTTTTTTATTTTTCATTTTTAGCTCAACTTTTGAAAAAAACGAGAGCTATTGTCATGACCCTGGCGGCGGCGTGGTCGTCCAGTTAAGGTTTTTTGTTTAGCTTAAAAAAAATAAATTCTGTTTTCTCCCTATCAGTCGAGCGTCTCTGCCGTATGGGGTGCTCTTGTTCAACTATGTTGTCAATTCAATATCATAGTTAAATTTCCAATATTCCAGATGTGCTATATTCTATCTGTGATTTGTTTAAGAAATACCACATCAAGCAATGGTTTAAGCATGCATTATACATGCTGCAAAACCAGCTTAATTTTACCTTTTAACACTTATTTGCAGCAAACTTTTAAATTTTAAATAATTAGAATCAATCAAAAAAATCTTCAATATCTATGTTCGGATCAAGTAAATGTTCTTTAAATGGTGTTAGGTCAATCTGGTTTAATATAAGGTTTTCAAAGGTCTCTTCTAAATCAGTTTCTCCGATTAAGATTGCTCCTTGTAAGCGCCCGTCTTGTAATACTGCTTTAATGAATTCTTGACCTGGTGAAATAAACAAAAGATTGAATATTTAAGTTAAGAACACGGAGCTTTAATCTTGTACCACATTCAGCAAATCTGCAGCAGAGGACTTTAAAAACATCTAGGCAAAAATATGGACAATCTCTTAACCCTTTCCCTCATACAACAATTCTGCAGCAGACTACTTTGCACATATTTGTCAAAATATGGAAAATCTCTATAATTGAATGGGTAACCTATGACTAAAAGTGGAAAAATGTGGCAAAAGGAGAAATTGCTTGTTTTGAGCAATTTCTTCTTTTGTCACTATGTTTTCAAAAAGCCATCTGATGCAGAAGCATCAGAAAGCGTCTATATGAGGGAAAGGGTTAAAATGAAAGTATAATTATGCCACTATTGCTTTGCATAATTGTGTTGGTCCATCCTTCAGTTGACTGAAGCTTGTCTGATTGGTAACTTTATAATGCTTGGACCTGTAGTATCTTATTGATGGATGTCATCTGTCACAGTGTCCTCGAACACAAAAAGGGAGGGGAGGTGGCATAATGTTTGACAAACATCTCTGGTTATTGACCTAAATTGAAAACCGTGAGGGAAAATGAGTAATTGCTCATTTCTCCTTTTACAACAATGTTTTTAAAAATCGTCTGCTGTAGACTAGATAGAAAGTAATATGTTAATTACAAAAACTTCTTGTAAAAGAAATTAAACTTTTTAAGTCTTCAGTTTAAAAAAAATGTGAAAATTTGCTCAATACAAATGCGGTTTAAATAAATTATGGTAACTATACTATTCATAATCCTATTAACCCTTTCCCTCATATAGACGCTTTTGGACGCCTCTGCAGCAGACAGCTTTTTGAAAACATAGTGACAAAAGAAGAAATTGCACAAAACATGCAATTTCTCCTTTTGCCACAATGTTTTCCACTTTTTGTCATAGGTTATCCATTCAATTAACCCTTTCCCTCATACGACAAATCTGCAGTAGACGACTTTGAACGTATTTTGTCAAAACATAGAAAATCTCCATAATTGAAATGGACAACCTATGACAAAAAGTAGAAAACATTGTGGCAAAAGGAGAAATTGCACGTTTTGTGCAATTTCTTCTTTTGTCACTATGTTTTCAAAAAGCCGTCTGCTGCAGAGGCGTCAGAACGCGTATATATGAGGGAAAGGGTTAAGGAGATTTTCTATTTTTTGACAAAATACGTTCAAAGGTGACTGCTGCAGAATTGCCGTATGAGGGAAAGGGTTAAATAAATTATGGTAACTATACTATTCATAATCCTATCAAACAAAATAAGGATAGGACACAATATTTTCAACTCTATATCAAGAGAACAATTTCTATTTTCGAATGTTTTCAAAGTGGATGACAATTAAAATATCTAATCAGTTAGGCTGTTTACCCTTTCCCACATACAAAAAATCTGCAGCAGAAGACTTTGAAACATCTCTGTCAAAACAGAAAATCTTTATAAATAAATTACTGAAAAAAGTTGAAAATAGTGTGGCAAAAGGAGAAATTGATTGTTTTGAGCAATTTCTCATCTTGTCATAATCTTTTCCAAAGTTGTCTGTTCCATAGGCGTCTATATGTGGTGAAGCGTTAATTTTGAAAAAGGTTAACAGTTTTATCTATATTTGTGTTAACTAGATAAATTTACCTTTTGTTAGGCGTAATAACAATTCATGACTTCCTCCAGAACCTTGAGCATTAAACTTACCAAGCAAAATAACCTACAAGGATAAAAGGATATTATAAGAGCATGCCCTAGTAAAATGGTACAAACTTGCCTTTACAAGGAACCTGTGCAATTGAATTGTTATGTATTTCTTTATTTTTTTAAATAAAACTTGTTTCAAACTTTAGATATCTCGGTAGTAGATGACTACAATACATACTGTTGGAAGGAGAAATGACTCAAATGTGCATTTTCTCCTCAGACGTGACACTTATATATTCTAATTAAAGATTTTATGGTGAAAATGTGCATATGAACATTGGTAGCCTCGAGTTTGTAGTTGCAATATAACCACTTATTTACCAGGGGCGACTCATGTAGATACATGTATATATGTTAGAGGGATATTAAACAAATTTTTATTGCTAAATCAAACTTTAGATTTCAATATCATTTGGACAACGCCTTACTAAAAGTGACCTTTGTAGATTCAGATCAGCTTGCACCTCTCAGCAATCTGATCAGGATGTTCCAGGTTGATTTTTCGTGTGGCATGGCCAATTTTTTGTTTTTTCTTCTGTAAACTGAATCTTTCTGCTTGCTTCTAGTTTTGTCATGTTAATATACACAAAAATGTGTTGTTTTTTCTTGTGTAAACTGAATCTTTCTGCTTGCTTCTAGTTTTGTCATGCTAATATACACAAAAATGTGTTGTTTTTTGTCTTCTGTAAACTGAATCTTTCTGATTGCTCCTAGTTTTGTCATGTAAATATACACATAAATATTTGTGTTGTTTTTTGTCTTCTGTATACTGATTCTTTCTGTTTTAACCTAGTTTTATCATGTTAATATACACATAAGTATTTGTGATGTAAAATAAAAATTAGATTTCAAAAGATCTATTACTTGTTTAAGTGTTTGATGGACTTTTTTTACCTAGATTTGTACTCAGATGGCTTGAACAACATTTGTAAGTAAAGAGTCTACCTAGGCATATTCTAAGAAACTATTTGAAATTGGACCAGTCGTTTCAGAGGAGATTTAAAAGGAGCATAGAAAAATAGATGAATTAAAGATGGTTGGTATATTTCTGAGAAGGGCAAGTTGCCTATGGGTACAGGATAATTTAAAATGTACAATGTCAAATACCTTATAATTGAAAAATTTAGTGACATGGGCAAACATTTCAAAACAGAAGTCCAATTGGATGTCTTCTCCCTGATACTTGGCTACCATACTTTTTGCTGCGTATGCTCCCATTTGTCTGGCTTGTGACCATAACCGCATCTTAAAAACAAACATTTACAAGATACAACTTTGCAGCAGATGACTGGAAACTTCTAAGTAAAAATATGGAAAATCTCTGTAAAAGAAAGTACATGTATGGTATCATTTACAGAGATTTTCCATATTTTTACCTAGATGTTTTCAGTAACTCATTTATTTTACACCAATTGCGAAACAAGCTTTCAGCTTATATTAATCACGCTTTCAGTACATGTATAGTTATTGAATAAAGCTGAAATTATTGTAGCTAAAGAAGAAATTCTGCTGCAGATGCATAAAGATGCGTCTGCATATTGAAAGGAATAAAGTGGACAAGCATGTTCAGAAATCACGCAATATTGAAATTTTAAGTATTTTTCAACTTGGAATTAAAATTAATTTGATAAGAAGTCTTGCTTTTTCCAATATTTTAACCCTTTCCCTCATACGACAATTCTGCAGCAGACGACTTTGTCACTATGTTTTCAAAAAGCTGTGCTGCAGAGGCGTCAGAGTGCGTCTATATGAGGAAAATGGTTAAAACCAAGTCAGAAAAAGACCCAGACAGGTGAACTGGCCACCATGAAAGGGTTAAACTTCACACAACATTCTGGCAAGTATCCAACACAGACAGTACATTTTTGGAGGAAGAATGACTGAAATTGTCAATCGCTGAAAAGAATGAATGGCAGAGCCAAGATTCAACCTTGTAACACCATGATAAAAAGCCACTGTTGTTGCAGGCTCAGCTATTGTGGATCAACACCAATAAAGTAAAGCATGATGGGTGGACACTTGTCCTCCTACCTGCAACCAATGAGGGGCTGGCTTCCATGAGGCAGTGCAAACATCACCAGCTGCGTACACATTACCAATTGACGTCTCCATTTTATCATTGACAAGTATGCCACCATCTTCTGCTATGTCAAACTGTATCAAAAACATAAAATAGGCCATGTCATATGAAGACTTTGGTATCATTGAAGTTCCAGATCAGCCAGCATAAGATATGGAAAATGCCTATCAGTTGTACAAGTATCCAGATTGAATGTTTGGTGCTTTATGCAGCTTTCAACATTTATTCAGTTATATCACAGCGTTTCCAGGGTAAGTTACCAAGTACGTCTGGTCCATATTTCCTGATAACAGCCAGTCCATCGTTATGCTAACCCAGCAATACCAAGCGCCAAGGAGGGGCAGCAATTAACAACCATTTTGAAAGTCTTTGGTATGACCCTGTCAGGAATCAAACTCGTGACTTGCGATCTCCCGCACCTAAGGTGGTATAGAAGTATCCAAGAAGCATGAGGAAAACAATGGTTTCATGCAAAATGGTAGTAACTACGTCTTGAACAAGATGTAGTTACTTACCACTACCACTTTGCATAAAGCCCTCTTAAACCTTTCCCACATACAACGAATCTGCAGCAGATGACTGAGAACATCAAGATTAAAGAACTGAATATCTCAATGAAAAAAAAATGTGACAAAAGGAGGAATTGCTCATTATAAACTTAAAGAGTAGATCTTATTGTGGTAAAAGGTGAAATTGCTCAGGATAAGCAATTTCTCTTAACCCCCTTTCCCTCATACGACAATTCTGCAGCAGACGACTTTGAACATATTTTGTCAAAAAATGGAAAATCTCTAATTGAATGGATAACCTATGACTAAAAGTGGAAAACATTGTGGCAAAAGGAGAAATTGCTTGTTTTGAGCAATTTCTTCTTTTGTCACTATGTTTTCAAAAAGCTGTCTGCTGCAAAGGCGTCTATACGAGAGAAAGGTTTTCAAAAGTTGTTCACTACAGAGACGTTAAAATGGGTCTGCATATGGGAAAGGGTAAATAAACAAGAGGGCCATGATGGCCCTGGAATCGCTCACCTGATTTTATTTATTTTTCACTTAAGCCATATAAGCCCCGCCCCCTGGCAGCCATAGTTTCCGACCAACCAACTTGGCTTGAAGGAATCCGATAGAGGGCCACCCTAGGAACATTTCTACAATTTTTTTTGAAAATCAGCCAGACACTTTTGGAGGAGAAGATTTTTTAATCTTTCACTATAGCCATATAATGCAAAATAGCCCTGCCCACTGGCGGCCATGTTTTTTGACCAATCAACATGGCTTGAAGGAATCTGAAAGTGGGTCATCAAAAGAACATTTCTACAAAATTATTTGAAAATCGGCCGGACACTTTCGGAGAAGAAGATTTTTTAAGTTTTCACTATAGCCATATAAGGCAAAATAGCCCCGCCCCCCCTGGCGGCCATGTTTTTCGACCAATCAACTTGGATTGAAGGAATCTGATAGAGGGTCATCCAAGGAACATTTCTACAAAATTATTTGAAAATCGGTCTGACAATTTCGGAGGAGAAGATTTTTTAAGTTTTCACTATAGCCATATAAGGCAAAATAGCCCTGCCCACTGGCGGCCATATTTTTCGACAAATCAACATGGCTTCAAGTAATCTGATAGTGGGTCACTTAAGGAACATTTCTACAAAATTATTTGAAAATCGGCCAGACACTTTCGGAGGAGAAGATTTTTTTAAGTTTTCACTATAGCCATATAAGGCAAAATAGCCCCGCCCCCCTGGCGGCCATGTTTTTCGACCAATCAACATGGCTCGAAGGAATCTGATAGAGGGTCATCCAAGGAACATTTCCACAAAATTATTTGAAAATAGGCCTGACACTTTCGGAGGAGAAGATTTTTTAAGTTTTCACTATAGCCATATAAGGCAAAATAGCCCCGCCCCCCCTGGCGGCCATGTTTTTCGACCAATCAACATGGCTTGAAGGAATCTCATAGAGGGTCATCCAAGGAACATTTCTACAAAATTATTTGAAAATCTGCCAACCAGTCTGGGAGAAGAAGAATTTTGAAGTTTTTTTCATTTCGTTGCCATGGAAACCAGAATTCTGCATGGATCCCAAAAATTTGAAGGAAATCTGGTGAGGTCATTGAGAGGATGCTTTCTGTGAAGTTTCATCCCAATTGACCCACTGGTTACTGAGGAGAAAAAGTTGACGCACGACGCACGACGCACGACGGACGCCGGACAAAAGGCGATCACAATAACTCACCTTGAGCAAAGCTCAGGTGAGCTAAAAAGTTGTCAAGTGTGCATTACCTGGTTGCTGATAAAGGGATCTGTATTGGGTTCAACACCCGTGGCACTAACTACAAAGTCACAGCCATACACACAGTTGTTTGTGAGCTCTACATATATTGGCCAGCCTCCTATGGTAAAAAACAACATAATTATTTCAACCTTTCCCACAGGCATATGATTTTTGAGGCATCTTCAGCAAAGGAAACATTGTGGCAAAAGAAAATATTGCTAAAACTAATAAATTATTAGCTAATATTGCACAAATCATTAAAATGTACAAGCTGATAATTGTCTACACTGTTCACAAATACGGTTTAACCATTTTCCATGTATAACAAATATGCAGCAGAAGAGTAAAAACCTCTAGGCAAATTGTGAAAAATTTCTTTACATGTAAGAACAACTATTCAAATAGTTTATAATATTGTGGCAAAAGGAAAACTTTTCTCTGTTATAATTTTGTTATTTTTCCACAATGTTTTCAAAAGGGTGTCGGCTGAAAATGCATAATTATGCAAGTGGGAAAGCGTTAAGTAAGGTCAGGTTTTGCTGCATTAGCAATTGTTGTTAAGAATGGGGTATAGCATGGTGAATGTTAATGGAAACAAAGTTTTTAAAACATTAACAAATCTGCAGCAGACGAATATCAAAACATTTAAACAAAAATAAGTGTAATCACCGAAAAGAGTTGAAAGCATTGTGGCAAAAGGAGCAATTACTTCTTTTGCAGCAATGTTTTCAAAAGTCGTCTGCTGCAAAGGCATCAGAAATGGTCTACATGAGAGAATGGGTTATCTTGGTCTTTCACTCAATCCACAATCTCTTGCGCTCGAGATTGGCACTGTTTACTCTGCACAATTTAGGAGTTTAACATTTTCCCACATAAAGACGCTTTCTGACGTCAATGCAGCTTTGAAAATCATCGTTTTAAATTTCTCCTTAATGCCACAATGTTTTCAACTTTATTCAAAAACTAAATGATCCGGTATAGAACTATTGCCTATTTTTGTCTTGATGATTTCAAATTCGTTGTATATAGGAAAGGGTTAACACTTCCACAGATACAGACTAGTTTTATGGCCTTTGCAGCAGATATTTTTTGAAATAAAAGAATGATTTGTATATTAACAATCACATTAATTTTGCCTTTTCCTACAATATTATTTAACTTTGCATCAAAACCACATCTCCAAATTCACAAATCATTCTACTTACAGTCTCATTCTAATATTGTTAACTATTCTAAATTAACACAATTTCTGATTGACTTAAGCATATGGATACCTTATGAATTCAAAATTTAAAATCTAACCTTTTCCCACTTATAGACTCTTTCTAAAGCATCTATCCCCAGCTGACAACTTTTGAAAACATTGTGGCAAATGACGAAATTGCTCATCATGAGCAGTATCTCCATTTGCCAAAATGTTTTCAACTTTATTCAATAATTATATTTCCTTGTCTAGAGACTCTCCATAGTTATTCCTTTATGTTATCTGCTTTGTATGTATGATTGAAATGATTAAATAACATTAAGGTATGATTGAATTGCTTAGGATCTTTTAAAGGGCTGCAAAGTCCTGAAAGGTGGGTTTTTGTGTGATGGGGCTCCAATCTTACCTGTATCAGGAGGTGAGAGGTTGGGTGGAGAATTTTCCTTTTTACCACTTTGTAAGAATGCAGCTGCAGTTAAAAGTCTTGCTACTTCCACCTTATATTCTACATGTATTGGTCTTCCTTCCTAAATCAAAAACAATATGTATAGATACACCCATTTACACACAAATCGTAAGCTGAATTATTTTAAATGGACTCATACAGCTTTGCATTTGGATGTGTCCATAGACAATTCTAGGCGAGTTAACCCTTTCCCTCATATAGACGCTTTCTGACGCCTCTACAGCAGACAGCTTTTTGAAAACATAGTGACAAAAGAAGAAAACATGCAATTTCGCCTTTAGCCACAATGATTTCCACTTTTTGTCATAGGTTATTCATTCAATTATGGAGATTTTTGTATGTTTTGACAAAATACGTTAAATGCGTCTGCTGCAGAATTGTCGTATGAGGGAAAGGGTTAAGAAAACACTGTTGATTTGAGCAATTTCACCTAATGCCAGAACTGTAGTTAATATTTAAACTCTAATTTACTCTCATATTTTTTATTTTAACTTTCCAAAGTCATCTGCTGCTGATTTATTGTATTTGAGCAACTTCTCATTTTCGTAACAAAACGACAAACAAAAATTTAATTGTTCCTGATTAGAAACTTTTTGCTATTTTGCTTTAAAGAGCAGACAACTCTTTAATTTACTTGTAAATATCATAATTATCTGAGAAACGATTCACAACAAAATGTACCTACTTTATTTGCCCCTTTCATTTCCCTGTCTGAAGCCCAGTCTGGACCTAAGGCACTTCCCACTGGTAGACTTTCTGTAAGTTTGGATTCTCCCTGGTCTGCAATTTTTAAATATAAACAAATAATCAACCCTTTTCCACATACAGACACATTCTGACACCAAAAAATGTCTGTACCAAACTAATATTCCAAAATGATACATGGGATTTTTTTCTCCAGAAATTTTCAAAGCAGATGATTCTAGAATTATATGGTTAACCCTTTCCCTCATATAGACACTTTTTGAGCAGTTGTCTTCTGCAGATGTGTTGTATGTGGGAAAGGGTTAAGGATTCAGATTTTTAATTTGATTGTAAAGTTTACCATCATAATTTGAAAAAGGGTTTACTTAATACCTTCAGTCAGTTCTGTTGTATATTTCCGTCTTCTAAGAGGTTTTTTCTCGTCCAATGGTTTGTCCTCGTTTAAATGAGGTAAGAAAAACGTTGCAGCACCAGGGTCTATAAATGTGTGACTGATACTTTTATCCTTGATGGCCCAAATAACCTCACATCCTTCAACTTCATAACTGTAAATATATAAACCCTTTCACACATACAGACGCCTGTCTTCTGATGCATCTGCAGCAGACGCCTTTAGAAAACATTGTGGCAAAAGAAGAAATTGCTCATATTGAGCAATTTCTCCTTTTGACACGTTTTCAACTCTTGAAAATAGTTATAAATGTACATTCATCTATAGAGATTTGCCATATTTTTGTCTAGATGTTTTTTAACCCTTTCCCTCATATAGACGCTTTCCGACGCCTCTGCAGCAGACGGCTTTTTGAAAACATAGTGACAAAAGAAGAAATTGCACAAAACGTGCAATTTCTCCTTTTGACACAATGTTTTCCCGTTTTTGTCATAGGTTATCCATTCAATTATGGAGATTTTCTATGTTTTGACAAAATACGTTCAAAGTCGTCTGCTGCAAAATTGTCGTATGAGGAAAGGGTTAAAAAATGTTGAAAGTCGTCTGCTGCAGAATTGTCGTATGAGGAAAGGGTTAAAAAATGTTCAAAGTCGTCTGCTGCAGAATTGTCGTATGAGGAAAGGGTTAAAAAATGTTCAAAGTCGTCTGCTGCAGAATTGTCGTATGAGGTAAGGGTTAAAAATGAGTAACTTCTACAATGAGCTTTGGATATCCTTTTCCAACTCACGAGTTAATATTTCAGAGAACAGGAAATATCTTATGCGAAATTTTATACATAAACTGTGTTTGTGTTTGGGGGTGGGGGGCTTTCACTATTATTAACCTCAAACAACAGTTCGCTACAGACGCCTTCTGACGTCACCTCTGCTGCAGTCGACTTTTGAAGTCATTGTGGCAGAAGGAGAAATATCTCATTTGCCACAATGATTTCAACTTTCAATTTTCATACTATCATAATTATATCGATATTTTGGATTTGAAAATTTCAAAGTTGTCTGGTGCAGATTTATTGTATGAGGAAAAAGGTTAATTAAGGTTCTTTCAACAAAAATAGGCTGTTAGACATATTAGTCTAATGTGTTCATGTAATAGCATTTATTGCATACCTATCCAAATTTTGCATTGAAATTTAAGTGACATAAAATCAATATAATTTTTTTAAAAAATGATAACTAACACTGTGACGATAACACTTTTAGTTTTTTTATATCATCACTAGTGATGATATCATTTTTGCCGGAACTACTTTTTTTTAGATTTGGAACATCTTTGGAATTTAAAGTGGGTTTAATACTAGGAATTTTAAAAAAACTGAGACCGAATACTAGGAAAATGACGTCACATCAGCGGTTTTGACGTCATAACGCTAGTCATTTGGCGCCAAATAGAAGCAGCAGTATTTGGTTACGTAACATTCATACGCCTAAGGCCAAGTCATTTTTTTTTTATATGTTTCTTTAAAATAAAGGGGAGATTTATTCCAGATATATAATAAATAGAATAACTAACTGCATGTTTTTGATATCGAATTTATGTCACTCGGGAACAAAGGGGTAATTTGGTGTAAAATCACTCAACCTACGGTTTCGTGATTTTAACCAAATTACCCCTTTTTTCCCTTGTGACATAAATTCTATATCAAAAACATGCAGCTAGTTATTCTCTATACGTCAAGCTTTTTGTTAACCATCAGAAGTCTTCTGCTGCAGATGCATGAAAATGTTTCTGCATGTTTGAAGGAGTTTTAACTGAATTGCTATAGAAGAATCAAGTGCATAAAATAAAAGAAGCTGCTTTCTGAAAAAAAATATTCATACACTAGTTCTGTTGCAATTCCTCCATTTCCCACCACCATTATTCTTCTGGCCTTTCGTAAACGTTTCTGGAAATCCTGAAGTATTACTATGAACATCAAATCATGACATTTTAACACAAATAATCAGTATATAAAACAATAAACAAGAGCATGGTCAACAAACAAAGTTCCCTCGCGGTGTTTTTTTCATACAGATGTATTAACCCTTTCCCTGATACAACAATTCTGCAGGAGACGACTTTGAACATATTTTATCAAACAAGAGGGCCATGAGGCCCTGGAATCGCTCACCTGAGAATAAGCTATTTCAGACATAACTCTCTCATGCCTAGATATCATCAAGACAAACTTTCTGATAAAGTTTCAACATGCTCAAGTTTAAAATGTGGCTTCCAGAGTGTTAAAAAGATTTTCCTTCAATTTGGCCTAGTGACCTAGTTTTTGACCAGACATGACCCATATTCGAACTTGGCCTAGATATCATCAAGACAAACTTTCTGACAAAGTTTCAACATGCTCAAGTTTAAAATGTGGCTTCCAGAGTGTTAACAAGATTTTCCTTCAATTTGGCCTAGTGACCTAGTTTTTGACCCGACATGACCTATATTCGAACTTGGCCTAGATATCACTAAGACAAACATTCTGATGCAACTTCAGGAGTGTTAACAAGATTTTCCTTAAATTTGACCTAGTGACTTAGCTTTTGACCCCACATGACCCAGATTCGAACTTGGCCTAGAGTTGATGGAGATACATGTTCTGATAAACTTTCATAAAGATTGGATGCAAAATGTTGCCTCTAGAGTAGTAACAAGCAAATGTTGACGACGAACGACGGACGACGGACAAAAGGCGATCACAATAACTCATCTTGAGCACTATGTGCTCTGGTGAGCTAAAAATAGAAAATCTCTATAATTGAATGGATAATCTATGACTAAAAGTGGAAAACATTGTGGCAAAAGGTGAAATTGCTCGTTTTGAGCAATTTCTTCTTTTGTCACCATGTTTTCAAAAAGCCGTCTGCTGCAGAGGCATCAGACAGCGTCTATATGGGGGAAAGTGTCGTAGTCATGGTAACCTTTGACCTAGATCAGTAAAATGGGAATCCGTCCAAGCTCACTTTACAATAAACCAGGGTATGAGGTATGGAGGAATTTTACTCCATATTAAAGTGCTAGAGCAATGAAGTTGTTTCATACAGACACATTATATTCAATGTGACCTTGACCTTTGAATTTTGACATAGCTTGGTAAAACGCGACCTCCTCCAAACTCTCTTGACACGGAACCTGTGTATGGAATATGAAGGAATTCCGTCCAAATGTATTATAGTCACTATGAGCTTGAACTTTGTCCTTGGTCGTGGAATGTGAACTTGTGCAAGAAGAGACCGTTGTAAACATATGATGTACGTTTCAAATTATTGGATAAGAAATAAAGTCGCAAGAGTGATGACATCATTCGTACAACTTATAAAAGATGCTGGGACCTTGACTTATGACCTACGTCTGTGAATAACATAAGGATATGTAACAAAGTCACTAGAGCAATGACGTTGTATTGTATTAACCTAGGTCAGTGATACTGGAATTTATACAAGAGACGATGCTGGTGAACATATGTATTCAATTTCATAACAATAAGACATTAGTTTCTTAGATTTTAAATAGCCACTGTGACCTTAACCTTTAACCTAGTTCGGTGAAACGCTAACTCATACAAAAGGCGATGTTGGTGAACATGTTTGTCAAGTTTCATCACAATAGGATAAGAAACAAAGTCGCTAGAGAGATGACATCGTTTGTGACAGATGTATGATAGTTGATGTTACCTTAACTCAAACAAGAGGCGATGCTGATGAACATATGTATTCGGTTTCATAACCATCAAATATTTAATCAAGGTTGCTAGTGGATGACGTCGTTCTTTAAAAGACTTTTGATAGCAACTGGGACCTTGTCCTTTGTCGATGAAATGCGATTTTGTACAAGAGGAGATGTTGGTGAACATGCGTGTCAAGTTTCATCCCAATCAGAAAAGAAATAAAGTTGCTAGAGCAATGACATCATTTCGTAAAGAGGAATAATAGTCACTGTGACCTTGACCTTTGACCAATGCTAATGAACATGTGTGAAGTTTTTGAAAATCAGATAAGAAATAAAGTTGCTACTAATGGATAATAGGCGTCCTTATAAGTCTGGTAAATGCAGTCAAATCATGTTCCTTCCCTCCCCTAAAAGAAATGTTACAAAGTCTGAATTAGATGTAAAAATGGTCTAAGTTTATAGTCTAAAAAATATATAAAGATGTTTAGTCAAATTCTCAAAATCCACCAATGTCAAATTCTCAAAATCCACCAATGTAAAATTCTTAAAATCCACCAACGTCAACACCATGCAAATTGATATGCAAGTATATATATTGAATTTATTAGATTTGTTTTGACAAAATACGTTCAAAGTCGTCTGCAGCAGACAACTTAGAAAACATCTAGCCAAATACATGGAAAACCTGTATCAATGAAAGTTTAATTACTGAAAAAAAGTTGAAAACATTGTGGCAAAAAGAGAAATTGTTTGTTTTTGAGCAACTTCTCCCTTGTCACAATGTTTTCAAAGGTCATCTGCTGCACAGGCGTCTGTATGTGGGAAAGGGTAAAGTAATAGTTTATAATCAAACACAACAAGCATACCTGAACACTTTCTGTATCTCTTATACCAATGACATATGGATTATCTTTGGCAATGATCTGTTAAAAAAAACAAAGTATAAGAAATTAATAGGTCATCTATCACTGTCACTAGAGATATATGTGGCACAAACAACCTGACGGAAGTCCTTGCTATGAATACTTTTGTAGCTACAATCTGACTGGTTGAGATTTAACCCTTTCCCTCATATAGACCATTGTTGACGCCTGTGCAGCAGACCGCTTTTTGAAAACATAGTGACAAAAGAAGAAATTGCTCAAAGTCAAAGGTTATCCATTCAATTACAATGATTTTCTATTTTTTGACAAAATATGTTCAAAGTTGTCTGCTGCAGAATTGTCATATGAGGGAAAGGGTTAATCATTGAAAGGAGTTATAATGAGCGTTTCCACCCTTTCCGCAATATTTTCAAAAAGTCCCCTGCCTGCTGCAGATGCGTTTAAATGTATCTACATGTGGAAAAAGCCTAACAGTGTAACTCTATGTTTCAGATGCTTGTAATTACTCTGCTCTTTTACCTCAATCATATTGCCATTTCAACTGTTTACTTCATAAAATATTGGTGAAGTAGTATGTAACATGATTAAAGTGAATCATGTAGAAAATTATCTACTATCTATAGGTCTCCTAAATTTGACCCATAATCCATAATCGTTAAAATAAACTACATTGTCAAGTACTCAATGAATATTTAGACATCAGAAAATAATTACACACTTCTCAACTGGTCATAAGAGAAAAGGAAGAAAACAAGCAAATTCAGAGAATCATGGTCCCCCGCCAGGGTCAAGGTCACAAAAATTGGTATTGATGGAAAGGGGTTGTCACAAGGAATACACATGTGAAATATGAAAGCAGTACCTATTACGGTTCAGAAGTAAGGGCCATAACTCCGTGAAAAATCATCCAACCGGAACGCAAACACGATATGCGCATCTACACTTGGTGGTGATCCTTCCTATGAAGTTTCATCAAATTCCAAAAAGCGGTTGCAGAGAAATAGCCCGGAAATGAATTTAGTCATACATAGGGGTAAAGGGCCATAACTCCGTGAAAAAGAATCCAACCGGAACGCAAACACGATATGCGCATCTACACTTGGTGGTGATCCTTCCTATGAAGTTTCATCAAATTCCAAAAAGCGGTTGCAGAGAAATAGCCCGGAAATGAATTTAGTCATACATAGGGGTAAAGGGCCATAACTCCATGAAAAATAATCCAACCGGAACGCAAACACGATATGCGCATCTACACTTGGTGGTGATCCTTCCTATGAAGTTTCATCAAATTCCAAAAAGCGGTTGCAGAGAAATAGCCCGGAAATGAATTTAGTCATACATAGGGGTAAAGGGCCATAACTCCGTGAAAAAGAATCCAACCGGAACGCAAACACGATATGCGCATCTACACTTGGTGGTGATCCTTCCTATGAAGTTTCATCAAATTCCAAAAAGCGGTTGCAGAGAAATAGCCCGGAAATGAATTTAGTCATACATAGGGGTAAAGGGCCATAACTCCGTGAAAAATAATCCAACCGGAACGCAAACACGATATGCGCATCTACACTTGGTGGTGATCCTTCCTATGAAGTTTCATCAAATTCGAAAAAGCGGTTGCAGAGAAATAGCCCGGAAACGAAAGTGTGACAGCGTGACGGACTGACGGACTGACTGACGGACTGACGAATGAGAAATAATAGTCCCCGCGCTTTCGCGAAAGCGGGGGACAATAATGAAGTTGGGAGCTTTAGTAGATCATGAAGTTAGAATGCTCTACGATATAACTATTTTCTCAACGAGATATACGGCAATATAAAAAAAAAATTGAAAGGGAAAAATTGAAACACATAGAAATTGGTATTCTATTACATTGAGACTGCTTTCAAACTGGAAATATTCTTTCTTTTCATTTGAGACAAATACATTTTGGCCCATTACCTGAATACAGATGTGTTTTCACACCTTTTTTTGCATTTCAAAGATATAAATGTTAACCTCAGATCTTTTCAAAGCTGACAACTCTTAAAATAAAATATCAGCTAATCTTTTTTTGGAGATGCCTGTTATAACCCTTTCCCACATTCGACAAATATGCAGCAGACAAGTTTGAAAACATCTAGACAAAAATATGAAAAAGCTGTAAAAATGAAATAACAATTACAGAAAAAATGTGAAAACATTGTGGCAAAAGGAAAAATTGCAATTTCTACGTTTGCCACAATGTTTTCATAAGTCGGAGAGAGGCGTCAGAAAGCGTCTGTATGTTGGAAAGAGTTAAGAGCAGCATCATAAAAATATTGTAACATCTAAATAAATGAAAGTAAAATGTCAATACAGAGTTCAACATTGTTGAAAAAGGAATAAATTGCCTGTTTTCAGCATTTATCATTTTCTCATTTTTCGCAATGTTTTGAATTGGTTAGTTCCTGCAGACGCATCATAAGTTATCTGTGTCAGGAAATAGGGTGACTCTATACCTTTGGTTTTCCTCCTGTACATATACAGAGATATTTGTAAGCTACTTCAGTTCCGTCTTGTGTTCTCAAAACCTGTAAGAAAATTAGACAGCCTTTAACCCTTTTCCCACATACAACAAACCTGCAGCAGACGACTTTGAACATATTTTGTCAAAAAATGAAAATCTCTATAATTGAATGAATAACCTATGACTTAAAGGGGAAAACATTGTGGTAAAAGGAGAAATCGCTCGTTTTGAACAATTTCTTCTTTTGTCACTATGTTTTCAAAAAGCCGTCTGCTGCAGAGGTATCCCGGCCGTGAGAAAGTGCCTATATGAGGGAAAGGGATAACCTTTTTCCCACATACAACAAACCTGCAAAAGATGACTTTGAAAGCAGATTGACAAAAGGGTGAAAAATCTCCATAAATGAGAGTTTAATTTTAAAAAAGCTTTGAAAATATTGTAACAAACAGAGACATTGAACATAATATGCCCACAATATTTGAAAAAAATTATCTGCTGTAAAGAGTTAACCAAAATTCCACTCTGAAAAAGTGCCAAAGTTCCAGCAAAAAATCAAGGAAGAGTTTTGGCGCCCTACCAGTATATAGTCGGAGAAAAAAAAAAAAATCTAAGTTGAGTAACGGTTATAATTCAAGCAAGATACATGGAAAAGTAAGTGACCTTGCAATCTTCAGTTGCCTTGCAATGATGAATAACTGTTCCAAGTTTCAAAGTCATAGCTTTTTTATTTTAGGTGAAAAGAAGATGCAGACTTTAATAGCTTTTTTTTTTTTTTATATTTTCCAAAATAACAGATAACCTAAAAATGTCCTGTGTCAGGGAATACATACTTATTATATATGGTACAATTAGAGATTACTTCACTTTTACAGACCCTATTTGACATGACTTTTGAAAGTATATAGAGAAAGGAGTAATTGCTTGTTTTATCCGAAATGTTTTCAAAGAAATTGACACTAACAATACCATGTAAGTCTACCGTACATTTACAAACCATTCCACATTATTTCTAATTCTAAATTTGAAGATATTCTAAATTCCAAAGTAACACAATTTCTGATAGAAAATGTTACTTCATCATTTTAGAATTACAATTAGACTGATAGTCCCTCCTCCAGTTTTGAACGTTACCTGCCTATCTGTATCCAAGGACAGAACAGGATTGTTCAACACTGTAACATTCGGACAGTCCTTCTCTAAAAAACATGCTTGTCTCTCCTCGACATCAAATTGTTCTAGAGTCTTGGATACCTACAACAATAGCAATAGACATACAATACAGTGATACCGCAGTGAGCTCTAGATAACCCTTTCCCTCATATAGACACTTTCTGACGCCTATGCAGCAGACAGCTTTTTGAAAACATTGTGACGAAAGAAGAAATTGCTCAAAATGAGCAATTTTTCCTTTTGCCACAATGTTTTCCACTTTTCGTCATACATTATCCATTCAATTACAGAGATTTTCCATTTTTTGACAAAGTATATTCAAAGTCGTCTGCTGCAGAATTGTCGTATGAGGGAAAGGGATAAGGGGCATTTTTCATGTTCTAAAATCCTTATTTGACACTCAAACTCTATGTTGTGGATACTCAAAATAATCGTCTCAGTGAGACAATTATGTTTAAGTACAAACAACAATGGGTTTGGTCGAGTATTCATAGAGATATTGTGGGGAAAAGAGCAGTTTACTCCCCCCTTATCTAGTCCTCTGGATCATACCTATCTTAACCCTTTCCCTCATACGACAATTCTGCAGCAGACGACTTCGAACGTATTTTGTCAAAACATAGAAAATCTCCATAATTGAATGGATAACCTATGACAAAAAGTGGAAAACATTGTGGCAAAAGGAGAAATTGCACGTTTTGTGCAATTTCTTCTTTTGTCACTATGTTTTCAAAAAGCCGTCTGCTGCAGAGGCGTCAGAAAGCGTCTATATGAGGGAAAGGGTTAATGTGCATACAAATTTGAAAAACACTGATCAGGATCTGAACAATTTGCTATGAAGTCAATGGATGATTACAAACTGGTCGCGGAAAGATGCAAAACACTCGACAATTTGTTCGTTTGTGTGAACTGATATTAAATTGTTCACAGGTCAGAGCCCGTAAGCCCATTATTTTACTTACAACTATGTTGAGGTGCTTACAGTACCGGTAAATATCAGTACATCTAAACATTTAGGAAGTTTTCTGCCTAATTAAGAAACAATAAATAATGAAACCTAAGTACATCAGAAGCCAATAATATTATAAGTGGATGAATTTTTGAATGAATCACAATTTCGCAATAGACAGGATCACAGTATTCAATTAAGCTTATTTTGTTTGTACCATATATTGTGCTTTTTTTTAAATTTTGGACTCTTTCGAAATTGATAATATCTGATGAAAATTTGGATGATAAGGAGTTCAAATCTTGGATGGTGCACAAAACATTATAGGAACCAGAAAAATCACTTACAATTAGTAGTTTCTCCAGCTTTCCTTCATCGCTATATATCATTTGTATGAGAGAATGCTGTACAAATAATAACGAGTCGCATCATGGGGATGAAAAAAAAAAACATTCGGCTAGGTGCTGCACTAATGTTTCCTGAACTCTTTTTCAAGTACAAAAAATATGCAGCTCAAAACTATAAATGAAACTTTATGAAAGAATACATTTTTTAATAGAATTGAAAATGTTGTGTCAAAAACAGAAATTGCCCATCATAAGCAATATCTCATTATCTGACAATGTTTTCAAAATTGGACTTCTTTAATGCAAATGCATCAAATCGCTTGTGTGTGTGAAAAAGTGTTGAATCAAAACTTACCTTTTGGAAATTTGAAATTGCTTTTATAAGTTTCGATGCAGCTATCAAAAGGATTTCTATATCTGGACACAAAGCCGATAACTGAAATTAATAGATGGATACATTCAATTTTCTACATAATTTGCTATAGTGATAATTATTCTATTATATCCAATTAACCAACCTCATACTCTGGTCACATGAAAATCAACCTTTCGCACATTGTAATCAGCAGAGGTCAAGATAAGGAGGGAAATTCAGCTCTTTTCCCCACAATTTCACTCTTATTATTAACCCTTTCCCTCATACAACAAGTCTGCAGCAGACGACTTTGAACATATTTTTTCAAAACATAGAAAATCTCCATAATTTTATGGATAACCTATGACAAAAAGTGGAAAACATTGTGGCAAAAGGAGAAATTGCACGTTTTGTGCAATTTCTTCTTTTGTCATTATGTTTTCAAAAAGCTGCTGCTGCAGAGGCGTCAGAAAGCGTCTATATGAGGGAAAGGGTTAAAGTGAACCTTATATTATGGGTACTCAAAAGAATCGTCTCATTGAGACAATTCTTTTTATAGCCACAACATAGGGTTAAGATCAAGATCAGTTGTGTTCACCAATCAAGTTATAAAAGTATCTTTGAAGCTTTTGAAGAACAGTTGCAACCAGAGACATATAAATATGTCTCTGTTGCAACCAACAACTTACTGTATCGTCAATTAATCTGAATTGAATGAATGATGTTATGAAGATTTTTAGGAATACATTTTATCAAGAATGAAAGCCATTAACTTGATTAAGGACCAAACAAAATATATACTTATGTTTTATTAATTTTGGAAACATAGATAAATGCTTTTTGTCGCTACAGCGATACTGTAGATACTGTATAACATCCATTCAGTTTACTTTTCAAATTTATGGCCAATGGACTTGACTTATTAAACTTTAACAACTAGTCAAGAATGCATGTTTTCTATTTTGTCATTTAATAAAATTTATAAACTTTAAAGACATACAACAGAACAAGTGACGCTGGTTATAGCTGTAATACAGTTAAATTTGCGTAAGTAAGGGCTTACAGAACTTTCGACCCTCAATTTTTTTGAATTCTGATTAAGCAGAGTATTCGACCCCTAGTCCAATTATATATTGATATGTTAAGCTTGACTGGTTATAGGTTCTGTACATACTTCTAGTCAGTTGATTTTGTTTATTTATTTTGTCTGTCACTGTGGTACTGTATTTAATTTATTTTGGTGATTTGTCAGTGGTATTTTGTATGCAAAGTTCATTAAGAAATATATCTACCACTTTTGAAAACATCTATTGAAAAATATTAATAATTTCTACAAGTGAAAGAGTATATATTGATTAAAGTTGAAAACATTGTGACAAAAGGGGAAGAGAGTAAAAAAGTGGGAAAATCTCCTTTATTGAAATAGTAATAAGCAGATTTATTTAAAACATTTTTGACAAAGGAGAAACTGCTGACATACATATTATGTAGGGAAACCTTATAAAATCACACCTATATAGACATTGAACTAGGGGTCGAATAGTTGGAGGGTCGAACAGTAAGTATCGCGAGTGATAGCGAGACCACTGTATACATTACCGTTTCTACACATGTTACACCCGCAATTCCACCACCAACGACGACAAATGGATAAGACATTTTGATAAAAACCGAATAATTGCACAAGTTGTATAAATGTTTTAATAAGACAGCGCTAATTGATATTGTGTAAATAAACGCATTGTTTACAAGCGTTTAGACACCAAGATCAAAACACTATAATGGAGTACTGTACGCGTAAAATTTATGTTTTATTGTTTCGTCCAATAATTTTTATTTATTGGGGTTTTACGCCGCTTTTTTAACATTATTTCAGTTATATCACGGCGACAGTTCACTTATTCATGATCCCTGGGTAAACAAACCAGTACTAGGCTAGAAAATGTGCCTTGCCCAAGGGCACTCCACCATGACCGTAGTGCCGTTTCGTCCAATAAGGGCATTGCCGTAATCTTCCAATCTTCCATATGATTTTCCATTTCTTTCATAAAATCCTGGATTGAAAAAGAGAAATGAAATAAATAGTTTAGCAGTTTAGCAGTGTCGGATATAAGTGAAATAATGAAATAATCTCACTAAGCAGTATCATTTAATCTTATATATACAATCGACCTAACAGGCATGATATAGCAAAATATATAATATCTGCAAGCAAATTATACTTTAATAATAAAATCTAAGCTGTGTTCAGAAATTAAAGAAAAACAAGTAACTGGATTGCAAGCAATACCATAGTCCCCTACTGGTTTGCACTAAGTCCAAAAAGGGGCATAACTCATTAAAAAATTGACGAAATCCCAGGAAACGCGAACTTGATCTGTGACACATGATTACAAAGGCATATACAAAATTTCAGCTCAATACCTCAAAGCATGTAGAAAAAAAGTGCGGAAAACGAATATTCTAAGTCCAAAAAGGGGCATAACTCATTAAAAAATTAAAGAAATCCCAGGAAACGCGAACTTGATCTGTGACACATGATTACAGAGGCATATACAAAATTTCAGCTCAATACCTCAAAGCATGTAGAAAAAAAATGCGGAAAACGAATATTCTAAGTCCAAAAAGGGGCATAACTCATTAAAAAATTGACGAAATCCCAGGAAACGCGAACTTGATCTGTGACACATGATTACAGAGGCATATACAAAATTTCAGCTCAATACCTCAAAGCATGTAGAAAAAAAGTGCGGAAAACGAATATTCTAAGTCCAAAAAGGGGCATAACTCATTAAAAAATTAAAGAAATCCCAGGAAACGCGAACTTGATCTGTGACACATGATTACAGAGGCATATACAAAATTTCAGCTCAATACCTCAAAGCATGTAGAAAAAAAATGCGGAAAACGAATATTCTAAGTCCAAAAAGGGGCATAACTCATTAAAAAATTGACGAAATCCCAGGAAACGCGAATTTGATCTGTGACACATGATTACAAAGGCATATACAAAATTTCAGCTCAATACCTCAAAGCATGTAGAAAAAAAGTGCGGAAAACTGATTTGCCGGACTGACTGACTGACTGACTGACAGATGGACTGACGGACGGAGTGCAAACCTAATAGTCCCCTTCGGCACGCCGGTAGGGGACTAAAAACCTAATAGTCCCCTTCGGCACGCCGGTAGGGGACTAATAATTAGGGGATTGGGGGGGGGGGGGTGTTAGGTTGGAGCAGACCTCCTGGTTGGAGGGGTGACACTTCATTGATTGTCATTCCACAACATAAAACAAATGACATCAACATTTATCCTTTTGCCATAAGCGTAATGTTCTTTTTTTTTTTTTTAAATATTGATTCTTTCATTTATAGAAATAATCCATATTTTTGCATATATATTATTACGAAGTCTTTTTAAATTTAACGCGTATCATATACCTTCCTGTGAATAAAGTGCAGAAATGAAATGGAAAGTGTTACGCATGCGCATGTAGATCTAGTTCAGAGGCCGACTGGCCACCGATAGGTAAACATGGATCCAGTATATTTCGTGACAAGTTTCGTTGCATTTGTGCTTTATTTGAACACATTGGAAGCTGATTTTGCATACGACGACAGGTAAGTTCATTTTGAATACATCCCAATCGCTGACATGGATTGCCAATGTCCTTAACACTAACTAAATGCTGCCGTACTCTACGTCCCAAGTGGATTCTAACTGGTTTGACAGGTTGGTTAACCAAGCGTGACGGGTTATTATATATATCTATCATAACTCAAGGTGTTTCTTTTGAATACATGTGTATAACTGGTTTTAGTTGACCTTCTAAATGGGTCAATCTGCATAGTTTAGAAATTTAACCAGCTTTCAGTTTATTCATCCTCAAATTGTCATAATTGTTATAATTTATAAATTCGAGATTCATTTTTTAATAAACAGCAATCTTGTCACTGTATATATAAGGTACATGCAGGTATATATATATTAATCGTGTATTCTGTTTGATGATGTATTGGTTCAAACACTGAGAAAAGCATCTCCCTTAATCATAAGGGTAACATGTTAACCAGTTCCCACTTATAGACACCTTTTGATGCATTTGCACCAGACAACATTTGAAAACATTGTGGCAAAAGGAGAAATTGCTCAACTTTATTCATTAATTGTTCTTTCATTTATAGAGAGATTCCATATTCTTAATTAATGATTGTAAATTAATGATTGTTAATTAATGATTGTTAATTAATGATTGTAAATTAATGATTGTTAATTAATGATTGTAAATTAATGATTGTTAATTAATGATTGTAAATTAATGTCTGCTGCAGATGTGTTTTATGTGGGAAAGTGTTAACCCTACCTATTGCAAGAGTTGTCTGCTGCAGATTTTTTTTTTATGTGGGAAAGGGTTTTTAGAGTTGTCTGGATGATAGAGCTGGAAACTTTGGAAAAACTGAAACTACAACATTGATAGAGCTGAAAATGAGAAATTACACACTTGAAGGTCTAAGCTTTTAATTATCTCATTTTTAAAATGTTTTCAAAATACCAAATTTTTGCATCAGGGATATTTTTTTAAATGCTGATTTGTAAAGGTATAGGGTTAATCATTACCATTAAACCTTTCACCCGTGAAGACGTATTTTGATGCCTCTTAACCCTTTCCCTCATATGACAATTTTGCAGCAGACGACTCTGAATGTATTTTGTCAAAACATAGAAAATCTCTATAACTAAATGGATAATATATATGTAACAGAATGTTGTAGAAGGTCGTACAAGTCTTGTTTTTCATTATTTCATAGGAAATAAGCAGTTAAAAAAATGTTTGCTCCGTGTTTTCCCATTTAAAAATACCGTGGAATTTCCTCTTGCTCATTTGAATTTGTGGATTCAATTCGGCAATGTCTAACACTATCGACTCATTACATTCATGTATGCGTGAGTGTAAGGAACGACAACTCTGCGAAGGAGATTGTCAATTCGGTTGTAGTGATCACGTGATAAATATACAGCGATATTTTTAGATTTACTGGGTTACTAACCCAGTAGATTTTACAATGCAAAATAACGAAAAATCTCCCCAATATTAATAGTGTGCATATATTGTAGTACATCAGTCAGCAAATCTCAATGCCTTACATGCAAAAACATCAAGGTAATAGCAATTTTTAACAATTTTCTTTTTTTTTCGCTTTTTTCTCATATGGGATTCAGTCCCTTTAAGCAGACAATTTTTTAAATATTTGCCACAGTGTTTTCAACTGTGAAGACGTATTTTGATGCCTCTTAACCCTTTCCCTCATACGACAATTTTGCAGCAGACGACTCTGAACGTATTTTGTCAAAACATAGAAAATCTCTATAACTAAATGGATAACCTATGACAAAAAGTAGAAAACATTGTGGCAAAAGGAGAAATTGCACGTTTTGTGCAATTTCTTCTTTTGTCACTATGTTTTCAAAAAGCCGTCTGCTGCAGAGGCGTCAGAAAGCGTCTATATGAGGGAAAGGGTTAAGCAGACAATTTTTTAAATATTTGCCACAGTGTTTTCAACTGTATTAACCCCCCTTTTCCCTTTCCACATATGACAAATCTGCAGCAGACGACTTTGAAAATGTCTACTAAAAATATGGGAAATCTATTTAATTGTAGGCATAAATTACTGAAAAAAGTTGAAAACATTGTGGCAAATGGAGAAATTGCTCATTTTGTGAAATTTCTCCAGACCTTTTGTCACGTTTCAAAAGTAGTCTGCTGCAGATGTGTCAAAATGTGTCTACAGTTGGGAAAAGGTTAAATAATTATACACTTTTTTTTTTAACCCTTTCCCTCATATAAACGCTTTCTGACGCCTCTGCAGCAGACAGCTTTTTGAAAACATAGTGACAAAAGAAGAAATTGCACAAAACGTGCAATTTCTCCTTTTGCCACAATGTTTTCCACTTGTTGTCATAGGTTATCCATTCACTTATGGAGATTTTCTATTTTTGACAAAATACGTTCAAAGTCGTCTGCTGCAGAATTGTCGTATGAGGGAAAGGGTTAAAGACATTGCATTAATTTTGCCTAGATGTATTCAAAGAGTAAATAATATCAGTTCCATTGCTCTGGCCTCCATTGAAAACAATACAATCATGTCTTCGTTAAAAACAGAAGTGTAATCTTGATACAGATATTAATAGTGTGGAGGGAAAAGGCTCTTGAAAATATTGTGTCAAAAGACGAAATTGCGCATAATGAGAAATTTCTCCTTTTTTCACATTTTCAATATTTATTCTTAATCATTTATAGATTTTGTACTTTTGCCTAAATGTTTATTGAGTTGTCTGAGCACTGCAGATTTGTTGTATGTGTGAAAGCGTTAATTCAGATAATAATTAAACCCTTTCCTACAGAGAACAAATCTACAGCAGACGACTTTGAAAACTTCTGCAAAATCTTTAGGAAAATGTCCATAAATTAAAGTGCAGTTATTGAATAGAGTTGAAATCATTGCGGCAAATGGTGAAATTGCTCATAATGAGCATATAAGTAATTTCTCATTTTGCCACAATATTTTCAAAAGTCGTCGTCTGTTGCAGAGGCGTCAGAAAGCGTCTGTATGTGGGAAAGGGTTAAGAAAATGAACTCTTTTCCTTTCCTAATTTGCATCATTTTAGTCAACTCAATTGAAAACTTACAATTTAATTTCAAGGAGGGCCAGGTCCGTCTGGTCATGCAAAAAAAGAAAATTGCTCATGATGAAAAAATATCCTTTTCTCACAATGTTTTCTATTCTGAAAATAAAATCTGTACATGTATAAAATTTGTGATGAATTTCAATGACTCGTTTACTGAGTTTTTTCTTTTTCCATCAATGTTTTTCGATTAATTGCATGATATAACTTACATTTCAGTATATATACCGGTATTCAATATGCAGGTTGTAACAAAGTTACCTGATAAGTATTTTAACCCTTTCCCTCATATAGACGATTTCTGACGCCTCTGCAGCAGACGGCTTTTTGAAAACGTAATGACAAAAGAAGAAATTGCTCAAAATTAGCAATTTGAGACTCCTTTTGCCACAATGTTTTCCACTTTTAGTCATAGGCTTAGCCGCTATCTATCCATTCAATTATACAGATTTTCTACTTTTTGACAAAATATGACCTAAGTTGTCTGCTGCAGAATTGTCTTATGAGGGAAAGGGTTAAGACTTCCAAATGTGAAAGAATCAAAGGGAAGGGGAAACAATCTGAACGAGTAAAATGTTGTCTAGACAAAGCTTAGAAAGTATTGTGCTGAGAGCAGAATTAGTGCTCCTGGTGAAAAAATTCTGTTTTTGGCATTCAAAAGGGCGGCAAATGTAGGAGTGTCGAAAGTCATTTATATCAGGGTTAAAGCTTTAGTAGTTTAAATGAAAATATTCACTACTTAAACTTTTTCGCACATACAGCAAATCTGCAGCAGGCAACTTTTTAAAGGCAAAAATATTGAAAATTAACAGGTACTGTTGCAATTATTTTGACAATAATAAGCATGACAAGTCGAAATTTGAACAACAATAAAGCATGACAAGTCGAAATTTGAACAATGCAAGAAGCACTACTTATTAGGGAATAGTAACAATGTGAATAATTACCCTAATAAACTATTTTTCACAGTTTACAAATTATTTGACTTTGTATTCCTGACCTGCACTACTACCAGAACTTACCCTAGGTATATAGCATTACTCTCTGCTGTCATTTTGTCTGTCATAATTGATTCCATTCATGTTCTTGCATGTAGATATTTTAACCCTTTCCCACATACAACAATTCTGCAGCAGACGACTTTGAACGTATTTTATCAAAAAATAGAAAATCTCCATAATTAAATGGATAAGCTATGATAAAAAGTGGAAAACATTGTGGCAAAAGGAGAAATTGCACGTTTTGTGCAATTTCTTCTTTTGACACTATGGTTTCAAAAAGAGGCGTCAGAAAGCGTCTATATGAGGGAAAGGGTTAATTATATAGCAGTCTTTGCGAAAGTTAAGTCAGTCCTTCAGTCCAGACTGACAAAATTTCATGCAATAATTGGTTGAAATAGATGAGATTGCCGACTGACAGGTTTCAAAAGATTTTATGAAGTCTGCTATAGTTATACTACAGTATATTGATATATAATACAGGCTAACTTCAAAATTTGGGTGACTTAACATTATTCTAATCTCAAAATGGCAAATTCTCCTTTTCTCACAGTGTTTCACTTCAACTTTTATCCTCATATATTTCTTTTGCAAACAATTCTAACAGGACATATTAGGTAAATGGTTAAAAGATTTTATCTTTAAAGGAAAAAGTTAAAAGATAAAAAAAAAAATTACAGGTATTATTAATGTTTACCTTTATGATTAAAAGTTAGAAAGGATATGCCATCAACGATCTAGGGGCGTTCTCAATTTAGACAAAGTATCTGTTTTTGCTTGTTTGCATAATTATGTTTTTTTCTGTTTTCCTCAGACTAGATAGTTTTACAGAGGTCCAGATAAGAAAGGACTGTTCAGCTCTTTTCCCCCTAATATTTCTTTTATAATTCAAATATACCCTAATATAATGGGTCTCATTGAGACGGTTCTTTTAAGTACCCACAATATAGGGTTAGAGGGTCGAATAAGGATTGTATAACATGCAAATCGCCCCTTATCTTAGTGCTCTGGTTTTATGAGTTCAAACATTCATCTTCAAGGTACTTCAAGGACAGTTTTATTGTATTTTTTTTTCATGTTGTTTTAAAGTTAATGCTAATGATCTTATATTAGAAAGTTTTGTTTACGTAGGATTTTGGTGGGAAAACATTATATTGATTAAGGATTAGAAACACTTGAGAAAAGTCCTGCAGCGGCGGTTTTTTGCATGCAATTTTGTCAAAATGAATGGCTTGTAAGTCAGAGGACTTCAACTAAAGATAAGAGGGAGTGAACAGTTATTTTCCCCACAATATTTCTGTTATTACTCAACCAAATCCTATGTTGTGGGTACTCAAAAGAATCGTCTCACTGAGACGATTCTTTTGAGTACCCACAACATAGGGTTTGAATGTCAAATAAGGATTGTAGAACATGAAAAATGTCCTTTATCTCTCTAGCTCTGGTAAGGGTAGCGTGATTATAGTTACCAATTTACCTGATATTTCAATATTCTATTGCTTCAAAAACATCTGAAGAACGGCAAGGACATTCTTGACAAACTTGAGTAATTTTTGAGATAGAGTAGAAAATATTGTGATGAAAGGAGAAATAGCCTATTATGATTTTTTTTTACAATGTATGCAAAAGGTGCCAGGTGCACAAGTGACAAATGTCGTTATTACTCAGGGAAAGGCTTAATTGGTCCAAAATTGAAATGCTGCAATGTCATATAATGATTTAGCATTATAGTAATGGCTTCCCTAATTTAGATAAATTTTGGCACCACTATGGTGTGTAAATTACTTATGTTTTTATAGCTCACTTAACCCTTTCCCACATACACCAAATCTGCAGCAGACGACTTTAAAAACCTCAAGGTAAAAACACAGAAAATCCCTTTAAATGAAAGAATAATAATTGAATAAGAGTTGAAAACATGGTGACAATTTAAAAGGAGAAATTGCTCGTTTTGATGATCGTTTTGAGCAATTTCTTTTTTTGTCGGCATGTTTTCAAAAAGCCGTCTGCTGCAAAGGCGTCAGAAAGCGTCTATAAGAGGGAAAGGGTTAAGATCAGCTTACAATTTCTGTTAACCATATACTGTCTGTCATTTGTCCGGCATCTATACATTTTCTTAAATATCCTCTCCTAACCTACTAAGGCCTGTTTCATAGAGATGTTCTAAATGTGATTGTATGAATTGCTCTCAGTTCCATTCTGTGCAGAACTCTGAGTTACAACAGCAGAAAAATGGGTTTAAGACACAGAATATCTGAAACCACTGGTCATAATTCAAAGATCAGTATAATTTCAGGAATGTTCTTAGGATGACACTATAATATGCCAATTTTTATTTTTTTGGTCAATAAACATGGCTTCCAGGCTTATTTGCCATTATTGCAAACTTTGAAAATCTCTTGAATCTGTTAGGACAGTTTCAATATAATTGTACAGGAATGTTCCCTATGTGACCTACCAAAATAATTAAAGGCATATTGATTTGTAAGAGCACGTACATGACAACCAGGGGGTAGGACTTGTTTCCATTATGTGTCCATAGAACAAACATTGAACTTCTTCTGATTTATATAAATTACTTTTGATTTCAAATTAATGTCCCAGAACTGTTCCAAGTGTGTTGCCCTATGAAGGTTGTCAAATTATTTCTCTCTGATTCTGCAGAAATGATTATTCTACCAAGATTGTTCAATTATTTCATTTTAAGGTTTTTCATGAATTTGACTGAGGTGGGCAACCCAGAGCCATCATGGCCCTCCCTCTTGTTTTAACCCTTTCCCTGCTGTCTGCTGCAGAGGTCTAAGAAAGCGTCTATATGAGGGAAAGGGTTAAATAAGGTGAACAGTTTTATGTCAGCATTTTTTAACCCTTTCCCATTATGCAGATGTATTTTGAAGTAAATTATTATTTTGAAACTGACAACAATGTTTTTAACCTTATTCCGGAATCCGCCATGCCTAAGTTGTTAGCGTCTGGGATTTTGGACCTGGTGCCCTTGGTTTGATCAATGCTTCAGTGATCATGGCAGATTGCATGCCATTGATTGGTAAAGGCACATTTCATAGCCAATTACTTGTTAAATGTTCTGTCAAAATATAAATGTAATCTCATTTTTAGAGTGTTTCCTCTGCAGTACAAGGTTTAACCCTTTCCCATATACAACAAATCTGCAGCAGATGACATTTAAAACATACTGAACTAAAAGTGAAAAATCTCCATAAAAAAGAGTTTAATTATCACATTGAGTGGGATATATTGTGGCACAAGGAGAAATTGCTCGTTTTGAGCAATTTCTTCTTTTGTCACTATGTTTTCAAAGAGTCGTCTGCTGCATAGGCGTCATAAAGCGTCTGTATGTGGGAAAGGGTTAATCAGCTAAATCTCGTACTCAAAAGTTTATAAGTACTCGTTTTTTGCAACATTTCGTAAAGCCAATACAGACACAAAGTATAGCGTTGTTTTTATGTTTTTATACTTAAGCTTTTATGTTATCATTCAAGTGGTCCTCAATTTACTTCAAAGTCAAGTTGATTAATATGAGGTACCACAAATCTTTGAAAAAATTGTCACCTGATTTATTATCATTGATGTCTGTGAAATTGGAAATGCAGGGGCCTTATATAGATATGTCGGAATTACAAGGTCTTTCATTGTCTCGTTTATCATCCAACCAAACCCTATATTGTGGGCGCTCAAAAAATTGTGGGCGCTCATTGAGACAATTCTGCAACAATTTCTCTTTTGTCCACAATGTTTTCAACTTTTATTTAACAATTAAGTTATCTTTTATGGAGCTTTTCCATTTTTTTGGCTAGATGTTTTCAAACGCGTCTGCTGCAGATTAATTGTATGTGGGAAAGAGTTATACAGAGATTCAAGAGATCCATTTTTACCAGACAGGTTTCATATTTTTTTTATTACAATTATGAAATGCCCTCAGTGGTTGCTATGATCATGATAACGTCATAAAGCTTATAAAAAAGTTGACTATCCAATTCTGTCAGTGATACAAATTTGTGTGTCTACCGGTATATATAATTAAGCTGAAAAACATTTATAAAAAAAACATCGTTGAAGAACTTAAGGATATTATATTGTATCATCTTTGTAAAAAGAATATAATAATGTAACATCTTTGTAAAAAGATCAACTTTTTAGCTCACCTAAGCACGAAGTGCAAGGTGAGCTTTTGTGATCACTCACCGTCCAGCTTTCGTCGTCATCTGTCCGTCTGTTAACAATTTCCTACAAATGACTTCTCCTACTAAACCAATGGACAGATTTCAAAATAACTTCACAGGAATGGTCCTTAGGTGGTCCTCTTTCAAAGTTGTTCAAAGAATTTAATTCCAAGCAGAACTTTGTTTGCTGTGGCATCAGAAAAGGGGAAAATTGCCAAATTTTAAAAAATCTTCTTGTCCAAAACAACTGGCCTGATTTGAAAATTATTTTGCACAAATGTTCCTTGGGGCACCCTTTACCAAGATTGTTCAAATATTTCCAATCTGTTTAAAAACATGGCCGCCAGGGGGCGTAGCTTGTTTTCTTTATATGTGCATTGTTAACACTTTAAAAATCTTCTTGTCCAAAAGTACTGGCCTGATTTGAAAATTATTTTGCACAAATGTTCCTTGGGGCACCCTTTACCAAGATTGTTCAAATATTTACGATCCATTGAAAAACATGGCCACCCGGGGCTTGTTTTCCTTATATGTGCATTGTTAAAACTTTGAAAATCTTCTTGTCCAAAAGTATTAGCCCGATTTGAAAATTATTTTGCACAAATGTTCCTTGGAACACCCTTTACCAAGATTGTTTAAATATTTCAGATCCGTTGAAAAACATGGCCACCAGGGGGCGGAGCTTGTCCTTATATGAGCATTGTAAAATCTTTAAAAAATTGTCCTTGGGGGACCTTCTACCAAGATTGTTTAAATTAATCTGATCCATTGAAAAACTTGGCCTCCAGGGGCGGGGGTTGTTTTCCTAAAATGTGCTTTGTAATATATCTTTAAAAATCTTCTTGTCCAAAAAGACCTGCCTGATTTAAAAATTATTTGGCACAAATGTTCCTTGGGTGACCTTCTACCAAGGTTGTTCAAATAAATCAGATCCGTTGAAAAACATGGCCACAAGGGAGGGTTGCTTGTTTTTGTTTTCCTTATATGTATAGAGTATAAAACTTCGAAAACTATTGAAGTTCTATTAAATCAGGTGAGCGATATAGGGCCATCATGGCCCTCTTGTTTCTTTTCTTATTTGTTTTATTGGAGTTTTACGCCGTTTTCAACATTATTTCAGTTATAACACAGTGACAGTTCACTTTATTCATGAACCCTGGGTAAACAGACCAGTACTAGGCTAGGAAATGTGCCTTGCTTTTCTCTCAATATGTTTTACTTTATTATCAAATCTATAGTTCCATGCTGCTGCACAATTTGCCAGATGTAACCTTCACCTTCAAGGTGTATTTAAAGCAGACTACTCTAAAAGAAATAGCCTATGAGGTAATTAAAGGCCTTATTTACAATTTAACACTTTTGTCATGAGCAAAAAGATAGAATGCCAAAGTCTTGGTGAGAAATGTAAATTATCATAACCAAACTTAGCCTGCATGGCAATGCTATGTCACCTCAGAATTATGAATAGGTCACGTAACATGAAAATTTGATTTTCGGGTCTTGATGGAGCAGCAAAGATTGAATAATTCTGCTCTCAGAGAATCTTTCTTGTTCTTTATTTAACACTTTCCCACATGTAGACACTCTCTGATGCCTTTGCAGCAGACAACTTTTGAAAATTGCGACAAAAGGAGAAATTATTCAAAACAAGCAATGTACCCTTTTGCCACATTTTTTTTAACTCTTTTCAATATTCATCATTTCTTATAAAATTAAGAGATATATCACATTTTTGCCTAGATGTTTTCAAAGGCGTCTGCTGCAGATTTGTTGTATGTGGAAAAGGGCTTGTTGGACATCATAGAATTCTCTGGAGAATGGTTATCACCAAGAACAAGGTCCAATTCCACCAACATTACTAAGCACTACGTAATACTTTTAAAAACTTTTGAGCGTATTTCATAATTTTTGTTTTGCTAATATGTTGTAAGACATAACTGGTGGAATGTAGTTAAGTAAATGACAAAGTTGACATAATTAGTAAACCTTGCTAAAAAACAATACTTGATAAGAAATGAAATCTTTTGGCATTTTTATTAGGATGAAATATGCTATTAAGTATAAAAGTCTTTCCTATATAGCCCTAAGTAAGTCTTAGGTTGGTGGAATTGGACCCTGACTATACTACTTAATTTGATTATAGTCACCAAGAATTACAAACCTACATTTCATCATAGGTGCCCTGCTTGTGTCACTTAGGGCAATAACATTGCGACAGTTGCGCTGGTATCAGGATAAACATTCCCGGAGTATGGCATTTACATTGCGACAGTTGCGCTGGTATCAAAATAAATATGTCCGGAGTACCGTTACTTCTAATTTACCCTTGAAACCTGATTATATTACTGAAATACTGTGTGATGTCATGTAAAACACCATATTCATGTAAACAAGATTTTTTTCATGTAATGAGCTGCTATAGCTCAGTCAAAAACAATGAAGGCTAACAATCCTGGGTTGAGAGTTTGAACCACTGCTCAGCCATTCATTCTGTGAAAACGAGCAATTTCTCCTTTTGTCACAATGTTTTCCACTTTTAGTCATAGGTTATCCATTCAATAATAGAGATTTTTTTTATCTTTTGACAAAATATGTTCAAAGTCATCTGCTGCAGAATTGTCGTATGAAGGAAAGGGTTAACTGAATTACTGTTAAGAACTGCATTAAACTTCAAATAATTATTTTCATGTCTCATTGTGTATCTCTCTAACAACTGCCTTGGTGATAAAGTGGTAGAGTGTCCACCTCCGGTGCGGGAAGTCGTGGTGATCCACTAAAAGTGGAAAACATTGTGTCAAAAGGAGAAATTGCACGTTTTGTGCAATTTCTTCTTTTGTCACTATGTTTTCAAATAGCCGTCTGCTGCAGAGGTGTCAGAAAGCGTCTATATGAGGGAAAGGGTTAAACTTCAAATAATTGTTTTCATGTCTCATTGTGTTTCTCTCTAACAACCGCCTTGGTGGTGAAGTGGTAACGTGTCAACCTCCGGTGCAGGAGGTCGTGGGTCTGATCCAAAGTAGTAATGGCTGCCTTCCATGGCGCTCAGGGTCGTGGTGTTAGCATTAGGAATAACTTGCTGGTGTCAGGATAAAATAAAGGAATCCGCTGTGGTCGAGTGGTTAGCGTCGGGGATTTCGAAACCGGGTGTCCCGGGTTCGATCCCCAGTCACGGCACTAGGGTCATGGTGGAGTGCCCTTGGGCAAGGCACATTTTCTAGCCTAGTACTGGTTTGTTTACCCAGGGATCATGAATAATTATACCCCCAAAAAACAAAGTTTTGGGGGGGTATATAGGAGTCACTGTGTCGGTCGGTCGGTCGGTCGGTCGGTCGGTCGGAAGCCATATTTTGTCCGGACCATATCTTAACAATGCAACATAGGATTTGAACGAAACTTCATAGGATGATACAACACATTGAGAGGAAGTGCGGTGTACAGGAACCATAACTCTATTTTATCTTAATACAGAGTTATTGCACTTTGTTACTTTTTCTTATTCGTAGAGTCTTGTCCGGAGCATAACTTTAAAACTAATTGTTGGAATTTAATAAAACTTCATAGGATGATACAACACATTGAGAGAAAGTGCAGCGTACAGGAACCATAACTCTATTCAATCTAAATACAGAGTTATTGCCCTTTGTTACTTTTTTCTTGTCCGGAGAATTACTTAATAACTAATAGATGGAATCTAATAAAACTGCATACAATGGTAGAGCATAATCAGAGGAAGTGCAGTGTACAAGAACCATAACTCTAATTTACCTAATTACAGAGTAATTGCCCTTCGTTACTTTTTCTTATTCGTAGAGTCTTGTCCAGAGCATAACTTTAAAACAAATTGTTGGAATTTAATAAAACTTCATAGGATGATACAACACATTGAGAGGAAGTGCGGTGTACAGGAACCATAACTCTATTTTATCTAAATACAGAGTTATTGCCCTTTGTTACTTTTTCTTGTCCGTAGAATTACTTAATAACTAATCGATGGAATCAAATAAAACTACATATAATGGTAGAGCATAATCAGAGGAAGTGCAGTGTACAATAAACATAACTCTACCTTACATAATTACAGAGTTATTGCCCTTTGTTACTTTTTCATATTCGTAGAGTCTTGTCCGGAGCATAACTTTAAAACTAATTGTTGGAATTTAATAAAACTTCATAGGATGATACAACACATTGAGAGGAAGTGCAGTGTACAGAAACCATAACTCTATTTAATCTAAATACAGAGTTATTGCCCTTTGTTACTTTTTCTTGTTTTACAGAGTTATGACCCTTTTACTTATTAAGTTGTTGGTTGGTCAGAAGCCATATTTTGTCCAGCCTATTTCTTACAAACCACTGGGTGGAATTCAATAACATTTGACATGAAGCTTCTATACCAAGAGAATATCATAACGGTCTTACAATTGCATGTTATTTTACAGAGTTATGGCCCTTTTGTTGGTGGGTCGGAAGCCATATTTTGAGTCAAGGCGCTGTTTTTTTGGGGTATTTATCATCTTCAGTGATATTTCTAGTTAAATTTAATTGCGCGCTAAATGACCTTAGCTGTCGATGCGCCATAAAACAATATACATTCATTCATTCAGGATAAAATAAAATGGACCAGTAGTGTACTGGTTACTTAACCCTTTCCCTCATACAACAATTCTGCAGCAGACGACTTTGAACTTATTTTGTCAAAAAATAGAAAATCTCTATAATTGAATGCATAACCTATGACTAAAAGTGGAAAACATTGTGTCAAAAGGAGAAATTGCACGTTTTGTGCAATTTCTTCTTTTGTCACTATGTTTTCAAAAAGCCGTCTGCTGCAGAATTGTCAGAAAGCGTCTATATGAGGGAAAGGGTTAACAAGGAAATGTCGTGATATAACTGATATAATAAACTGTTGAAAGCGGTGTAAAACACCAACCAATCAATCAATCAATCAATCAATCAATCAATTCTTTCTAACATTTTCAAGGTGTTACATTTTATTTTTCTCATATATTTCTAAAGCAGATGTGTCTTAAGATATCATATCAGGTATCAAAATATACACAGAGGAAGAGTATTTTGAATATTGAAACAGTTTTAACCCGTCCCTCATATAGACCCTTTCTGACGCCGCTGCAGCTGACAGCTTTTTGAAAACATGTTGACAGAAGAAGAAATTGCTCGAAATGAGTAATTTTTCCTTTTGTCACCATGTTTTCAACTGTATTCATTTTGGGCAATTTCTCCTTTTGACACCATGTTTTCAACTCGATTCAATAATTATACATTTATTTATGGAGGTCTTTCAAATTTTTACCCAGATGTTTCAAAGTTGTCTGCTGCAGATTTGCTGTATGTGGGAAAAGGGGTAATTACCAGAACTAGAACCATGTAACTGTATGATAGTAGCAGTTATTTAACTATATTTCCCGCATACTTTAAATCTGCTGCAGACGACATTCATGATTGAAAACAATATGGCAAGAACAAGAAAATTCACAATTAAAGTATACTTATTAAATAGTGTTATAATGTGGCCAAAGGAGAAACTTCTCAATCACCATGAGTAATTTCACCTTTTGCCACAATGTTTTCAAAAGTAGTCGGCTGCAGATGCGTCTGTATGATGGAAAGGGTTAAAAGATAAAATTACATGATGGAAAAACTAATTAATATTTTAATCGTTTTTGAAATGATAACATTCACTTTTGGCGCCAATTTAGCTCAGAATTACAGATTGGGTGATCGAGTCCATATTTCTAATATAAGCATTCTTAGGTTTAACGTGCTCACGATTACATATTTTAAAATTTAGGCAATTTGAGAGACCAAAGACATATATTTTGTCTAGACATTGCATTTGGCACACGTGGGCCTAACTGTATATATCTCAACACTCCAACTGCTAGAAATTTTTGTTGAAGGATTTTGGATGCTCTTATCAAAGAAAATATACATATTAACATTAATATCATGTAAATTGTTTTCATATTTTTATACCCCCGGTTCCGAAGGAAAGGGGGGGTATACTGTTTTACCCATGTCCGTCCTTCCGTCCGTCCGTCCGTAACACTTTCGTTTCCGGGCTATTTCTCTGCAACCGCTTTTTGGAATTTGATGAAACTTCATAGGAAGGATCACCACCAAGTGTAGATGCGCATATCGTGTTTGCGTTCCGGTTGGATTATTTTTCACGGAGTTATGGCCCTTTACCCCTATGTATGACTAAATTCATTTCCGGGCTATTTCTCTGCAACCGCTCTTTGGAATTTGATCAAACTTCATAGGAAGGATCACCACCAAGTGTAGATGCGCATATCGTGTTTGCGTTCCGGTTGGATTATTTTTCACGGAGTTATGGCCCTTTACCCCACCATCAGGCTATGTATGACTAAATTCATTTCCGGGCTATTTCTCTGCAACCGCTTTTTGGAATTTTATGAAACTTCATAGGAAGGATCACCACCAAGTGTAGATGCGCATATCGTGTTTGCATTCCGGTTGGATTATTTTTCACGGAGTTATGGCCCTTTACTCCACCATCAGGCTATGTATGACTAAATTCATTTCCGGGCTATTTCTCTGCAACCGCTTTTTGGAATTTTATGAAACTTCATAGGAAGGATCACCACCAAGTGTAGATGCGCATATCGTGTTTGCGTTCCGGTTGGATGATTTTTCACGGAGTTATGGCCCTTTACCCCACCATCACATATGTCTTTCAAAACATGAGCGGGGGTATCACTAGTGAGCAGTAGCTCACATATTTCTTGTTTGTTTAGGCTTACCAGTAATATTTTGTATAGTTGTATTAGCCTGCAAGTTAAAACATGGTCTCTGTGGTGAAGTGGTTAGAGTTGTCTGCCTTGGAAGCGGGAGACCGGGTTTGATCCTTGGTCAGGTTATATACCCAGAGGCCTAGATAAGAAAGAGTAAATACATGTTTGTCCCAAAATATCTTGAGCTCCGGTAGCTCAATCGGTAACGACGCGAGCTGTCAATCAAGTGGTTGCGAGTTCGAACCCCAGCTCAGCCAACTTTCTTTCCGACGATTGTCAAATGTCACAGTGGCAAGCGTCATTCGTCGTTCACTAATGGGCTAACAGTCTATGTGGAAAAGCAGCCAGTTGCTTGGAATGTATGTTGTGTGGTCCGGTACTCAGTGTGAGAAAACCAGGAAACATATGAGTAGGTGAACTTGCCTCTGTGATGTGACTGAAAAATTGTTGAAAACGGCGTTAAGCATCAATCACTCAATCAACCAAAATGTCTCACTTTATACTAAATTAAACTCTATGTTGTGGGTACTTAAAAGAATCGTCTTATTGAGACAAATCTTTTGAGTACCCACAATGTAGGGTTTATTTAGTATTAAGTGAGATATTTTGGGACAAACATGTATTTACTCCTCCTATTCTAGAGCTCTGTATAACAAAAGTCTTTGGTTGTAATGACTTCCCTACTTGGCACTCAGGGTTGCGGGGATAGCATTACAACTGATATCATCTGTGTCAGGATCAATAAGAACTGCAGTACTGGTAAATTACCCAGAAAACGCAGTGATATCCCTGAAATACTGTTGGAAACACGGCCATTCAAACAAACAAACAAATAGGTAAAAGTGAGTGAAGGAGAAATTGGACATAATGAGCAATTTAAAGTTAAACCCCATAGTTTTCTACTCTGTATCAAATTTGAATATTTACACCTTTCTTCTCATACAAAGCATCAGCAGTAGATGATTGGCAAACTTTTTGAAAATCTCTTTAAATAAAGTATATAATTATTGAATAGAGTTGAAAACATTTGGATCAAATGAAAATTATGAGCTTAGTGTAACACTTCCTTTTGCCACAATTTTTTCCGAGGTTTTCTGTTGCCGATGTGTCAAACTGCAACTGCATGTGGGAATGGGTTAAAGGAGATGAAGTGGGAAAAAAAACCTTCAGGTGTATCACTCATTCCATTTACCTATTCCCGAATACGGATGACATGTTACTTCCTTGCAGGAGACCATTTTAGAAAGCACTTAATTTTTTTTAGAGAAGTTGCTCAAACCATACAATGTCATGCTCAAGATTGACAATTTCTGCATTTTAAACAATGTTTCTAATTCTTTATCAAACTTATAATTACACTTTTCTAGAGACGAAATTATGGTTTCAAAATGGAGAACTAAAAATATATTGGACAAAACAGTTAGAAATAAAACTCAAGGACTATTTGTGAGGGACATACTGTGATCATACAGTGTGATCTTCCAATGAAAAGATGTTCTTAACCCTTGTTATGAAATCCCTTAATTATCCCCTTTCCATGTAAAGATCCATTTTGACACATCTATAAAGCAGACGAAAGCATATAAAGCAGACTAAAGCATGATGAGTATTTTCTTATTTTCCCACAATGTTTTATATTTATATATTTTACATGTTTTTTTCTTGAATGTTTTCTAAGTCTACAGAATATTATGGGGCTCCTATACTCCGACCATTCTAATTTTGAGGAATATTCTTAATTTTCAAAGGGATTTCTTTTTGTGATTGGCTAAACAACAATGTTTTTTGTTACTTTGTTAAATTTAGAACTAGAACTGGGTTGGTATTTAGCTTGATTGGTAAATATTAATGGCCGTTTTGCACCACTGGTGGGCCAACACTCATACAGTTTGCATTTAACCCTTGCCCACATATGCGGATGCAACTTGATGCATCTGCAGCAGACATGTTTTGAAAACAAAACAATGAGACAAAATGATAAATTGTCAATTGAGAAATTTCTCCTTTGCCACCAATATTTTCGACTTTATTTATTAATTATATATGATTTAGAGAATTTTCATTTTTTGGCCTAGATATTTTCAAAGTTGTCTGTTGCAGAATTGTCGTATGAGGGAAAGGGTTAAGTATCGTTGTATGTGAGATGTCATCCGTTTGTATGGAATGAATAGAGATAATCACTTCTAACAGTGTTTACTCAAGTATAATTAAAATTTTCCACCCTGGACTCTCATAAAAGGAGGACCCTTTTTGATGGTTGCAGACACATAACATATCAAGTGAATATAAAAGATACCCAGACAAATTGATTGAAATTTTACAAACATTCTAAAGGTTTGTTAATATTCCGTGACAAAGTAGATATTTGATAATGGTCTTCTTTGAGAATATATTCAAAAGAATGTAACATCTTGAAACTGAAAGTATATATTATACACTTTGAATACAAAGTTAAACGTGATTTCATTGCTGCAATTGGGCAAAAGTTCATAAGTTTCAGCATGTTCCCCTATTCCGTTAATGTTTTCAAATGTCTGTCATTGATATAATATGAAAATTTATCTGCATTTGGAAAGGTTGAAATTTTCAACAGATATGCATATATACAAATGTCTTATATATTGCTTTTTATGTCAAAAATACATTACCAGTCATTTATTACCTGATATATACATCTCCTAACCCTTAATTCATCCAGAAAAAGAACTCGCCTAGCGTATCCCTCACGCCTGTGTGATATACACGGTCACCGGTAAATACCGGTGCACGAGGTCAACGTGTCACTTTTAGTTTCCTGGACACACCGACCTACAGGCTTGAATTTATTTTCATTTTTCTAAATTTATTTTCGTTGTCTAGTTAAAGCTTTCGCTTTAACGGGTCAATTCATTCAGTTAAACTGTACATTTACTTCTTGAACTTGAACTTTGTTTATTTATTGTTTGTGTTTAAGTTGTGTTTTTTGTAGTAACAACTAGCTGAGAGCCGCGGGTGGTTACCCCACCCACTATTTCAGTTACGAGTCGGGTCTTGAATGACCGTGCATTAATTTTTCAATTAATTTTCAACGGTGAGATTTCCCGATCCGGTAGCGATAATATTGTTTATCGCCTTTGTTGTTGTTTTGTATAATTACATAGACATTTGGAGAATATTTTAAAAAATATTTTTTCATTGAATTACGTCCGTAAAAACGAGTAGTGAAATAAAAGAATAGAAAATATTATTTTTTGTTTTTTGAACTTCGTAATTTGATTTTGTATTTATACTATGTCACATAATGGTGAACAGAGGCGTGGCTCATGCGGTCATTTAGTGGCCTTATGGGACACGCACTCTTCCTGCATTGCGTGCACTAAGTGCACAAAGGATTCACCATGTGAGTTCTGTTCGTTATGGTCGGCTTCCGTTTGGAAACAGGCCATATCGAGGAGGACTCACAAAAGCCGTAAGAGTAAAACTGTTCCTTTGAAGAAGAAGGTAAGTATTAGCTCTACGAGCGAAGGGGAATTCGAGGGTTTTTCCCCAACAGACTCCACGACTGGGTTGATTAGACGGAAGGACAGAACTTTTCAATCTTCAGTCAAGACATACGCCTCTGTAACAGCCACGACGGGACCGTCTCGAAGTTCGGAGGAACGTATGATATCGTCTGGTCAAAACAGACGACTGGTGTTAGTGCTGAACCTTCGGGTGAGGCAATGGGGCATTCTCAGGGAAACCTAACAGAATGGCCCCCTCTTTCACCACACTCAGTTGATAGGCATTCTTCGGAAGCCTACAGCAGAGTTCCAAATTACCCGGTCGGCGGGCAGAATTTGGGGACCGGTGATGGAGCATTACAATTGCCTATCATTGGTCCACAGGGTGATGCTTCCGAGCAAAACCCTTATGACTCCGGGCGACCGGGTACCGGGCAACCGGGTACCGGGCAACCGGGTTCCGGGAAACTGGACAGTCATATTACCTTGGTTAAATCGGGCACCGGGCAACCGGGCACCGGGCAACCGGGCACCGGGCAACCGGGCACCGGGCAACCGGGCACCGGGCAACCAGGCAGTCATTTTGAAATGACGAGACCGGTCACCGGGCAACCGGGCAATCATTCTAGAATGATACGACCAGTCACCGGGCAACCAGGCAGTCATTCTGAAATGACTAGACCGGGCACCGGGCTGCATGAAGCGACCGGGCATTCTGTCAGTCAATTCAGCATGACTAATCCATACACCGGGAATGAGGACATGGGTCATTCATTTCACGATGAATGGGAGAATCAGCAAGGCAGTCATTCATACATGACTCGACCTGCCACCGGTCAACCAGGTACCGGGCAACCCGGTACCAGGCAACCGGGATCAGTGCGTCTCGATCGGATAGATACACGTTATCATTCTTTCGCAGCACAGCCTGATTATTTGGATATTCAGAACACTGGTTTACCAGGTTTTAATAACCAACCTGCTGACATAGATTACGGAGAGTACATATCGAGAAAATCATTCCGTTCTCCTAGGGGAACAGTGTATTATTCAAGAGATATTACTCCTCCACGTTACCAACCTTCATTACGAAGGAGTGATCGGTTCTATGACAGACAGATTAGTGATGCCTACCGTGATCGTCAAATTCCTGAGTATAGGAATTTACGACTCCCGGAAGGACACCTCTCCAAGAGGCAGTCCTTTGAAAGGCAATCCCCCGATCGGAATATTGCTTGTTCCGTTAAGGGGAAGTCGAAAAGATCACATACAGTGAGTTCGGCTCCGATGATTGACTCTGTGCAACATTTCTCTGCTGCGGATAGAAGGTTGAGTTCACATGATCGTCACCAGCTTATGGATTTATCAGAGAATGAATCCATTTCTGGATCGGAAATTGGTCAACCGGTGGGAAGTCCGGTTAAGCACAATACTTCTCGTCGTAGGCCTAGACAATCCTCCACTTCTTCGTCTGACGAAGAAACGGAAAGTCTATTACCTATAGAAGACGAGCCGGCTGCGGATCGTTGATCCCTGCAGCAGGCTATTGAAGAAGTTTTTAGGGTAGTGCCTAGTACGCTCTGCCCTAAGATCGACGCTCCCCCACGTCGTAAAAACCTTTCAAGTTTGGAAGAACATAATGCGGAGATAGGAGGGTCTACAACTCCATTACAGTTACTTCCGCAGGCGAATAACTTGGGAAGGTTATTGGACCAACTGCAGTCCACCAGGTCATTAGACACTGTTGAGTCAACCTGGTCGGTCCCACTGGCCATCTCTAAGGAATGGGTGTCTCCTAAGGCTTATGTAGCTTCGAAGGAGTTCTTTCCCGTTAAAGTGCCGGCCTTAGACGGAGATGCGTCCACTTTGGGATTAACTGCACCCACCTCAATCACAGTTAGTGCTAAACTGGTTGAGAGATGGGAGGCCAGAGCGCGTCTGGGAGTCATGGTGGCTTCACATGACGATCATTTCGCCATAGCTCTGGCACTTCTTCTTAAAGAGGAGAATGTCTCTAGCAGAGGGGCTAGCAGAATTCTGGAGGCTTTCGATACGGGGAATCGGCACCTGATGGCTCTGAATTTGCAGAACGCCACGGAAAGGCTGTCCGCGAGGAGAGATGCGACACTTGTCAAATCCTCTTCTCTGCTACAAAATAACAAGGACAGCTTAAGAGCCGCCCCCTTATCCTCCAATCATCTCTTTGGTGGAAGGGTTGCTGCAGTGACTGTTACTGATTCGTCAGAACAATCCAGACGCCTTTCGGCGAGTGCAGTAAATGCTTTGTCACAGAGTCGTAAATACTCTGCACCGGCGGCTAAATGGACTAATACTAGGAAGCCCCCGGCGAAAAAGCAGAAACAGGAAGTGAAGGCTGTACCGCCTAAACAACCTCCTTCCACGGGCCGGAATTATGCTAAACCGAAGCCCCGTTTCACGGGAGCTAAGCCGAAGCATACTTCCAGGTATGGTACGGCTCCTAGGCCGCAGCCCTAGGGGTACGCACCTCTCTATGACTATCCCGAGGCCGGAGATTGCAGTAGGGGGCCGCCTGTCATTTTTCAGGGAAGAATGGGGGGGTATCACGGAGGATCGTTGGATTTTATCCGTGATACAAGAAGGGTATCTAATTCCCTTCGTTTCCCCCCCCTCCCATGACAAGCGTGCCCATCGATCTGTCGTCACGCCATCCGACCATGTCAGAAGTGATTACATCACTTCTGAAAAAAAGAAAGCCATAGAGAGGGTTCTCAACCCCAATACTCGGGGTTTCTACAGCCGTCTTTTTCTCGTTCCGAAAAAAGACGGTCGGTGGAGACCGGTGATAGATTTGTCAGTATAAATGCTGTGGGAGCCTTTCTACGAATGAACGGGCCCCAGCTTCTTCAATACTTCGACGACTGGCTACTCCACAGAGCAGATCGTTTAATTCTCCTTCACGATCTGTCTCTAGCCTGGCGGACCATTCTGCGATTGGGCCTTATTCCCAATACGCAGAAGTCGGACTTAGTTCCGTCAAAGAGGTTTACATTCGTAGGGATGACCTTTCTCACCGACCTAGCGGTGATTCGGGTCCCTTCGGACAGAGTCGATTCTCTTTTCCGGAAGATCAGACTCACTCTGGACCAGGCTATGGTAACAGCCCGGTCCATGCTGTCACTTCTGGGGTCCCTGAGTGCAGCAGCCGACCTAGTCAGTCTAGGCAGGCTCCACATGCGGCCCCTTCAGTATCTTTTTCTGTCCCGGTGGCGTCCGTCTGTGGACTCACTGCAACAGGAGATAGCTCTGACGGATTTCTTCAAGTCACACCTTCGGTGGTGGCTGGAGCCGTTAATCCATCTACAAGGGGTGCCCTTGATCACATCACCTCCGGATCTGTACCTTTTTACAGATGCCAGTGCTGTGGGTTGGGGAGCTCTTTTAGAGCCACAGGGCCTAACAGCCCAGGGCATGTGGACAGCGGAGGAACGTTGTTTGCACATAAACAACTTAGAATTGAGAGCAGTCCTGCCAGCTCTCAAACAGTTCTCTGCCTCCGTTGCGAACACAACTGTTTATTGTCGACGGACAATACTACTGTTGTGTCCTACATTCGCAGGCAAGGAGGAACGCACTCCCATCTACTCTTTCTGGAGACATGGAAGTTACTCCTTTGGTGCCAGGCGACGTCGTTAGTAGTCTTAGTAAAACACGTCCCCGGCCATTGGAATGTCCTAGCGGACAGTCCATCCCGCCAAAACAAAGTTCTTCCGGCGGAATGGACACTGAATCAGAGTGTAGTAAACTCTGTATTCATGCGGATCGGGACACCACTGGTGGATCTTTTCGCCACCAGAGTCAACCATCGGCTGCCACTTTATGTGTCACCGATGTACGATCCTGCAGCCTGGGCAGTGGACGCACTGACCCTCGATTGGGACCGTCTATTCGGGTACGCGTTTCCCCCGTTCATTCTGGTCCCGATCGTACTACAAAAGGTTCTTCGTTCTCAACAGTGCAGAATCCTGTTGATAGCGCCATTTTGGCCCCAGAGGTCTTGGTTCAACGACCTCCTGGTCTGCCTGTCGGCACAACCAGTACGTCTTCCTCTTCAAGACGACCTTCTGTTTCAGCAACCGGGGCGGCATCGTCATACCAACCCGGCAATGCTTCATCATCACGCTTGGACATTACCAAGCGATCGATCCGAGAGAGAAACTTTTCTCAAAAAGTTGCCTCTCGCATCGCTCAATCCAGAAGACGATCCACTAGAATCGTCTATGATTCCAAGTGGACAGTCTTCTCAGATTGGTGTCATGCTAGGTCGATCAATCCTGAGTGTCCCTCTGTAGCTAGGATTGCCGATTTCTTTCTTTTTCTTTTTGAAGATAAAGATCTAGCTGTTAGCACAATAAAAGGTTATCGTTCAATGCTTTCGAATACGCTTAAGTTCAAAGGGGGAGAGAGTATTGGTGCTAATCCATTTCTCTCGGAACTTATGCGATCATTCGAACTAGATAAACCCGTTTGTAGGAGTTTAACTCCAAAATGGGATTTATCTTGCGTTCTTTGGTCTCTTACAAAGGCGCCGTACGAACCTCTGTCTTCTGCTTCGTTAAAATTTTTAACTTACAAAACTGTCTTTCTTCTTGCCTTTGCGACCGCGCGTCGTAGAAGTGAGTTGCATGCGCTTTCAGTAGAAACCGGCTTTATCAGTTTCAATGAATCTGATGGCTCGTTCACTCTACTTTGTCAGTCAGGTTTTTTTAGCCAAGAACCAGTTACCTTCGGTCCTTCCTAAACCAATCACGGTTCCCAGTCTTTCTGCGAGCTGTGGTCCGTTGGATGCCGACAGACTTCTATGTCCCGTTAGAGCTCTTAAGCTTTACCTTAAGAGAGTTAAAGGGACAAGGGGCCGTAGGAAGAGGTTGTTTCTCCCTCTGATAGGATGTAAGGATATATCAGCGGCTTCTATTTCCCGCTGGATATCCTGTACAATTAAGTTAGCCTACACTAATCTTTCAGTTCGCGATCTCTCGTTTTTACGGATTCGTCCACATGAAATTAGAGCACTCTCCGCTAGTTGGGCCTTTTCCAACAATGTGCCTTTAGAGGATATTCCTCGTGCCGCGGTATGGAAATCTCAATCGACTTTTTCAAATTCCTACCTGCGATCTATGTCTAAGCAAACTGAAAATCTTCACTCTCTGGGGCCACTGGTGGCGTCTCAGCGAGTTATATGCTAAATTACATATTAGACACAACAATAAAGTACTTAACGATTGAAATTTATCAATCCATTCTCCTACTTTCACAGACTGTTGTGTCTCAGTACTAAGTAAATAAATTAAATAAAAATAACTACAATGTGCTGCATTACCTGTAGGACTAGAAGTGTTGGCAGATGCCTCCCGACCGATGCTGAAAAGTCATCAGGTAATAAATGACTGGTAATGTATTTTTGACATAAAAATGAAGTTTTTAAAGTAAAACATATTTTTATTAGAAAATACTTACCAGTCATTTCATATTCCCGCCTCCCAACCCCGCGTCGTCAACCAACACTTACTTGAAAACTAAAAGTGACACGTTGACCTCGTGCACCGGTATTTACCGGTGACCGTGTATATCACACAGGCGTGAGGGATACGCTAGGCGAGTTCTTTTTCTGGATGAATTAAGGGTTAGGAGATGTATATATCAGGTAATAAATGACTGGTAAGTATTTTCTAATAAAAATATGTTTTACTTTAAAAACTTCATTTTTATCTGACCAGACCTGTGCCCAAAGAGAGCTTAATGTAATTGGGCTTGGTGTTACCATTCCCACATATAACACTTCTGCACAGGACAACTTTGTATATATCGGACGAAAATATGTATTTTCTCTATAAATGCATGTATAACTATTGAATAGAGTTAACCCTTTACCTCATATAGACGCTTTCTGACGCCTCTGCAGCAGACAGCTATTTGAAAACATAGTGACAAAAGAAGAAATTGCACAAAACGTGCAATTTCTCCTTTTGCCACAATGTTTTCCATTTTTTGAAGAAGGATATAATATTGTATCATCTTTGTAAAAAGGATTGATTGATTGATTGGGGTTAAACGCCGTTTTCAACAATTTTTCAGTCATATCATGGCGACCAGTTCACCTACTCATGCATTTCCTGGTTTTCCCACAACAGTACACCACACAACATACTTTCCAAGCAACTGGCTGCTTTTCCACATAGACTGTTAAACAGCCCATTGGTGAAAGACGAGTGACGCAGGTCACAATGATTTTTGTCAAACATCGGAAAGAATGTTGGCCGAGCCGGGATTTAACTCAAAAACGCTGGTTGTAAAAAGGATATAATAATGTAACATCTTTGTAAAAAGATCAACTTTTTTCTTCTCTTTTTTGTTTTATTGGAGTTTTACGCCGTTTTCAACATTATTTCAACTTTATTATCAAATGAACAGTTCCATGCTGCTGCACAATTTGCCAGATGTAACCTTCACCTTCAATGTGTATTTAAAGCAGACTACTCTAAAAGAAATTTTTAGTCATAGGTTATCCATTCAATTATAGAGATTTTCTATTTTTTGACAAAATATGTTCAAAGTCGTCTGCTGCAGAATTGTCGTATGAGGGAAAGGGTTAACAATGTGGTGGCAAAAGGAAAATTTGCTCTTTATGAGCAATTTCTGCTTTTGCCGCAGTGTTTTCAAATGTTAGCTGCTGCAGAGGCATCAGAAATTATGAATAAACTCTATAAATGAATGTATAACTATTGAATAGAGTTAAAAACATGGTGGCAAAAGCTGCTTTTTCCGCAATGATTTAAAATGTTGGCTGCTGCAGAGGCATCTGTTAGAATTTGTCTGCATGTGGCAGAGTTAAGTTTGTATTTAAGTGTACAACAGCAACATGCCCAGAATACAGGTGTTGGTTTGTCAAACATTTGTGATGAAACATAACATCCAATGTTTTCATCCTTTGAACAGATAGACATGAGACTATTAATTACACCTGTTTTCATGTTGTTACAGGCATGAAGTGCTCTAAGTAAGCTTTTGTGATCTCCGTGTCTCCATGTCTTGCATCGCCCTTCATTCTTCAGTAACAATTTGCCTGTGGACAATCTAGAGTCAACTTTAAGAAAAATCTTGACTGCATTCTTTACTAAAGAATGATGAAACTTTGTCTTGATGACACCTAGGCTGATTTTTCGAATATATTGAGAACATTTAAGACATTGCTCACTTTCCAACAAACACTTTCTTTTTTTCAAATGCCCTCTGCTGCATAGGTGCCAAATGTTGTCTCGATCTGGGTTTGAGCCGTCCTGCGAGAAAACCAACATTGTGGACTCTGTGTAAAGTAACGACCCGGATCAGACAAAGCATGCCACGCATGCTAATTCGGGCAGACACTTTTCGCCTCCTGTAGATTTTCTGTTTCAGGAATCATTACTCTATACATCTATCCCCCTAAGACGGAATGTGTCGGCCAAAGGAGAATTTGCTCATTATGAGCAATATTTTCTTTTGCCACAATTTTTTTGAAAGTGGTCTGCTGCAGAGGCATCAGAATACGTGTATATGTGGGAAAGGGTTAATGTGAAATTCTCTGAGGTGGAGTTTCATGATTATGATGTTCATCAATTAGAGCAATAGAGACTGTTGAAGATAAAGTGACAGAAATGTGATATGAGCTTAACCCTTACCCTCATATATATGCTTTCTGACGCCTCTGCAGCAGACGGCTGAAGAAATTGCTCAAAACAAGCAATTTCTCCTTTTGACACAATGTTTTCCACTTTTAGTCATAGGTTATCCGTTCAATTATAGAGATTTTCTATCTTTTCACAAAATATGTTCAAAGTCGTCTGCTGAAGAATTGTCGTATGAGGGAAAGGGTTAATGAGTTCCCTGGACTTAAAGGAAAACTATGATTTGAGAAAGTTAGAGAAAATATAAAATAAAAGTATTTCACATTCAACAAATCTATGTTAAATCTTTGTTAAAACATGTATAAATAGAATTATTGATTAGACTCCACAACATTGTGGCAAGGAAAAACTTATATATAACTCCTCTTGCCACAATGTTTTCAAATGTCGTCTGCTTCCAATGTGTCAAAATGCATCAGCATATGGGAAAGGGTAATTAACTAACTACCTGAGAATATACTTCTTTTGTAGCTAGCCCAAACTGAATGTATCTGTAACAAAGTTTCATATTTTTTTTTTTCTCATTTCAGTCGAGCCATACAGAAGAACCAGGATCTCGAGCCAGAAACACCGTTAATCAATATATTCTATGATGACTTCTGGGGCACGCCGCTCACCCATACGGGGTCACACAAATCCTACAGACCTCTGTGTGTTCTTACATTCCGTCTCAATTATTATCTAGGTCAGCTGGACCCATGGGGTTATCACCTTGGAAATGTAATTTTACATGCCATTGTGACGGCAATATTTACAAAATTGTCGAGACTTCTTTTAAAACATACATTCCCGACCATTGTGTCTGGTCTCATTTTTGCGTCTCATCCGGTGCATACAGAAGCTGTAGCAGGGGTCGTTGGAAGAGCTGATATCGGGGCCTGTTTGTTTTTTATTCTCGCTCTCTTAAGTTATATGGAATATGTGACCTTGAGAGACCAAGATCAAGGTTCAAGGTCGTCGCGCTTTGTGTTCTTTGGAGGGACAGCTCTTTTAACATCGGCGAGTATGTTAACCAAGGAACAAGGAGTCACGGTGCTTGGTGTGTGTGCAGCATTCGATCTGTTTGTGCATACCAAGATGACGCTCTTTCAGATCCTACAGATTTATAAACAGGTAAGTTGTTTATCGTTTCATAAATTCAATAGAAATGATACTTTGAAATGGGCCATGGGGGTCACAAAAAACCATTTTGAAATTTATCCTTTTTCCATAATTATGCAGATGCATTTTGAACGTCAATAGCAAACCAATTTTGAAAGCGTTATAGCAAAAGGTAAAATTTATCATAGTGAGAGCAATTTCTCCTTTTGACTTCTCGTAATATTTACGACTCGATTCAATAGTAAACTGTTATACTTTCAGTAAGCCCTTTACCACATATAGACTCATTTTGACGCCGCTGCAGCAAACGACTTTTGAAAACATTGTGACAAAAGAATGAATTGCTCATAATGAACAATTTCTCCTTTTGTTGCAAGGTTTTCAACTTTATTCAATGGTTTTTCTTTCATTTTCAAAAGTTTTTCAATTTTTTGTCAAGACCTTATTCAAGGTTGACTGCTGCAGATTTGTCTTTACAAACAACATTTCTGCAAAAGACAGAACATACAGACAGAAACAGGGAATATCTCTATATGATTGAAAATATGATTATTTGATAGAGTTGAAAACATTATGGCAAAAAGGGGAATTTCCACTTTTGTCAAAATGTTTTCAAAAGTCGTCTGCTGTAGAGGCATCAGAAAGCGTCTATATGTGGGAAAGGGTTAATCACATCACAATCATTTACCAGAGGCTTCCTGAGTGAGTAAGCTTTTATGAGGATTATTGCAGAGAAACAGACTGACCTTGATTTTGGCAGGTCTCAACATTTTCAACTTTATTTAACAATTATGATATCTTTTATAGAGTTTTTTTAGGTTTTTGTCACCATGTTTTAAAAGTCTTCTGCTGCATATTTGCTATATGTGGGAAAGGGTATAAATATTAGGGTATAAATAATAAATATAATTGATAACATTTGTATCAATAGGAGAAATCGATCATCATTTCCCCTTTTCCTGCAATATTTGGCAACTTAGATATGAAGCAGACGACTTTGAAATCATCTAGGATGGAACATTTCTTTAAATGAAAGTTATCCTAATGAATAGTGTTGAAAGCATTGTGGCAAAAGGATAAAATGCTCATTAAGAGCAATTTCTACTTTTGCCACAATGTTTTCAAAAGTCGTCATCTCTAAATGCATCAGAAAGCGTCTCTATGCCGGAAAGGGTCTCAATGTCTCACAATCCCAAGTTGTGAAGGCGACAGTTTTTAATTAACATGAAGCCTTTCTAACATGCAGACGCGTTTTGACGCATCTTCAGTAGGTGACTTTTGAAAAGATTGTCGCAAAATGATAAATTGCACATTCGTCAAAATGTGTCTACATGAAGGAAAGGGTAAACAAACCCCTTGGTTGACAGATATAAGCTTTAACCCCCCTTTCCCACATACAACAAATCTGCAGCAGATGATTTTGAACACATATTGACAGAAAAACCTGAACAATTTCCATGAAAGATAGCTTAATTGTTAAATAAAGTTGAAATCGTGGCCAAAGGAGAAATTGCTCATCATGAGCAAATTTCACCTTTGGCCACAATGTTTTTCAAAAGTCATCTGCTGGTATTGCGTCAAAATGCGTCTGCAGGTGATGTTATTCATTTTTAGAGAAACTTGCCTGCCCAATTTAGAGATACTTGCCTACCCAATTTAGATGCACTTTTCTGATATGCATAATATGCCAACCGCATGATAAATTTCATCCTAGGGTGTTATAATTAAAGAGTCCTTTTCAAATACCCCTTATCAGTGAATAATTACAGTTGAAATTTTCAAGTGTGACTTAAAACGTTTGAAGCACATGCAATTATAAGGGCTTTAGATATTTTGTGTGTCTGTGCTTACAACAAATCCTCCGTAACCCTTTCACGCTTTCAGATTCCTTTTGATGCAACTGCAGCAGATGAATTATGAAAATGATGTCAAAAAAGGTGACATTGCTCTTAATGAACAATTTCTCCTTTTCAATAATTATACTTTCTCGTAACAGAATTCCAATATTTTTTTTGGCTCAATAGTCAAATGTAGTTTTCAAATTTGTCTGCATTTCAAATTCGTTTGTTGAATAAGGAAAAGAATTGAACCCATTTCATGATACAGAATATTTTTGAAGGTTCTAAAGCTGATGACATTTTGAAAATACAGTGTAAAATGTTTAGCAGTTTCTCCTTTTACTATACCATTTCCAATGTTTGTATCAATATCAAATTACACGTATATATATAAAATTTCCTCATATGCATTTAACCCTTCCCCTCATACTACAATTCTGCAGCGTGCAGCATACCACTTTCAACATATTTTGTCAAAAAATGGAGAATCTCTATAATTGAATGGATAACCTATGACTAAAAGTGGAAAACATTGTGGCAAAAGGAGAAATTGCTCGTTTTTAGCAATTTCTTCTTTTGTCACTATGTAAGTTGACTTTCCATATTTTTCTACAAATGATTTCAAAGTCATCTGCTACAGATTTTGATTCGTATCTGGGAAAGGGTTAAACTTCACAGAAGCTTATAGTGGTATTTGGAGACCATTGTCACATCATTATGATGTATGAAGTGAGATCTGGTACTCTCATAAAAAGAATTATGTTGTAATGATATGTCTAGCCGCGCCAGGCTTTGACCATGAAGGTAAGTGTAAAAGACAAAAAATTAAATGTGTCTGCAAACTTTGAAGTCAATCTATTAACCCTTTCCCTCATACGACAATTCTGCAGCAGACGCCTTTGAACATATTTTGACAAAAAATAGAAAATTTCTATAAGTGAACATTGTGGAAAAAGGAGAAATTGTTCGTTTTGAGCAATTTCTTCTTATGTTACTATGTTTTCAAAAAGCCTTCTGCTGCAGAGGCATCAGAAAGCAGCTGTATGAGGAAAAGGGTTAAACAACAATTAAAGAAGTGATCCATTAGTTTGAATGTTCTAGCACTTGATCAAGCTTTTTGAGAAGATTAAAAAAAAAATACTTTAACACTTTCCCACATGCCACATGCAAATGGTTTCTGACTCATCTTCAGCAGACGACTTTTGAAAACTAAGTGACAAAAGGAGAAATTGCTCATTTTGAGCAGTTTCTTCTTTTGACACAATGTTTTCAACTCTTCAATAATCATGTATTCAAAGTCATCTGCTGCAGATGTGCTGTATGTGGGAAGGGGGATTTAACACAAGGCAAAGTCTGATACCATTGCTGTTGCTGGACAAAGCAAAACCTTAGTATTGCTTTAATGCTTTCCCTCATCGTTGCAGCGAGACAAAAAATCTCTTTAAAATGGATTTAACCCTGAGGTATGAATGTTATATACACTTTTAATGGATCAAACACCGTGAAAAGATAACTGGTTTAAAGATCATATACCATGAAAATCCATTTTCAATCTCTCTAACTATCGATTTATTTTTTGATAATGTACTGCTGAAATGGTTAACCCTTTCCCACTTACGACAAATCTGCAGCAGACGTCTTCGAAAATATATTGACTAAAACGTGAAAAACTTCATAAATAAGTGTTTCATTATTGCAATTTCTCTTTTTGTCACAGTGTTTTCAAAAGGCGTCTGCAGCAGAGGCGTCAAAAAGCGTCTATATGTTGGAAAGGTTAAATACCTATATAGACTACAACTTTTATAATGGACTGTTCCATTTTTGAACAGTTGATCTCTAAATTGCATTGCAGGTATCAATGTTAAAAGCATAATGACAGAAAAGCAGAAATAATACTGGCAATGAGACATTCTTCCGTACTGTTTTTGAGTAATTTTGTTTTAGATATTTCAAAAGTTATCTATATATCAGTAAAAAGTAAATTTACTGTTATATATATAGTCTTGTTTGATAAGTTTAACCCTTTTCATAATTTCATACAACAAGTTTGCAGACGACTTTGAATATATTAAGACAAATATCCAAACTCTCTATTAACCCTCTCCCACATACGGACACTTTCCAACGCCTCTGCAGCAGACAACTTTTGAAAACATTCTGGCAAAAGGAAAAATTGCTCAAAATGAGCAATTTCTCCTTTTGCCACAATGTTTTTAACTTTTTACCAAATTCATACCTACATTTATGGAGTTTTCTATGTTTTTGTGTAGATAATTTCAAAGCCGTCTGCTGCAGAATTGTTGTATGTGGAAAAGGGTTTATGAATTAATTTGAAGCAATTTCTACTTTTGCCACAATGTTTTTAAAAGTTGTATTCCTGCAGAGGCGCCAGAAAGTGTCTGTATGTGTCTTTGGGTCCTTTGGCATGGACGTGGATTTTGAAATGATAATCACGATTTGTATTAAGGCTAAACATGTAACTTATTCATAGCTCCATACAATTTACAAAACTCTTTGACTCATAAATTAAAGCATTGTTGATTCTGCAATAGGGATTTTTGAAAACATTATGGGAAAAGATGATATTCTTTCCTCAAAATATTTTAAAAAATCTGTATCTGTGTGGATTTAACCCTTTCCCTCATATAGACGCTTTCGGACGCCTCTGCAGCAGACGGCTTTTTGAAAACATAGTGACAAAAGAAGAAATTGCACAAAACGTGCAATTTCTCCTTTTGCTACAATGTTTTCCACTTTTTGTCATAGGTTATCCATTCAATTATGGAGATTGTCTATGTTTTGACAAAATACGTTTAAAGTCGTCTGCTGCAGAATTGTCGTATGAGGGAAAGGGTTAAATAATGAGTTGGTTTTTGGACTGTGTAAATCTTGTCTCTCGTTTTTGTAACTGATTATATGATACTTCGTTTAAGAGTCGTCTGCATTTAAATCAAGAAATTAAATCATTTCTACGCCTTGATACTTGAATAAAACTTTGATACAGAGGTAAAAGAGAGAAATTGCTTGTTTTAAGTAATTATCAATAATTTTCCCATTATGTTTTTTAAAGTTTCTGCAGTATTTGTTGAAATGTCATCTGTATCAACGGAAAGGTTAATTTAAGGCAAAAAAGAGAAATTGCTTGGTTTAAGCAATTTTTAGCTCGACTATTCGAAGAATATGAGAGCTTTACTACTCGCCCCGGCGTCGGCGTCCGGTTAAAGTTTTAGGGCAAGTTGGGATTTTCATTCATAAGTATTTGTGCTAGGGCTTTAATATTTGGAATATAGTTACATCTTATACCTTTCTTCACATTGAATGTTAAAGGTACTGAGTGTGACCTTCTTTTTGGGGTAAAAAACATGATTTTCTGTGGTTAAAGTTTTAGGGCAAGTTGGATTTTTTTTTTTTCTCAATAGTTACTTATGCTAGGGCTTTTATATTTGGAATATAATTACATCTAATACCTGTCTTCATATTGTATGCTGAAGATTCTGAGTGTGACCTTCTTTTTGGGGTAAAAGATGTGATTTTGGGTGGTTAAAGTTTGGCATTTTCATTTAATTTTTTAATTTTTCTCAATAAGTATTTATGCTAGGGCTTTCATATTTGGAATATAGTTACATCTTATACCTTTCTTCACATTGAATGCTGAATATGCTGAGTGTGACCTTCTTTTTGGGGTAAAAAACATGATTTTGGGTGGTTAAAGTTTTAGGGCAAGTTGGCATTTTTGTTTTAATTTTTTAATTTTTCTCAATAAGAACTTGTGTTAGGGCTTTCATATTTGGAATATAATTACATATAATACCTTTCTTCACATTGTATGTTGAAGATGCTGAGTGTGACTTTTTGGGAATAAATAACATGATTTTTGTTTGATTTTGAGAATTTTAGATAAATTCATAATATTTGGTTACATTCCTTTCTAATTGTGATCATTCATTTATCAAATATAATTCTTCAACATATCAAACTGGTTTTGCATGATGTTTTGCTATTTTTAAACTCGGTCAGTTTTAACATTTGCGTTAAAGTTTCATGATTCAAATCACTTCATACTTCACACATTTGTTAAGGACCATCGTACAATTAGGTTAAATAACTCCATTGCATCCTAAATATGGAGTAATGGCCCTTGAATTACTTAGAAAATTTTGCCACAATGTTTTCCACTTTTTGTCATAGGTTAAAAAATCCATTCAATTATGGAGATTTTCTATGTTTTGACAAAATAAGTTCAAAGTCGTCTGCTGCAGAATTGCCGTATGAGGGAAAGGGTTAATAGTACTTAAGTGCAATATAATGAAATAGTGCTTTATGTGAATAAGCGGCATATAGTCGAGCGCGCTGTCCTCCGACAGCTCTTGTTAATGTTAATGTTAATGTTTATAATGTTTTCAATGGTTGCTGCAGCATTTGTTGAAATTTCATCTACCGGGGTATATCATGGAAAAGGTTGAATTTATGGTGTTAAGTATTTGATGACAAACTTCACCTGTGCAAATTTGTACAGGAAAAGTTTGAATTCAATAATATTGAATGTGCGTGTTTTCTTGCACCAGAACACCATGAAATGTTTGCCTACTCTGTTAGATATGCAAACAAAAGTACAAGTACTTCCTTTGAGAAGATCTACAAGAACCGCGAGAGAGAGAGTGATCTGATATATGGCCCTTTCCCACATGCAACAAATCTGGCAGCAGACGACATCTAAAACATAATATTATGGCCAAAAGTATGGGAAAACTGTACGATTTATAGTAAAAATCATCAAATAGAGTTGAAAACATTGAGGCAATAATAATGAGCAATTTATCCTTTTGCCACAATGTTTTCAAAAGTCGTCTGCTGCACATATGTCAAAAGGTGTCTAGGGCTGTATAGGAAGACCTCCAACTACAGCTAGATATCTGATGTCAGCTATGTGTCACTTGGAATTTATAGGGTATCACTCAACTGGCTTTATTAAACTAAGCCCTTTCCCACATACAGAACCTTTCTGACACCTCTGCAGCAGACATGGTTTGAAAACATATTGGCAAATGTAGACATTACTCTTAATGAGCAATTTCTTCTTTTGCCACAATGTTTTCAACACTTTTCAATGCTTATACTTCCATTTATAGTTATTATACCCCCAAAAAATTTTGGGGGGTATATAGGAGTCACTGTGTCGGGCTGTCGGTCGGTCGGTCGGTCGGTCGGAAGCCATATTTTGTCCAATTACAAGCCATATTTTGTCCAGCCTTTTTCTTACAAACCACTGGGTGGAATTCAATAACATTTTACACATAAAAACATGAATCTTCTATACCTAGAGTAGATGTGCGTACCCTTAAGGTCTTACAATTGCATGTTATTTTACAGAGATATGGCCCTTTTACTTATTAAGTTGTTGGTCGGCCGGAAGCCATATTTTGTCCAGCCTATTTCTTACAAACCACTGGGTGGAATTCAATAACATTTTACATGAAGCTTCTATACCAAGAGAAGATGTGCATATCATAAAGGTCTTACAATTGCATGTTATTTTACAGAGTTATGGCCCTTTTGTTGGTCGGTCGGAAGCCATATTTTGAGTCAAGGTGCTGTTTTGGGGGTATTTATCATCTTCAGTGATATTTCTAGGGTTTTTTTGCATATTTTTGTGGGTTTATTTTCAAAGGCGTCTGCTGCAGACTTACTGTATGAGGGAAAGGGTTAAATGTTTGGCACCTTTTAGCAAGTCAGATTTCAGTAAGACTGATCATTTACAACTAATTTGCGATAGGTGACTAGATTAAACGGGTTATGCAAGGTGTCTAGTAACGGGCAAGGGGACCCATCATTAACCCATTCCTGCATACAAAAAAACAGCAGCAGATGCGTCAAAAAGTGTCTGTAAGTGGGAAAGGGTTAAGTTTGAGGCAGATACAATGCACATCAAAATAATATGAATCTTTCCACAAAGGTGGATCACACTAAGTAATAAACAGCACTTATCGGTATCCATTGAAAACATGAAGCAATTATTATTGAATTAAAAACTCTTTGAATGAAAGTATAATTATTAAATACAGTTGTAAACATTGTGGCAAAAGGAGAAGTTGTTCATTTAACTGTTTTCAAACGTTGTCTGCTGCAGTTGCATCTATATGTTGTAAAGGCTTAACCCTTTCCCACCTAAAACAAATCTGCAGCAGACGACCTTGAAAACATAGCGATGAACACCTGAAAAATCTCCATAAAAGATAGTTTAATTATTAAATAAAGTTGAAAACATTGTGGCCAAAGGAGAAATTGCTCATCATGAGCAATTTCACCTTTGGCCACAATGTTTTCAAAATTCGACTGTGGGAAAGGGATAATACACTGGAGCTGCATATTGGCATCAGAAAAGGTGTTTAATTGTTTTAAAACCAATTTGTCAAAAGTTATATCGGGGGCAGTAAACTTCAAGTAAGCACTCAGTGGAGACTCCTTACATTTGAATATTTCATTATATCAAACTTAGGTGCTCTCCTGATCAATTTAATTTATTAACCCTTTCTCACATACAACACACCTGCAGTGGAGGACCATGAAAATATGTAGGCAAAAATATGGAAATATCTATAATTGAAAGTATTATAATTGAATGCAGATGAAAACATTGTTGCGAAAATAGAAATTGCGCTCATGATGAACAATTTCTCTTATGTCCATAATGTTTTCAAAAGTTGTTTGCCTCAGTGTTTTCAACTCTGTTCAATACCGTAACATTTATTCATAGAGATTTCCAATGGTTGTGCCTGCATGTTTTTAAACTCATCTGGTGCAGATTTGTTGTATGTGGCAAAGGAGAATAAACCAATTTGTAGAACAGGAACAAAATTTAATGTGAATATGAATGAACAAAAACATTATCTTCCTTTTGTCCAACATACAAAATTCACATTCGGGAATATGACGTCACGTCACGTAGACGTAAAACAACAAACAACGTAACGTCAAAATTGAAAAATAATTTATTATAACGTCTTACTTTCATGAAAAATTAAGTAAATGCGTGCATTGTGATCAACATAAAAAGACGCATCTAATGATATAATTTTTATCAAAATGGATAGAGGAAATAGTGAAAAAATGACAAATGAAAATACTTCAAGACCAGAAGTTGCCGTGCAAAATCGTGATCAGCCGTCAATACAACCGCCTCAGAGACTGTACAACGAAGAACGTCGTCAATACGTACTGAACAAAGATCGGGCGTGGAAAAAGAAACTTGATGCAACGGAAATGAACGATTTATCGATTACTTTGACTGGTGGCGGACTTCGAATGTTCATGAATGTTGGTATGTTTGATCTTTTTCGTTTAGCAAGTAATAAGTACTTTGCAGATTTTCATTCTAAATGCACCTTGGTAAAGGATCAGAGAGAGAATGTTGTTGAGACTCAGTACCGTGTATATACGGGAGAAAATACACACTATACTATCAACATGTATCATACCAGATCATCGTTACTTGTAAATGGTAAAGGCATGAATCAATTCATTCAAACGGACGTTTATGAACTTTTGAACTCCATAGAGTGTAACTTACGAGCAAATAACTATGCATCAATTGAATCCTTCAATACCAAGATTAGACATTTAATACTTTCTACTCTATCCGCCAATTCTGTTCCAAATGATGCGCATATGGCAGACGACATTAAGTGTATCGAACAAGGCTGTAGCTCTCAAAGTCCAATTATAGTAGAACTCGAATCTGACAGTAATGAAAGCAATGATGTAACCGAACAAGATCCAAGTGGAAAAGTTGAAAGTGCGCACAACGGAAATAAGTTCACTACAGTACTAGAAAATATACAGAGCGATATATGTGAAATGAAACACATCATGAAAAAACACATTAGTGAAACAAATGAGAAATTTGAAAGAATGTGTAATGAGCTGTGTAGCATAAAGAGACAAATTTCGCACAGATCTGGTAACATTGACAGAGAAATAGAACACATTTCGGACAATGTGTGTAAAACTAACGAGGAAGTAAAGCAGTTATCCGATAAAGTACAGAAGAAAGTGCAATCCTTTGCGGATCAGATGAAACACACAATTCTAAGTGACACTTGTACACAAAACAGAAAGGTTACTTCGACAGAAAATAAGTACGAGTCAAAGAAAAACTCCGAAAAAAGAGCAGACGACGAATTCTCGCGTGACCCGGAAGCTACTCTTCAGAAGCAACGCTATAAGAAACCGGAAGTATCTTCTACACATCCACAACTCACAACGCATTCCACACATCCGGTGCCCCGTTTAAATACTAAGTCAAAGACAAACTCAGAAAAAAGAGCAGACGACGAATTCTCGCGTGACCCGGAAGCTACTCTTCAGAAGCAACGCTATAAGAAACCGGAAGTATCTTCTACACATCCACAACTCACAACGCATTCCACACATCCGGTGCCCCGTTTAAATACTAAGTCAAAGACAAACTCAGAAAAAAGAGCAGACGACAAATTCCGACGTGAACCGGAAGATAATCTTCAGAAGGAACGCTACCATAAACCGGAAGTATTTTTCACACATCCGGTGCCTCGTATAAATGTTAAATCAAGCTCAATACCTGAAAAGAAAACGCTCCTTGTCGGGGATTCCCTCTTCAAAGGTATTAAAACACATGGCCTTCGTGAAGACACAAAAGTTATGACTTTTCGGGGAGCAAAGATAAACTACATTGCCTATGACTTTCTTATGAAATATGACTTTACAGGCTTCAAAAACGTGATAGTGTACATTGGTGGAAATGATGCATCTGAAAGAAATTATTTAAATACACTGTATGATGACATGGATACGGCACTCACCTACTTGGAGGAGAGGTATAAGGGCCTAACTGTATATCTATGTATAGTAGGCCCTCGCGTGGATGCAGATGTGACACCGATCAACAGAGTGATTCGTCGACTTGGAGAAAAAGTAGCTGTTCGTACCATCGAGGTAGGCAGTTGTTTCGTATATGGAGATGGGAGCATGGTTAGAAACTTTTTTCATCGGGATGGAATTCACGTGAACGATCGTGGAACAAAGGTTATGCTAATGGCGATTCACAAAGTGGTTGAAATCTGTAAAATGCGTGGCGGAAATTCCGACAGATATAGTGACAATGCTCAGCATAATCATGGATCGTTTCAGATGGGGGCTTCATATCAAGGACACAGACGTATGTATTGTTACAATTGTGGTAGAACAAATCACTCCGCACACCAGTGCAAAATGCCAAGACATTAGGGAAACAACGACAGGCACTCATCGACCCCAGTGTGTACACAAAATAAGTATGACGTTTTAAATTTGATCTGTGAAAATTGTAACACCATTACTCAAAATTGTAAATGTGAAAATACAATTGAACACAGTTCTCTCTCTTTTGAAAGTAATTACTCATCATTGAATTTAGAAAACTCTCAAGTTGATAATAATACTTCTATTTCATGTTCAAGTTTACATCAGACACCCACTGCAGATAAAGGCTCTTATTGTACAGGAAGTCAAAATAATGATACACCGCCAAAACGCGAAAATAACATGACGCAAAATATTGATATCAATAAAATTGCCAGTAATCAACCTAGTAATCCATGTCCCATTATTACTGAAAATCGCCCATCGAAGCACAATGATACTTTTTCTTTCAATACCAAAGGGTTGCACATCGGGAGTCTAAATATTCAACATATCCTTCCTAAATTAGACGAATTAAAATACATATTAAGTCAGAAAAACAGTTGCGATATTTTGGGTATTGTAGAAACTTTTTTAACGTCTAATACAAACAAAAATGAATTATGTATTCCAAATTTTAATTTTGAAAGAAGAGACAGACAGAGTAAAAAAGGGGGAGGTGTATTAGTTTTTATTCGAAACAAAATTCCATATAAGAGACGTTTTGATTTAGAAACGGACGACATTGAATCAATATGGATTGAAATCAATCTACCTACATGTAAACCATTTATTTTGAACTTTTTGTATCGTCCACCAGATAGTAAACAAGATTGGATTTATACTTTTGAATCTCAATTAGTTAGAATCGATCAATTGAATATTGAGGCACATCTCTTAGGAGACTTCAATATCAGCTTTTCTATGCACGGGGATGTACCAAATTATGCCAATAAACTTTGGGGTGAAATTATATTGAGGTATGATTTGAATCAAATGATTAAATTGCCCACAAGAATTACGAAATCAAGTTCGACAATAATTGATCATATATACAGCACTCGATCTGATCTTATATCTGATGTACACGTGCCTGCGTTATTTATAAGCGATCACTTTCCAATATGTTTTACAAGAAATACCAATAAAATTAAACTGAAAAAATATCAACATCAAACTATAAAATATCGATGCTTTAAAACATTCTCAGAATCTCATTTTCTTACTGATCTCTCCAAATCGCATATAGAACTAGTTGAGTCTGTTTCAAATCCAAATGAAGCACTCGAAATGTTCTTTTCAGTATTAAACACCGTGCTCATAAAACATGCCCCAATAAAAGAAAAACGAGTAAAATATAGTTCACAACCAGCTTGGTTTAACTCCGATATAAAAGAAGCTATTCTTAAGCGTGATAATCTACACAAAAATAAACATTTTGATGCTTATAAAATACAAAGGAATAAAGTGTCATCGATGCTTAAACATAGCAAAAAGAATTTCTACAATGATGCCATTAAAGAAAACAAGAGCCCTAGTTATTTGTGGAAAAATTTGAATAATATAACCTGCTCAAGTAAGAGCAGGCATGGCTTAACTATTCCTGATATTATAAAAGTTGAAAACTCCAATATCTCAGGGTGTCCAAATATTTTAAATGAACTGAACAAACATTTTGTAAACATTTCTAATTCATTAAAAAAACTGCGCTCGTTATAGACCATTTCACAAAACTTCAACGTCATATCAATGCGACATTGACGTCAGACGTCACTTTCGAAATAAAGCACATCAATACGTTTGAAGTCAAAAAGCATCTAAATAGCTTGAATGTTAAAAAATCTGTAGGACTTGACGGTATTGGTCCAAGAATACTAAAATATTGCGGAGACTACATAACACCTGCTATATCGTCTATAATAAATAGCTGCATTGACAAAAATATTTTCCCTGAACTATTCAAGCATGCATGTGTTATTCCAATTCATAAGGGAGGAGACAAAAATGATCCCCATAATTACCGTCCCATATCAATTCTCCCAACTCTCTCTAAGATTTTTGAACGGCATATATCAAATCAGCTGCAGGATTATTTTCAAAGATATAATTTAATTCACGAATTTCAGTCAGGTTTTCGAAAGAATCACTCATGTCACACTGCGCTGACATACCTCATCGATTCTTGGTTAAAAGACATTGATTCTGGTAAATATATTGGAGCGGTTTTTCTAGACTTGCGCAAGGCTTTCGACTTAGTAGATCATAATATTTTACTGCATAAATTAAAACTATATCATTTTTCTGAAAATGCTGTAGCATTCCTCTCTTCATATCTATCAAATAGAAAACAGCTAGTTAAAGTAAAGAATGTAATGTCAAACAAGCTTCCAGTTACAAGCGGTGTTCCTCAGGGTTCTATACTAGGTCCGCTTTTGTTCCTTCTTTACATCAATGATATATCACTTTCTTCTCATACTGGGAAAACAGATCTTTATGCGGACGATACCACTCTACATGAAGCTGGTAATGATATCAAAAACATCGAATCTAACCTGCAAGTTCGCTTATCATCTATCAATGACTGGTGTAGGATAAATAATATGGCGTTACATCCTAATAAAACGAAATGCATGATTATTGGTTCCAAATATAAAATTAGAAAAGGCCACCAAATGAAACTAAGCATTGATAATTTACATATAGAAAATGTGACATCGCAAACAATCCTCGGAGTTATTGTAGATAATACACTCTCATGGGACCTACACGTGAACAGTGTACGTGCGAAAGTAAACTCTAAAATTAATCTTCTTAAAAGAATATCATTTTACGTATCCCATGATATGAAAGTACTATATTACAATGCGTATATTATGTCTACTTTTGACTATTGTTGTACAGTATGGGGTGGGACTTCTAAAGTCCAAAATATTATATTTAAAACCCAGAAAAGAGTTGCTAGACTTATATTAAACAAACCTGTACAAACCAGTTCTAAATCAATGTTTTCTGAGTTGCAGTGGTTGACTTTTGAACAAAGATATTACTATTATATTGCTTTATTGGTATTTAAAAGTAAACATAACCTTACACCAAGTTACATTTGTAACCTTGTGTCCTTTGCAAACAACGAACATTACAATTTACGTTCTGCTAGTAAAAATAATTTGAATGTCATGAAATTTAAAACAAATAACTTGAAAACAAGCTTTACCCATAGCAGTGCTAAAATCTGGAACAGTCTGCCTTCAAATATTAAGAATATTACTAAGTTACAAACTTTTAAATACCAGTGTAAAAAGCACTTACTTAACATATCGAAGTTATAAGAAAAGTATTTACAACATTGTTCTCATTTGTTTCAATTTATATATGCTTATGGATACATATATGTTCTGTATGAATGACTCAACAACCAACAATTTTTAGTACACTTTTCACTCCTTCATCTAAATAATTTTAATTTGTTGTTTTTAAAATCTATATTTACTATTTACTTTAACATGATGGTGCTTGTCGTATAATTGAATGAATGATTTGTTAAAAATGTGTTTTGTTACAGAAGACCACATTGTAAATATGACTTTTTACATTTGTTAATTTGTATAAAATGCATAATGTGTTATCTTCTTAAAATAAAGAATTTATTATTATTATTATTATACATAAAATATGGCATTAAGTTCTATAAGATATCTCAATTAGAGGCATGTGACATTAAGTTCTATAAGATATCTCAATTAGAGGCATGTGACATACACAATTTGACCCTTTCACACATACAACAAATCAGCAGCAAATGACTTTGAAAACAATGTTGACTGCAAAGTTATGGAAAATCTATGTAAGGGAAAGTTTAATTATTAGATTAGATTTAGATTAAGAGCAAATTATCTCCTTTTGTCACAGTGTTTTCAAAGAGGTATCAATAAGCATCTGTATGCTGGAACGAGTTAACCCTTTCCCTCATATTGACGCTCTCTGATGCCTCTGCAGCAGACGTCTTTTTGAAAACATGGTGACAAATGAAGAAATTGCTCAAAACAAGCAATTTCTCCTTTTGCCACAATGTTTTCCACTTTAAGTCATAGGTTATCCATTTAATTATAGAGATTTGTTTGATTTTTTAGCAAAATATGTTCAAAGTCGTCTGCTGCAGAATTGTTGTATGAGGGAAAGGGATAATCTAAAAGATGTTGTTTTGAACATACAGCGTCGACATGACATATCTGCTTGCAACAAACAAATAGTTTTAAATTATTGATATTCAATCTGGGAGTTCCGACGAGATGGAATTGATATAGATTTTCATTTTGAAAGATTGATAAGTGAATTAAACTCCCTTGATTGGGCATTCAGATGCATTCAATTTATGCTTTCCCACATACAACAAACCTGTTGCAGATGACTTTGAAAACAATCTTGGGAAAAAATATGAAAACTCTCTGTAAATGGAAGTATTATAATTGAATAGAGTTGAAAACATATTGGCAAAAGGAAAAACGGCTCATCATGAGCCATTTCTCCTTTTGTCACAATGTTTTAAAGAGTTGTTTGCTGCAGTGGCATCAATAAGCATCTGTTTAAGGTAGAGGGTTATGATTAAAAACTACTATAGGTATCTGAAAACCCTTCTAAATTCAGATTTATCATTTAACCCTTTCCCTCATATAGACGCTTTCTGACACCTCTGCTGTAGACAGCTTTTTGAAAACATAGTTTTCAGAACGAGCAATTTCTCCTTTTGCTACAATGTTTTCCACTTTTAGTCATAGGTTATTCATTCAATTATGGAGAGTTTCTACTCTTTGACAAAACATGTTCAAAGTCGTCTGCTGCAAAATTGTCGTATGAGGGAATCAGTTAAATGTAAAATCTATTGCCTAAATCAAGGATAAGTTGGAAGGCTGAATAGCTAATGGTGTGGGAAAAATTGCTCAGTTTTCCTTGTGGGCATCAAGGTTAACCTTTTCCCACATGCAGATGATTTTGATGCAAGTGCAAAAGATTACTTTTGAAAACAATGTTGCGAAAGCTGAAACTGCTCAAAAAGAGCAATTCTACTTTTGCTGCAATATTTTCAACTAAGTATGTAACTTTCATTCATAGAGAATCGACATCTTTCTGCCTTGATGTTTTAACATCACCTTCTGCGGATTTGTCATATTTTGGAATAATTTCTTTCTGTATTAATCCTTTCTCTCATACGACAATTCTGCAGCAGAGGACTTTGAACATATTTTGTCAAAAAATGGAAAATCTCTATAATTGAATAGATAACCTATAAATAAAAATGGAAAACATTGTGTCAAAAGGAGAAATTGCTCATTTTGAGCAATTTCTTCTTTTGTCACTATGTTTTCAAAAAGCCGTCCGCTGCAGAGGCATCAGAAAGCATCTATATAAGGGAAAGGTTTAAAGCTGCTATGTATAAATTGACTTCTTTTTTATTGTCAAACATAAAACGATCTTCAACTTTCCATCTCAATTAGAGTTGTTTTGTCAATTCCATTAATTGCCATAATTACCAAATTCCAACGTTGAGGAGAGTGCCAAAATCCTATATGACAGCCATTATAGAGCATATATAGATTATAAGACTCCATGGTACTTGTTATTTGATGTGAAGTGAATTTTGTAGATGGAAATGTGAAAGACGAAAATGTTGGAAATTAACCCTTACCCACTTGCAGACGCATTCCGACGCATTTGCAGCTGATAATTTTTGTAAACATTGTGGCAAAAGGAGAAATTGCTCATGATGAACAATTTCCCATGTTGCCACAATGTGTTTAAATTTAATGATTTAACTCTCATTTATGGAGATATTTCACATTTTTGCCAATATGTTTTCAAAGTCATCTGCTGCAGAATTGACGTATGTGGGAAAGGGATAAAAGTACACAATAGCACTACACTTACAAGTGCATACATGTAAAACTGGATTATGAAAACACTGATTGGACTGCTGACTGGGTTTTCACTATGTGCACTTGGAACAAGATCCCAACTGGTTTGACTGGTTTTGTAGAATTGCTCTTTTGTCATACTGACAAATTGAGAAATGACAACAATGAAAATAATATATGATATTTATTCTTGATGCTTTTGCTGCAAAACATATTTTGAATAATGCTACGTGAAAAGAAAACATTTCACATTATGAACAAGTTCAACATTTAGCACAATGTTTTCCTTCGAATGCAGTTTTAAAATCTTTTGCCCAATATATTCTCTCAATTTTTCATATGTTTAAAATTTGAAAGAGTCTAATATTTTCATGTTTACTAATGGGTATACTTAAGAATATATTAGAGCGTTTGAGAGCATCCTAGTCTGGGGAGACATTTCAATTAGCCATAACACACAATTTCTTTTGCGTTTAACTGTAATAAAGCAAATACAATATTTATTTCAGTCTTAAATATTTCTTAAACATATTTATAACTCCTTAACCCAAACCAAAATACTAGCTTGCGGCAAGCTCGCGACAAGTGCGCGTTAAGATTGCGCAAGCTTGCTGCGATCTTATTAAGATCGCAGCCCAACGACATTATGCTTGCGGACGCGCGCAAGGATATTAAGCTTGCGGATAGTTCTTGTTTCGCAAACTTCCCGTAAGCATCCCGCGATCTTAGAATAATTTTAGATTGCGACAAGCTGGCGGTTTTGCAAGCTTAAAATTTTTGAAAATCACAAACTTGCATTTTGTAAATAATCAATAATAATGAAGAAGTCTACAACATGAAATAATAACTAAAAGGAACTTAATTCTCCTGTGTTACTTAATAAACATACAATGTAATATATAGTTATAACATATTTTTAGGTAGAATCAGGTATTTTAATTCACTACAGTAAATAAGTTCACTGAACAGCATTATACAAAAGTGGGTGGGGAAGGCCAAAACTACAATGTTTCAAAAAATTTATTTATTGAAGTATGCTATTTTACAAGAGTTGAAAAGGGTTAAAACATCAAGAGAATGGTTAAATTGCTGAAAACCGGCACTTTCTCCTCTTCTCAAAATGATTTTCTGTTTGCATCATAACTATAAATTAATTAATAATTATGATTTCCCAGGTATTAAAATTTTCCCTCATATTTTTTTACAAAGTAGACCACCACAATGTTTACAGGTGTTTGAACAGAAGTAACAAATACCAACTGTTAAATTTCAATTCTTATCTTCAACTCTATGTATACCCAACCTACATCTTAAACATTTCACAAGTGCAGCTCTACCTTATGGCCCCAGTGACCTCGACCTTTGACCCTTAAACCAATAGGGGTCATCTACTCAACGATCCTAATCATCCTGTCAAGTTTGAAGACTTTGGGCCAAAGGGTTCTCAAGATAATGAGTGGAAACATATTTGACCTTTGACCTAGTGACCTCAAAAACAATAGGAGTCATCTACTCAATGAGCCCAAGTATCCTGTGAAGTTTGAAGACTCTGGGCCAAATGGTTCTGAAGATATTGAGCGGAAACGTATTTGACATTTTTGGCCCCATGTGACATTGACCTTTGACCAAGTGACCGCTAAAACAATATGAGTTAGCTACATAATGAACCTAATCATCATGTGAAGTTTGAAGACTCTGGGCAAAAAGGGATTTTGAGATATGGAGCGGAAACAGAATTGAACTTTATGGCCCTGGTGACCTTGACCTTTGACCCAATGACCCCATAACAATAGGGGTGATTTACTCAATGAGCCAAATCATCCTGTGAAATTTGAAGACTCTGGGCCAAAGGGTTCTCAAAATATGAAGCACAAACATATTTGACCTTTTCTGCCCATGTGACCTTAACCTTTGACCCCAAAAACTATAGGGGTTTTAAGCTACTCAATGTGCCCAAGCATCCTGTGAAGTTTGAAGACTCTGGGCCAAATGGTTCTTGAGATATTGAGCGGAAACAGATTTTACCTTTTCGTCCCGTGACCTTGACCTTTGACCCAATGATCCCAAAAACAGTAGGGGTCAGCTACTTAATAGGCCCAAGCATCCTGTGAAGTTTGAAAACTCTGGGCCAAAGGGTTCTTGAGATATTGAGCAGAAAGCAAGTGTGACAGACAAGACGGTGCAAAAACGATATGGGGGTGCCATAATAAAAGCAAATTGTTGATGGGCATCGGATATCTAACGATCTTTATCTTTATTGGTTTACAAATAAAATGATATTTACATGTTATTTGACGACTAAGGACTTTACACCAATGACGCTTTCCGCTTTCAAAGGATTTTGAAATCTCCATCTCGTTGTTCTAGGTAGGTCTTGTAACGGATCATCAGCATTAAAGTACTGGTTATCAGCTCTTTTTCCTTTCTGGTTAATTTTTGAATTCGTAAGTAAATTAAAACGAATTACTGCAAACTATGTACATAGTACATTCAATATTGCTCATTTAAAGTTTAAACATACACAAAGGTGTCACATGATCAACAGCTCCACCTAACCCCAAGTCTATTTATAGCAACCAATCAAATATCAACACGAAAATTAACGGAAGTGCTGAATACCCGTGTTAGTTAGTTTTTACGGCGGACATTTTTTCAACTATGTCAGCCATTAAAATTTTGGTTTACTGGCCAAAAGAGCGATCATGGTCGATCGTAAGTGAATTGGCAGTTGAAGAGGATGGATCGGATGTTTTCCCTGGAAAGAATTAAGACATACGCAAAGTTTCAAGGGAAGTGGTTTCCGGCCATAATCATTGGAAGTAAGTTTTTAAATCTTTTTCAAAATGTATCTTCAAATAAATAGATATTCTATGAACAAGATGAACAATAAATTTAATGATAAAAGTATACACACAAAATTACCTTTGTGACTTTATATTGCGCTTTGGACCAAGTCTAAGCATATTTTAAAACCCCCAAAACAACAACAACATCTTCAACAACAACAACAATAGTTTTCTAAATGGAGGATGACTCAATGTGATTGCTAAATTTCGGCAATGTTTTCGCAAAACACTCGGCTCTCATGGATTGTAATCAAATATTATGTGAATAGTGTGACTTGTAAATAACTTTTCTACACATCTAAGTGATAAATTCAGACAAAATAAACATTAAATGGAGCTTTGCAGGCACCGAAATTGGAATTTATGGTTTTTCTTTTTCTTTTTGCCAGAGGATGACCAAAAAGCCATAAAAAAGGTTGAGGAACTATTTATTAACACCTGCTTTGTGGAGGAAGCCAAAGAAGACATCAAAAAATGTATTGTGGAATATGTAAATGGTGAGAAATTTAAATTAATATAAAAAGTGAAGATGGCATTTTTACCATCATGTGAGTCATACTTATTTATATTTCTGGTGAGCGATTCCAGGGCTATCATAGCCCTATTGTTTCTTCTATCTATCAATGATTAACCAAGCAATAATATTCATTATGCTGCTGTTTTATATAAATAAACCCATTTAATAACAATACAGATTGTCATATATTCCAAGATGACATAACCACTCTTGCAAATGAAATTCAATGTCCTAAACTTCACATTTCTTGCCATATTCGAAATTCCATCTTGCACAAACTTTAAAAGATCTGCCCCTGTAAGACCCCAGGCTATTAATGAGCATGGGTCAAGGCGTTTGGTAAAGAAAACATAAGTTTACATGGTCTGTTCATAAATGTAGAAATGAGTGTTACTACTTTATTAAATGTTACAGAAAACAGGGAATTTGATCTTAATACATTATCAAACATGGGCTTGCTTTTTATGCTATTTTATTGGGGTAAATTTGCCTTAAGTTTCATAAACACTGAAAATAAATCTTACCCACACATTTTCAATTTTCAATGTAACCCTTGAAAAAGGTGGGAACACAAGTAATGGTAAAAACTTGCAGTGGCAAAGTAATTTTTCGGTTGAGAGAAGATTATTTAATGTTACTTGTAAATATACACTTGATCCAAGCTATTTAGCATGTTATAATGCCCCAACTAAAGGGTTCAGAGTATCAAGATATAGGTATGTTACTTTTTTGAGAAAAAAATTCTATTAAAATTGTGCATAAAATAAACTAAACTAAAAACTACTATCTCGGTCTTTATTTTTAAGGTGATGTCTGTAAGTCTGACAAGGAGAGTGCAGAAAAAACCCAAAAGCAAGGCTGATGCCAACAAGTCTGGTGAGTAGATAGAAGTGGGGGTAATATGCCATATACAGGAGTGAGCTTGTTGGTCAGTTGGTCGGTTGGTTGGTTTTTACATCTTCAGGACGATATGGTGGATTTCCATAATATTTGGTACATGGGTTTCAAACCATAAACTCACACATTCAATTTTGTTTTCTTTAGTTTTGCTTCTAAAAAAATGATTATAGGAAAAGAAGCAAATCTTCACAAAATGCAGAAGTTACTCCTTTTTCAACAATGTTATTCTTTCAGTTTTACAACATTTTTAAACCAGTAGATTTTGTTTTCTCTCTTGTTGTAAGAGCTTTCTATCTTGCATACTATAAAAGGTCAGTGTCATAACTTAATATAAGCTATGTTATTTATTGCCAGAAAGAGGGGAACATGATTGTCAAAACTAAAAAATCATCTTGTACAAAAATAAAGGCCTAATTTGGAATTAATTTGGCACAAATGTTTCTTGAAAAACTTGGCCTTCAGGAAGTGGGGTTTGTTTTCTTTTTACATGTATATATAATGAAAAATTTAAAAAACCTTCATGAACACAGAGAGCTGGCCCGATTTGAAAATAATTTGGCTTAAATGTTCTTCGGGTGACCCTCTTCTAAGAATGTTCAAATTATTCTGATATGTTGAAAAAACTGGCAGGTTTTGTTTTCCTTGTATAAGGCCCATTTGAAAATAATTTGGCACAAAGCTTCCTTGGGTGACCTTCTACCAAGATTGTTGAAATTATACCGATCTGTTGATAAACATGGCCACCAGAGGGCAAGGTTCGTTTTGATGTTCCATAGTTGGCCCTCAGTCTTTTCAAACATTCTGCTCAGCTGCACAAGATGACAGCCAGAAAAACAGAATTTTCTTTAAATGACATCTCCTATTTTGAAACAATGTTTTCTAATCCATTATTTAAACGTTCTTTAATAATGATATTCCATATTTTTGTCAATAATTGATACAAAATAATTTCATGAAATGGTCTGTTTGGGGTAACCCTCTACTAAGACTGTACAAGCATTTTTTTTGTAAAATGACCAACATTTTTTGCTTGTTTGAAAATTCAAATTTAAAATTATGCCACAGGTGAGCGATTAGGTGCATTTGGCACTCTTGTTTATCTATTAATGAAAATGAAATTGTTAACATGAATTGTTTTTATATGTTCAGACAATGTGGACGCATCATTGAGTGAGACCATTCCATTTGATACCGAAATCACTGTAGATCCAGAGCCCTCTGAATGAATGTGACAAAACAATGACGGTAAGTTTAATATCGGAAGTAGTGCTAAAATGTTAAATAATGGTAAGCTGACTACCAAGCTTAGCATCCACTACCCACAAACTTGTTTATAATAAAATTTATTGTTGCTGTAAGTCAAAATAGAATATTCGTTTCTGACTTGTAGTGTGGGAGGTCAAAGGTTCGAGTTGGTGAGCAACCATATAGTTAAATAATATATAAAATCTGACTGTCTGATGCCTGGCATGTAGGACAAGAGCACCGGGGAGTACTGGTATTCTAGTGGTGTCTCATAAGCCAAAATTGGCTGACCCTTTAAAGCGACTGAACTCCAGATGCCCAACTGTCGAAAAAAAATAAAATTTTCAATTTTAAGAAAATAAGTGTTATTTTTGTATTTGGGGCATTAAAATATGATAACTGACATATTACATACCCCTTAAATCGGTGAGATTTTCTTGTTTTCAATACTTTTCCATCGCAAATTCTACCCCGTGACTAACGGGGTAAATAGCTTACGATGCTTGTATGTCATTCATCACGTGACTCAAGTTCACTTAATTGATAAAAAACGATACATTTTCTACCTTGGTTTTACTTGGATAACATAAAGAATAACATTTAGGGCGAATTCGATTTTTTTTTTCCCCCCCCCCCCCCCCCCGTGCCATCTGGATTTCAGTCGCTTTAAATAGAGGTGACTAGAATAAATAAACATTTTACTTCATAAAGAAATTTGTTCAGAATGTTTATCTAAATGATATCTAGGCCAAGTTTGAATATGGGTCATGCCGGGTTAAAAACTAGGACACTTGGCCAAATTGAAGGGAAATCTTGTTAACACTCTAGAGGCCACATTTTCAACTTGAGTATGTTGAAACTTTATCAAAATGTTTGTCTTGATGATATGTAAGTCAAGTTCGATCATGGGTCATGTTGGGTCAAAAAGTAGGTCACTAGGTCAAATTGAAAGAAAATCTTGTTAACAATCAAGAGGCCCCAATTTTTGCTTCAGCAGTTTGAAATTTTGTCAGAATGTTTGTCTTAAAGATATCTAGATCAGGTTCGAATATGGGTCATATTGGGTCAACAACTAGGTCACTAGGCCATATTAAAGGAGAAAATCTTGTTAACACTTTTGAGGCCACATTTTTTGCTTCAGCAGCTTGAAATTTTGTCACAATGTTTGTCTGAATGATATCTAGGTCAAGTTGGAATATGGGTCATATTGGATCAGAAACTAGGTCAATAAAGGAAAATATTGTTTTATATATATATACTCTGGAGGCCGCATTTTTACTTTGAGTAAGTTGAAACTTTGTCAGAAAGTTGTCTTGATGATATCTATTTCATTTAATTTGTTCTTCGATACATTGTTGAAAGGGCTCAGCGAAATTTACTTGCGATGTTCAATAAGTCAAATGACCGGCTTGGCACACGAATCATGTTGACAAAGAGAACTGGTTCATAATTACTCAAATGGGTAAATGTACTTACCTAAAAAATGGATTTCTCTAATTATTTCAGTCATGGTAATTCCAAAACAACAAAGACATTTTTTGTAGTAATTTTTTTATTTTCATGTAGGCAAAACAATGTTTACCATAGAGATAAGAGAAATGTACCTTCTGTGCGCCACCAATAATTTCCTTGTAAGTACGGGTCGGACAATCTTAAGTACAAACGAGCAATGTAAAACATACACGCGCGGTTATGTTTGTCTGCAAATTTTGGTAAATTATGATTTGTAAAGTACTTCTACATTGACAGTAACGAGCGATGACACTGTTATGCAACCATCTATGCAAGGTTACCTGCAATAAACATGAAATTTGTGTATATATATTTTTTAAAGAGTTCCAATATCATTTTGTTTACTGGGGGGGGGTTGGAAAAAAATCCGGACCAATTGAGATTTCAAAATTTCCGGAGCCCTGCTGTGGTGGTTGCATTCAGAATAGTTGTCTTGATGTGTTTTGCATTGCAGTACATTGCATAATTCAGGTGAGCGAACTAGGGCCATCATGGCCCTCTTGTTTGTGAATCTGCTATTGCACTTTCCTTTAGAAAACAAACATGATAATTGATATGATATTGTACTCACTTTGATTCACATTGATTTCAGGAAAATGGTGTGAAAAAAGTTCAGCTGATGGCAAGTGTAAATGTATATTTACCACAGATGAAATTGTCAGCAGCTCTGCTTGTGGACCCACGAAAGCTTGCCATTCAACTGTTGGAAACGTTTTTTACGCGGGAACAACTTGCCAATGGGAATGCCTCTGACAAGAGGCAGGTGCCCACACAACTCTTCCGTTCCCACAAAACAATTAAATAAGTTGGTCCTTCAAGTTATTTTGGATTTTGTGTTAGTTAAATTCAAACGAGATTCCGGGGAGTCAGTATTAAGTCATACAGACTTCAACAAGCTTGTAAATGCAAAATGTGCTACTGCCAGGTGTGGCTTAAAAATGTAGACTTAAAAATTTTATTTGCTTATTTGGATATAAAATATGTAAATAAAAATTGTTTTTCCTAGTTTATCATCCAATTAGGTCGCTCAAAAATTCCATTTTAGTCATTCTATTTCATATAAACAGCTAGCTTGTATGTTTATAAAGAAAGAGCTTTGAATCAATACAGATGCTTTCTGACGCCTCCACAACAGGTGATTTTTTAGAACAATGTGACAAAACGTGGGGTTATAATCAAAATGAGCAAAGTCTCCTCTCACCACAATGTTTTCATTTTTTTCCCAGTAATTATACCTTCATTTGTAGAGATTTTTCATGTTTTAGCCAATATGTCGTCTGTGGCATATCTGTTGTATGTGACATTAAATCTGCTTTAACCTTTTCCCACATACAACAAATCTACAGTAGACTACTTTCAAAACATTTTTATTGAAATATGGAACACTTTGTAAATGAAAGAACAATTATTAAATAAAGTTGAAAACATTGTGACAAAAGGAGAAAATACTCATTATGAGCAATTTCCCCTTTAGCCACATTTTTTTTCTCAAAAAGATCCTGTTGCAGAGGTCTCAGAAAGGTTACCCAAAAGCCATTGGAATGAATGAATGTATATTGTTTTATGGAGCATTGACAGCTACGGTCATTTAGCACGCATTTAAATTTAATTATTCACGATCCCTGGGTAAACAAACCAGTACTAGGCTAGAAAATGTGGCTTGCCCAAGGGCACTCCACCATGACTGTAGTGCCGTGACTGGAACCAAAAGCCATTGGTAATGAATAAGGCTCAGCCTCTGTTGAAATGGAAAATGCTGAACTGTCTTTCTTGTTTTGTTAAATAAATCTGCAGGCAAATAAAGAATTTGAACTTAATAGAGCAATTCCAACCACCTTTTGCTAAAAGGATCTCAACAATAATTATACTTTTATACTGCAGAATCTATGAAAGGATTAAATTAAATTACATATTTGAGTATTTTGAATTTATGCAACTGACTATGATCTCTTTTCTACATACATTTGCTCTCTGATGTGTCTACAGCAGACAACTTTGGAAACATTATGTCATAAGGAGTAATTGTTTATAATGAGCTATTTCTACTCTTGTCATGATGTAAACAACTATATATTTATGTTCTAAAAACTAAACTTTTATGAAAAGATATTTTTCTCTTTCTACTTTTGTCATGATGTTTACAACTATAAATATATGTTCTAAATACTAAACTTTTATGTAAAGATATTTTCCATATTTTTCTCCATATTAATTCAGTCAACTGCTGCAGATTGGTTGTATGAGGGAAATGGTTATGGTTGCAAGTTTGCGCAATCTTGCAAACTTGCGATCTTGTAATGATCGCGCGATCTTGCGAGCTTGGAATTAAGATCGCTATCGTTCCAATCGCAAGCTTGCGCAAGGTGGCAAGGTTGCGATCTTGTAATGATCGCGCGATCTTGCGAGCTTGGAATTAAGATCGCTATCGTTCCAATCGCAACCTTGCAAGTTTGCGCAACCATGCAATTTGCGCAACCTAGATCGCAAGGTTGCGATCTTGTAATGATCGCGCGAGCTTGGAATTAAGATCGCTATCGTTCCAATCGCAACCTTGCAAGCTTGCGCAACCATGCAATTTGCGCAATCTAAATAAGGTTGCGCAAGCTTAAAAATAAGATCGCAAATGATCAAATCGCAATCTAACTGCACGCTTAAATAAGGTTGCGCAAGCTTATTATGATCGCGACGGTAATCTTCCTACGACCTTGTCGCAATCTTAATTAAGCTCGCGGTTTTGGTTTGGGTAATTAAGTGAAATATGAAGTTCCCTATTTTAAGCTTTTTTATCAATATTTGAAAGGTCCTTGTCACAATACTAGCCTGGTATTAGGAAGCGAAGGAAAATTGAGACCCAGTCACACTGTCCACTGCAAACATTTCTCTTTAGGTGGATGATCATTCTACTAGGTGACACAAAGTCATACCATAGAGCAATGGTTTCTGATTTCATGGTATTTCATTGTATTGCTGTCAGAGGGATAAATCATTAATTTGACCGTTTCAAAAATGCCTCATTTCTTGTCTTTTTCCAGTGATTTGTCTTTTCAGTGAGAATAGATTAGGAAAAATATGTAACATGATGTAACATCTGTGTATACTATTTGCGGGGTTAATTCTAATACAATTAAACGCCTGATGTGGAGGGGTTAAAATTAAACTATTACAGCATAAGTGTTGACGAAAATTTTCTTTCTGTATTTAATCAGGTTTGACCCTTTCCCACATACAGCAAATCTGCAGCAGACGACTTTGAAAATGTCTACTCATAAATATGGTAAATCCCTATAATTGTAGGTATTATTACTGGAAAAAGTTGAAAACATTGTGGCAAAGGGAATAGAGTTGAAAACACTGTGACAAAAGGAGAAATTGCTTATCATGAGCAGTTTCTCCCTTTGACACAATGTTTTCAAGTGTTGTCTGCTGCAGAGGCACCAAAGTGCGTCTGTAAGCGGGAAATTGTTAAAAACGTGATTGATATGTCACATGATTAAAGGCAATTATTAATGTGGGAGATACAAAGTTGAACCTTAACCCTTTCCCTCATATAGATGCTTTCCGACACCTACATCAGACGGCTTTTTGAAAACATAGTGACAAAAGAAGAAATTGCTCATAACGAGCAATTTCTCCTTTTGCCACAATGTTTTCCACTTTTGGTCATAGGTTATCCATTCAATTTTAGAGATTTTCTATTTTTTGACAAAATATGTTCAAAATCGTCTGCTGCAGAATTATTGTATGAGGGAAAGGATTAACCCTTTTCCACATTCAACACATCTGCAGCAGACTTCTTTGAAGACATTCTGTCAAAAATATGGAAATAATTTATAAATGATAGAGCAATTATTAAATAAAGTCGAAAACATAGTGGCAAAATGAGAAATTGCACATCATGAGCAATTTCTACTTTGGCAACTGCTGCAGAGATGGGTGTCTGTATGTGGGAAAGGATTAAGTTATAAGAGCGGTCAGTGTTTGGGTGCACAGTTTCAGGCAGGGCAGCAAACTGTCGTGTACTTTAATAGTATTGGTTTTGTAAACAGATTTTGGTAGACACTTTAACTAAATAGTCTGCTTTAACTCTTTGTGTAGTTTGTGTTAAACATTCTTAACCGCAATTACCTAGATCCTATTTAAATACATAGATCTACAACTGTTTTGTATTTAGCCATTTACATGATTTGATACTTTTAACCCTTTCCCACATACAACAAATCTGCAGCAGACGTCTTTGAAAACATACCCGCAAAAACCTGAAAAATCTCCATAAAAGATAGCTTAATTGTTAAATAAAGTTGAAAACATTGAGGCCAAAGGAGAAATTGCTCATTATGAGCAATTTCACCTTTGGCCACAATGTTTTCAAAATTCATCGGCTGCTATTGCATCAAAATGCATCTGCATGTGGGAAAGGGTTAAAGTAGTCTGCTTTGGATTGATTGACTGATTGTTTGGTATTTTACGCCACTTTCAACGATGTTTCAGTTATATCATGTCATTTCCTGGGTAAGTTATTGATACTCCTGGTCCTTTTATCCTGACACCAGCCAGTCGCTGTTAATGCTTACCCTGCAACCCTGAGAGCCAAGGAGAAATTTACCATTTTTTAAGACTTTGTCATGACCGGGCCGGGGATCGAACCCATGACCTTCCACATTGAGGTGAACACTCTACCACTACACCAGCCGAGCCCCGGTAGCTCAGTCGGTAGCAACGCGGGCTGTTAATCCAGGGGTTTTGAGTTTGAATCCCGGCTCGGCCAACTTTCTTTCTGACGATTGACAAAAGTCAATGCGACATGCGTCATTCATCTTCCACCAATGGGCTAAGTCTATGTGGAAAAGCAGCCAGTTGCTTGGGAAGTTTGTTGTGTGGAGTACTGGTGTGAGAAAACCAGGAAATGCATGAGTAGGTGAACTAGCCGCCGTGATATAACTGAGAAATTGTTAAAAATGGCGTTAAACCCCAATCAATCAACCACTATATCATCGAGGCAATCAAAGGTATGCAGAGAAAAAGAAATGGAAGTATAACAATTTTGATGCAAAATTTAAAAAAATAATATGTAAAAGATGAAATTGCTCAAGATGAACAACCTACTTCTCCTTTTCCCTGTTTTCATAAGTTTTCTACTGCTCAGGTCTGAAATGTTGTTTGTATCAGAGGGTTGAATGTTTATCAGACATCCTCATAATGAAGGAATGTGTGGATACAGTGCAATTATGTTATAAGGTATTATACAGTGCAATGCCTTAAAAAGTCATATAACTTCCATCCTCTCATAAAGTCACAATAACTGTCAGTCAGTTAACATTTCTTCATGTCTATATAGCATTTTAATAATAACGTGTTTTTTTGTTATGCATTAAATAAGCAATCTTAAAGATTATTAAAAAGACAAAATTATTTGTTTGGGTGTAGAATCAAGATACATTTAAACCCTTTCCATCATACAACAAATCTGCAGTGGACAACATCAAAAACATATTGGTAAAAAATTGTGAAAAATCTCCATAAATAATTAATTAATGGGTTTATTAATTAAATAGAGTTGAAAACATTGTTGCAAAGTGAGTGCTTGCTCAATATGTCTTCAAAAGTCGTCTGCTGCAGAGGCCACAAAATGCATCTATATGTGGGAAAGGGAAAAAGTGAGTGAGAACCAGAATTGAAATTATTTTCGCTCATTTTGTGTTGACAAATAGAAATATATCTCTAAATAACTTGTTGAGTTATTGTGATCGCCCTATCTCTGGCATGCGTTGTGCGTCCGTCAACATCTTCTCCTCAGTAACCAGTGGGTCAATTGGGGTGAAACTTCACAGAAAGCATCCTCTGAATGACCTCACCAGATTTCCTCCAAATTTTTGGGATCCATGCAGAATTCTGGTTTCCATGGCAAACAAACGAAAAAAAAAAATCTATCTTCTCCCAAACTGGTTGGCCAATTTTCTAATAATTTTGTAGAAATGTTCCTTGGATGTGAATTTGAGATGCCATTGTTATTGCTAAAAAAAACATGGCTGCCAAAACGGCAGGGCAAATCACTTTGCATAATTCAGGTGAGCGATTCCAGGGCCACCGTGGCCCTTTTGTTTCATTCTTTAACCCTTTCCCTCATACGACAATTCTGCAGCAGACGACTTTGAACATATTTTGTCAAAAAATAGAAAATCTCTATAATTGAATGGATAACCTATGGTCAAAAGTGGAAAACATTGTGTCAAAAGGAGAAATTGCTCGTTTTGAACAATTTTTTCTTTTGTCACTATGTTTTCAAAAAGCCGTCTGCTGCAGAGGCATCAGAAAGAGTCTATATGAGGGAAAGGGTTAACTTACTGACACAGTAATGTAGAGTTAAGAATCCCTTACGTGGAGCTGGAGACTGTGGTTCGATCCCTGGTCAAATCATACCATTAAGACTTTCCCTCATACGACAATTCTGCAGCAGACGACTTTGAACGTATTTTGTCAAAACATAGAAAATCTCCATAATTGAATGGATAACCTATGACAAAAAGTGCAAAACATTGTGGCAAAAGGAGAAATTGCACATTTTGTGCAATTTCTTCTTTTGTCACTATGTTTTCAAAAAGCCGTCTGCTGCAGAGGCAGAAAGGGTTAAGACTTTCAAAAATGTTAGAAATTCCGTCGCTCCAAGATAGTCGGAATAGCATTATGATAGTTTACCCCCGGATTCGCAATTATGATATAACTGTAAAAAAGAAAATGTTGAACGCAAAAAAACACTTTCAAACTAACAAACCTTTCTAATGGCATATAGGATTATAGCGATTGTTTAACCCTTTCCCACATAGAACAAATCTGCAGCAGACGACTTCGAAAGTGTTTTGTCAAAAAATAGAAAATCTCTATAATTGAGTGGATAACCTATGACTAAAAGTGGAAAACATTGTGGCAAAAGGAGAAATTGCTTATTTTGAGCAATTTCTTCTTTTGTCACTATGTTTTCAAAAAGCTGTCTGCTGCAGAGGCGTTAGAAAGCGTCTATATGAGGGAAAGGGTTAAAGCTTTTAGTGAAGTTAATTTAGTTATTTCTCAATAATCCACTAAAAGGATGCAATAATGAGACATCATTCTGTGTAGATTGATTGAACGTAGCCATGCAATACAAAGTACTTTTATCTCCCACATAAAGATGCTTTCTGACACCTCTGCAGCAGACGACTTTTGTAAAAACCATTGTGACAGAAGGAGAAATTGCTTAGAGCGAGCAATTTCTCCATTTGCCTCAATGTTTTCAACTTCATTCAATAAGTTAGCTTAAATTTTAACAGTTGTTCTATATTTTTACCAAGATATTTTCAAAGTCGTCTGCTGCAATTTTTCTGTATGTGGGAAAGGGTTTATAGTGTGCTGTATACAGATTTCCTGATGGCAGATTATTTTCTAAATGTCATCCAGTGTAGGTCTGGCTGTCTGTTGGACAGAGGAATTAATTAACTGCCACATTTAACACTAGAATGGAGTGCTCCGCGGAGCATGTGTGTCACCTGCTCCTGCTCATTGAAAGTGTGACGGACAGAGGCTGGACAAAAAAAAGTAATCCCTATAACTGCCTACCATGCTACGCAGGCTGACACAAAAAGGGTCTTGTATAACCTTTTCTCTGATACAGCTAATTTGTAATTAACAAATTTTGAAAAAAGACAGTAGGAAAAGGAGAAGTCACTCAAAACAAGCAATTTCTCCTTGTTTCACAATGTTTTCAACTCTACAATTACTTTACTACAACTGTGATGTTTAAACGTTTTCCTCTGGTCTTTTTTAAAGTGAACAACTGTTGATTGACCATATCTGGTAAATAACCAAAAGTAATTTCAGATGCCTCAAATTATTTATTGGTGTTCAGGGCCTTTTTTCACAATATTTCAAAGCAGCCAGTTTACCTACTGCATGGTGTGTTTCATAGCTTTCTTGCACCTGGTCTTTACACGAGAAAATGTGAAATCATTTTTATCACATATAGTTACTTTCTGACACCTTTGCAGCAAATGACTTCTGAAAACATTTATCCTTTTGCCACACTGTTTTCAACTCTTTTCAATAATAATACTTTCATTTACAAAGATTTTCCACATTTAAATTGAGATATTTTGAAAGTCGTCTTCTGCCGATTTCTTGTATGTGGGAAATAAACTATTGTTTTCTCTGACTTTAATCAGTACATGTAGCCTTGTCTATGTATAACTGTGCAGGGGCGCTTTGTGATCTGGATCTGTTTTAAGACTTTCCCACATAAAGACACATTTTGACGCATCTACAGCAGACGACTTTTGAAAATATTATGACAAAAGGAGAAATTGCTTCAAACAAGCAAATTCACCTTTTGTCACAATGTCTTGAACTTTTTTTTAGTAACTAGATCTTCATATGAAGAGATTTTCAAAATCTTGAGTACCTGTAAATGGTTTCAATGTCATCTGCTGCAGATTTGATGAATGTGGGAAAGGGTGCAGGGGCCCCGCATGATCTAGATAATTTATGTTGTTAATGCCATCTGGTTGGTGATATCCTGCAGCGCCGCTCATCATAAGCAGATCCTCTGCAGGAGATGATATTTGAAACCATTGTGGGAAAAGTAGAAATTGCTCAAGATTATTAGCGTTTCCTTTTATTTTTACTCAAATGTTTTCAATGTTAGATAAAAATCATATTTTCAAATTTCCAATATGTTACTTACTCGTGTGTTTTTCAATACAGACATATTTTCAAATATCATATCATTGCAGGTGAATGGCATCAAGCGTGTGCTGTATGTAAATGTACAGTAAAGTTATTATAATTTTAACCCTTTCCCTCATACGACAATTCTGCAGCAGATGACATTGAACATATTTAGTCAAAAACTAAAAAATCTCTTTTATTGAATGAATAACCTATGACAAAAAGTGGAAAACATTGTGGCAAAAGGAGAAATTGCTTGTTTTGAACAATTTATCCTTTTGTCACTATGTTTTCAAAAAGCGGTCTGCTGCAGAGGCGTCAGAAAGCGTCTATATGAGGGAAAGGGTTAATGGGCCTGAAAGGCCTCATTTCAATAAAATTTTGTCTTGTCATTGACAGGACTTATATTTGAGTTTCACTTAACCCTATCCAACATGCAACAACTCTGCAGCAGACGACCTTGAAATTATAGCTGCGAAAAAGTTTGAAAACTTCCTTTAAATGTAATTATTAATAATTGAATAGAGTTGAAAACATTGTGTCAAAAGGAGAAATTGCTCCCCCGATTAGAAATGCATTTCTGCATTACGTCACCTAGTGTGTCACATGAGTATGAAATTTGAAATAATACAACAAATCTGCAGCAGAAAACTTTGAAAACATCAAACTTGTGGAAAATCTTTGAAAATGAAAGAATTTTAATTCTATAGAATTGAAAACATTATGACAAAAGAAGAATTTGCTCATCATGAGCAATTTCTTTTTTTGCCACAATGTTTTCAAAAGTCGTCTTCTGCAGAATGCCTCAAAATGCGTCTGTTAGTGGGATATGGTTAACAAATAACCAAAGAGGTACTCTGGTATTTGTAAAGTCAAAAATAAATGAGCCATGTTTCACGGAAACCAACAACCATCAGCGGTACTGGCAGTAATGGTATTTGTGATTAACCCTTTCCCTCATACGACAATTCTGCAGCAGACGACTTTGAACATATTTTGTCAAAAAATAGAAAATCTCTTTTATTGAATGAATAACCTATGACTAAAAGTGGAAAACATTGTTGAGCAATTTCTTCTTTTGTCACTATGTTTTCAAAAAGACGTCTGCTGCAGAGGCGTCAGAAAGCGTCTATATGAGGGAAAGGGTTAAATCACAGACATTATATCATAACCATTCTCCAGTGACTTCCAGGATTTCAGATAGGCACAGACTGCATAAAGTCACAAGCTGATCTAGATCGTCACTGGTTTGCTAAGTCCCAAAGGGTGGCTTTTCATATGCTATGCCGCGGACTTTAGCAGAAAGCCTCAAAATGGGAGTTAGTTAATATCCTCCGCTGACTCAGTTATAATGATTTATCTGTGATTTTATTGCCTTCAATTTACAGTGAAATGTATAGGCTGACATTCCTTTGTTCTAGGAATTCAGAATTATGCAATGAATGGAATGGGAATTTAGAAACTCAATCGTCTGAAAAATCCTTCCATTTGCAAACGTGAATTTTTATCCTATTGGAATAATATTTAATTGACATGAATTTTTATCCTATTCGAATTATATTTAATTGACAGGGTTTTCAATGTCGTTTTATAAATGTTTTACAAGATATTTATTCATTCAGTCATTTTTGTTTTCAGTTAATAATTGTATAAAGTCTAAGTTTGGCATATCATGTAAATATGCATTAATTGCAGGCTTTAAGTTCTGGATTTATTGATCAATTTCTATGATTGCTTTAAACATAAACACAACTTAACCCTTTTCCATCCATAAACACATTTTGACGCATTTGCAGCAGACGACTTTTGAAAACATCGTGACAAAAGAAGAAATTGCTCAAAATGAGCAATTTCTCCTTTTGCCACAATGTTTTCAACTTTTTTCAGTAATTTTACCTTCATTGATAGAGATTTTGCGTATATATTTTCAAAGTCGTCTGCTTCAGATTTGTCATGTGGGGGAAAGACTTAAAGACCCTTTCCCACTTATTGACAAACCTGCATAGGACAACTTTAAAAAACATCTTTAGGAAAATATGCAAAATCTCTACTAACGAAAGTATAATTATTGAATAGAATCGAAAACATTGTGGCAAGATGAAGAATATTTATTGCTCATTGTGAATATTTTCCCGTTTTACCACAATGTTTTCAAGAGCCGTCTACTGCAGATGCATCAAAATCCATCTACTATTGGGTTAAATTAGCTTTTAAAAAAAAGTGGAATGTCATTGCCTTGTGTATAAACCATAGCCTCAGACAAGTCTACTAATTTGCATGACCTGTTCAGAATCATTACTTTTTGCCTGAGAAAGATCTCGATGCTTTGTCTATGCTGAGTGCTGGACTAAGATTTTTTTTATCTTAACCCTTTCCCACATACAACAATTATGCGTCAAAATGTATCTACAGAAGGGAAAGGGTTAATTTGTTAAACCTAAAGATAAAAACTCTTTAGAAAATTATAGATTACTGATGCTAATATAAAGAATATGCACAAATGATAAATCTAAATGGCAATTTACAGTAAGTAATGTTTATAGGCTTAATACCTGCTATAATTGGGATTTTCAGATTTATTGTCTATTAATTTAGATACAGAGATGAAAATCTTGTGAAAAAAGCACACAATACTTCTATAAAGTCGTCTGCTGCGGAGGAATTTAAGATTGTCTATTGAATTGGAAAGCTCTACAACAAAAAGATTGACCAAATATTTCACAGCTTTAGGAAGGGTTATCAAGGACAGCTCGTACAAGCAGGAATTTCAGAGGATAAATTGGTCACGAATTCCGAGAATTTGTCAAGAATATTGGAATCCAATTATCTGTCGGCTTAAATTGATGTGTTAGAAATTTAAACCAATTTGCTGTTATTGAACATTTTCCGCTGCTTTATCTCCAAAGTTCTGAAATTATAAAAATTGTTGTTTTTTGTGTCAGGGTTTGATTGATTGATTGTTGTTTAAGGCCGTTTTCAACAATATTTCATTCATATCACCGCGGTCAGTTCACCTACTCATGTGTTTCATGGTTTTGTGACACCAGTTCTCCACACAACAGCCTTTCCAAGCAACCAGCTGCTTTTTAGCTCGACTATTCAAAGAATAAGGGGAGCTATTGTAGTCGCGTCGCCGTTGGTTAAAGTTTTTGTGCAAGCTAGCATTTACCCTTATAACTTACATACGCTTAGGTCAATGATATTCAAACTTTGTATGGACATTCTTCATAGCAAGTTGGTGATGCCTATAAACTTTGGAGTCAGTAGGTCAAAGGTCAAGGTCACTGTGACCTTCTATTTGGAAACAGTTCATGGTTAAAGTTTTCGTGCAAGCTAGCATTTACCCTTATAACTAACATACACTTAGGCCTGTGATCTTCAAGTTGGTTTTGACTAGAGAGTTTGGAGTTACTAGGTCAAAGGTCAAGGTCACTATGACCTTTCTGTAAAGAAACAGTTAATAGTTAAAGTGTTTGTGAAAGCTAGCATTTACCCTTATAACTTACATACACCTAGGCCTATGATCTTCAAACTTGGTATGGACCTACATCATATCAATTTGGTGATGCCTAGAGAGTTTTGAGTCAATAGGTCAAAGGTCAAGTTCACTGTGACCTTCAATACAGAAACATATTCCATGCTTTAAAACTACTGATTGCTTAGGCCTATGACCCTGAAACTTAGTTTGGGTAATGGTCATGATCAGCACTTGACTCAAACAGGTCATGGGATCATAAGGTCGAAGGTCAAGGTCACTTAAAACTAGTTGCATATGGTGCAAATTGTTGCCCTATGGTTAAAGGTTTGCGTGCAACTACATTAAGAGTCCATATCTTAGTAACTACTTGATGCATTCCATTGAAACATTATACAACCCTTCCCAACCATCACACCTATGAAAATAATCAAGTTAAATAACTCTATCCTGCATATAATGCAAATTATCACCCTTTAAGACATTGTGGTTAATGTTTAGCATGCAACTACATTAGAGTCCATTATCTCAGTAATCAAATAAGCGGTGGAATAGTCGAGCATGCTGTCCTCCGACAGCTCTTGTTCTCCGAAAGCTCTTGTTCTCATAGACTGTTAGCCCATTGGTGGAAGACGAATGACGCTTAATGTCACAGTGACTTTTGCATTATGTGTCAGGGACACATTATATGAATCCCTTCTCCAATGTCTGAATATCATGCATACTGCAGGCAACACATGTATTCCTTCGAATAGAAGAAACTCGTTTTGACCCTTTCCCACATACAAAAAATCTGCAGCAGACGACTATGAGAACAGTCTATATCTCTATTAATGAAAGTTTAATTAGTGAAAAAAGTCGGAAACATTGTGGCAAATAGTGAAATTGCTCATTTTGACCAATTTCTCCTTTTGTCACAATGTTTTCAAAAGTCATCTGCTGCAGATGTGTCAGAATGTGTCTACTAGTGGGAAAAGGTTATTTTAATAATCTTTTGAGAAATTGTTCTGTGATAAAGTGTTCATTTTAAAGAAAGAGTAGAAAATCCGTTGTCAATATTTTATCACATTTTTCAATGGTCAAATTTATCCGCGTTAACCCTTTCCCTCATAACCCTTTCTGATGCCTCTGCAGCAGAAGGCTTTTTGAAAACATAGTGACAAAAGAAGAAATTGCTCAAAACAAGCAATTTCTTCTTTTGCCACAATGTTTTCCACTTTTAGTCATAGGTTATCCATTCAATTATAGAGATTTTCTATTTTTTGACAAAATATATTCAAAGTCGTCTGCTGCAGAATTGTTGTATGAAGGACTGTTATATTTTAAATTTCATTCTGATAAGTTATCAATAAAATGAAAAGTACATACATGTCAGACAGCCTCTTATACCTTTTACCCATACAGGTTTACATACTTTTTTGGCAAATAAATCAGGATTTTTTAAGGAAACGGTGTGGCAGTTGACTTTGTTGTACATAGAGCATAAATCCCTTCCCTTATTTTCTAATTTTAGAATTGACTGCTTTCATAGCATCAAAAGGAAAAATGCAGAATTTGAAAAATTTGCTGTTATTAAAAATGTTCCACTGCTTTTCTGAAATTATAAAAATTGTTGTTTTTTGTGTCAGGGTTTGATTGATTGGGGTTGAATGCCGTTTTCAAAAAAAATTCAGTCATATCACCGCGGCCTGTTCACCTACTCATATGTTTCCTGGCTATCTCATGCCAGTACTTCACATAACAGTCATTCAAAGCAACTGGCTGCTTTTCCAGATAGACTGTTAGCCCATTGGAGGAAGACGAATGACGCATGTCACAGTGACTTTTGCATTATGTGTCAGAGATTCATGATATGAATGATTATGAATCCCTTTTTCAATGTTTGACTATCATGCATACTGCAGGCAACACATGTGTCCCTTCGAACAGTAGAAATACGTTTTAACCCCCCTTTCCCACATACAACAAATCTGCAGCAGACGACTTTGAACGTATTTTATCAAAAAATAGAAAAATCTTCATAATTTAATGGATAACCTATGATAAAAAGTGGAAAACATTGTGGCAAAAGGAGAAATTGCACGTTTTGTGCAATTTCTTCTTTTGACACTATGGTTTCAAAAAGCCGTCTGCTGCCTATGAAAACAATGAAAACAGTCTCGCAAAAACATGAAAAATCTCTATTTATGAAAGTTGACTGCTGCAGAAGGGTCAGAATGCGTCAAGGTTATTTTAATAATCTTTTGAGAAATTGTTCTGTGGTAAAACATTCATTTTAAAGAAAGAGTAGAAAAGCGTTGTCAATATTTTATCACATTTTTCAATGGTTAAATTTATCTGCGTTAAGGACTGTTAAATTTTAAATTCATTCGGATAAGTTATCAATAAAATGAAAAGTACTTACATGTCAACAGCCTCTTATACCTTTTACCCAGACAGGTTTACAATGGGATATCTGGGAATTCTCAATAACAAGCTAGAATTCCTTTACAATAGACCTCCTTTTTTTGGCAAATACATTGGTTTTTAGGAAACAGTTTGGCAGTTGACTTTATTGTACATATAGCATAAATCCCTTCCCTTATTTTCTAATTTTAGAGTTGACTGCTTTCATTATAAGCATCAAAAGGAAAAGTGCAGTATTTGAAAATTAGAATGGAAATTTAGAGAATTAGAATGTAAAATGTAAAAATTGCTACCCTTGAACAATGAGCATTTTCTCCTAAAAGTAAAAGTGTTGACCAAATTAAGTTATGTTGCAGACTGAGTTCACAGTGAAGAGTGTTTTTATGATACAAAGATAAATGTGATTATAAAATATGATAATAACCGTAAACCCTTTCCCACCTATAGACGCATTTTGACACATCTGCATCAGACGACTTTTGATGTGTCTGCAGCAGATGACTTTTGAAAACATGGTGACAAAAAGGAGAAATTGCTCGAAAAACAAGCAATTTCTCCTTTTGTCACATGATGTTTTTAGCTCTATTCAATTATTGTAATTTCATTTAACCCTTTCCCTCATACGACAATTCTGCAGCAGACGACTTTGAACGTCTTTTGTCAAAGCATAGAAAATCTCCATAATTGAATGGATAACCTATGATGAAAAGTGGAAAACATTGTGACAAAAGGAGAAATTGCACGTTTTGTGCAATTTCTTTTTTTGTCACTATGTTTTCAAAAAGCCGTCTGCTGCAGAGGTGTCAGAAAGCGTCTATATGAGGGAAAGGGTTAACAGGATGAATAAATTTATAAAAAACCTTTCAGTTTCACCGAGGGTTTATAATGGCCGATGAGATTTGAAATCATTGTGGAAGAGAATTTTCTTATTTTCCTCATAATTATTAACCTAATATCTGAATTTAGCATGTATGTTTTGTCTGTTTTTTAAAACCACTAAGATTTTACCGCATTTTGACAATTTTTGAATATAAAACTTTTATAGAATCTATCTCAGCAGCAGAAGACTTTTGCAAATATTGTTGGAATGAGGAATTGTCCAAAACAAGCAATAAGCAATGTCTCCGTTATTTTAATATAAAACTTTCAATTTTTCATTAACAAATCTGCAGCAGACAACTTTGAAAGTATCTAGGTAAAAACATGGAAATTCTTTATTAAGGAAAGTATTATCATGGAAAAGAGTAAAAACCATTGTGGCTAAAGGAGAAATTTTTCCACAATGTTTTCAAAAGCCGTCTGCTACAGATGTTTCAAAATATGTCTGCAGGTGGGAAAGCGTTAATTCAATTTTATCCTCAAATATTTAATACCATAAGCAGATGACTGAAAGTATCACATGAGGTTTAACCCTTTCCCTCATACGACAACTCTGCAGCAGACGTCTTTGCACAAATTTTGTTTAAAAATGAAAAATCTCTATAATTGAATGGGATAACCTATGACTAAAAGGTGGAAAACATTGTGGCAAAAGGAGAAATTGCTCGTTTTAAGCAATTTCTTCTTTTGTCACAATGTTTTCAAAAAGCCGTCTGCTGCAGAGGCGTCAGAAAGCGTCTATATGAGGGAAAGGTTTAAAGTTTAATGTTTTGAATTGGGAAGAGATTTGTTATGTCATTTTAGATAATATACAGATTAGTTATCATAACAATGTTAACTCTTTCCCACATACAACAATATAGTATCCCTTTCCCTCATACGACAATTCTGCAGCAGACGACTTTGAACATACTTTGTCAAAAAATAGAAAATCTCTATAATTGAATGGATAACCTATGACTAAAAGTGGAAAACATTATGGCAAAGGAGAAATTGCTTGTTTTGAGCAATTTCTTCTTTTATCGCTGTTTTCAAAAAGCCGTCTGCTGCAGAACTGCGACCAGAATGTTCTCTTCCAATGGGTGGTCTTTAAACACAGGTTGGACTGTATTATTTGTGCTTAACCCTTTCCCTCAAACGACAATTTGCAGCAGACGACTTTGAACATATTTAGTCAAAACATAGAAAATCTCCATAATTGAATGGATAACCCATGACTAAAAGTGGAAAACATTGTGGCAAAAGGAGAAATTGCACGTTTTGTGCAATTTCTTCTTTTGTCACTATGTTTTCAAAAAGCCATCTGCTGCAGAGGCGTCAGAAAGCGTCTATATGAGGGAAAGGGGTATTATGCAGCAGACGACTTTGGAAATATCTTCTCAAGATATGGGAAAAATTCTAGAAATGAAGGTATAATTATTAAAATAGATTTGAAAACATTTTGGCAGAAGATGAAATTGCTCGTTTCGAACAATTTCTTTCTTTATTAGAATTTTTTAAAAAGTCGTCTGCAGCAGAGGCGTCTGAAAGCGTCTTTATGTGGGAAAGGGCTAACCCAGTCCCTGATATAAATTATGTTTGAGGCTTCTGCAGGAGAAAACAATTATTTATTTCTTATACAATGTTTTTCCTCTGTATCAAACTTTTACTTCCAATAACCAAACATTTTTTGCTCCACTAGTCGAGCTTACGTCATGGTGAATTGTCTATTAGTATGTGCTTTTGTGTGTGAACTTTTGGTTTGAACAACTTCTCATCTGTAACCACTTGGCCAATTGGAAAGAAACTTCATAGGTAGCATCGTCTCAATGCCCTCTCCTAAATTCCCTCTTTGGATCAATGCAAAATTCTGGTTTCCTTGGCAACTGAAAGATTTGTTTTCCTCCCAATTTGGTTGGCCAATTTTCAAATAATATTGTGACGTCTCTTTCAGATTCCTTAGAGCAATGTTGATTGGTGATAAAACATGGCTGCCACGTGAAAAAGCTCTAGTGATTACACTTTATATAGGGACACCCCACATAGACCACAAATTTTAAAATATATATATTTTTTTAAAATTGGTAATTAACCCTTTCCAACATACAACAAATCTGCAGCAGACGACTTTGAAAATGTGTAGGCAAAAGCACAGAAAATCCCTTTTAAATAAAAGAACAATAATGGAATAGAGTTGAAAACAATTTTGGTGAGCAATTTCTCCTTTGACACGATGTTTTCAAGATTCGTCTGCTGCAGAGGCATCAGAAAGCGTATATATGAAGGAAAAGTTTAAATGAATACAAAGGTGTTTCAAGCCTTTATTTACACATTCACCTTCTGGCAAGGGGATCTCAATTCAATGAATCAACTTGTTCTCAAGTGTTTCCAGACAACTCTTAAACTATGATGTCAGATTAACCCTTTCCCACATACAACAAATCTACAGCAAACAACTTAGAAAATATTTAATAAAATATTTTGAAACTCTCTTTAAAAATGATTATTGAATAAAGTTGAAAAAATTTTGCAAGAGTGGAAATTGCAGATCATAACGATTTCAAAAGTCCTCTGCTGCAGAGACCTCAGAAAGTGTATTTGGGAACATGTTAATGGTTAATCCATGATAATCAGCTATTGATAACCAGTAACATTAACCCTTTCCCTCATACAACAATTCTGAAGCAGACGACTTTGAACATATTTTGTCAAAACATAGAAAAGCTCCATAATTGAATGGATAACCTATGACTAAAAGTGGAAAACATTGAGGCAAAAGGAGAAATTGCACGTTTTGTGCAATTTTTTCTTTTGTCACTATGTTTTCAAAAAGCCGTCTGCTGCAGAGACGTCAGAAAGCGTCTATATGAGGGAAAGGCATTTTGAAGCATCTGAAGCAAACAACTTTTGAAAACATTGGAGAAATCTTTTTGCCACAATATTTTCAATACCTTTCAATGACTATACATGTACTAACTTTATAGAGATTTTCTATAATTTGTAGACTAAATAATGTTTTCCAAACTTTTAGCACTCAATGTTCTTATCCCATTACCTAATGCATTGACAGCATTAGACAATTTTTTGAAAACATAAAGTGTAAATGCGAGCAATTCCTCCATGAAATACAAATTGAATAATAATTAAAGGACTGCTGATTGAAACATCTTTAGGAATAATTTTACTGACTAATCTGATTTAATGACCGAAAAAAGGAGAATGTTTTTATGCCTTTTCCCAAGGCTTATCTTAAATATTACCTGCACTCTCTAAGAAAATACTTTATATGCATTTTCTTGTTTTAACCCTTTCCTACATACATACACTTTCTGATGCATCTGTAGCAGGCATGTTTTGAAAACATTGTGGCAAAAGGAGAAATTTCTCATAATGAGCAATTTCTCCTTTTGACAAAATGTTTTTAACTCCTCTGAATAATTGTAATTTCATTTAGAGAGATTTCACATATTTTTGCCTTGATGTTTTCAAAGTTGTCTACTGCAAGTTTGTTGTATGTGGGAAAGGTATAAGACATTTTGAATTTGAACATTCTAAAGATGGCAGAGGTTTTCAAAAGTGGTGTGTTATGGTTGGAAATCCCTATTGGATGCTCAAACTTAGTCTTCATAAACCATTTGATTTTGTTTGATTGATAATTAAGAGAGATATTGTGGGAAAAGATATTTTTTCTTTTCCTGTCCGCTAGATGGCAGACTATTTAATGGATCAAGAGTTGGTTGATACATTTGAGCAATGCGACACATAAAAGGACTTTTGGAGGTTTTTAAAATTAACGACAATTACGATCCCCAAAGTGATTACATGTATGTCAGGTAGGTCTTCTGAGTCTGGCTAGATGGCGAGCAGGCAAGATCCTGATCAGACTACATGGAGATGCATGCTCATTTGGTTCTTTGCTAGTCACTTAAAGTCAAAAAGGGTTGCTTTTCCTATGACGCTGCCCATTTACCTTCCTTTGACAGTAATGTCTTTTTTATCAGCCACTATTAATCTTTCTGTTTTGCAAGCATAAAAGAAAATTGGGGTTCAATTTTTCATTGATAAGTCTGTTGTGACCTTGCGACGAGGAAAACTCATTCTTTCAAGTTATTATAGTCATAATTACTGGTTATTTGTAATGGAAAAATGTAATGGGGGCTATCATTGACGTCTTCATTCAGTATGACAGATCTGAAGCATGATAATCTATTGAGTTTAATGTCAATACAATGATAATAAGAGGCCACAATTTGAACCTTTTAATCCCTCTTTTTACCCCTTTCCCACATTTTAGACGCTTTCTGACGCCTTTGCTGCAGACGACTTTTGAAAACATTGCGACAAAAGAAGAAATTGCTCAAAATGCGCAATTTCTCCTTTAGTCACAATGTTTTCAACTCTATTCAATAATTATGATTTTATATATAGAAAGCTTCCATACTTATATATGCCAATATGTTTTTCAAAGTTGTCTGCTGCAAATTATCTGTTTGAGGGAAAGGGTTACTAACAAACTTGGGTCTTATCCCTTTCACTCACATAACAAATCGGCAGAAAAAGGACTTCAGAAATATATCTGCAAAAATATGGAATACCTTTAAAAATGATGTTAAATTCATGAGTTTTTGTCAAAAATGCATTTACCAGTCAAAAAGGGTTTTAGAAATCCTTGAATGTTGGGTTTTATAAGGAAGTTTTGATGTTAAATGATTTTTGTCCTTTCCGTGTTATTAAAAAAGTAGCTAAGACTTTTGATATTCCTGTCAGAAGCAGATGACTTTTGAAAAGCTTTGTCAGAAAAGGATCTGATTACTAGATTTTTTTCAAATGAATCTTAAAACGACATTATTATCAGATCAACTTTTTTTCTGGCAAATTATGTTGAATGAGTAGTTAATGAGTTTTATTATATACCTGCACATGTTCTGGTGCAAATCTATGCTGATTGTCACGATACAACACAAAAAGTTAATATAAATACATAAAACTGCAAAACCCTTCAACTGACCTCTCTAGAAGCCAAAGCACCTCGGTGGTGTAGTGGTAGAGCGTCTGCCTAAGGTGTGGGAGGGCATTGGTAAGAATCCCAGCAGGGTCATACCAAAAACTTTTAAAATGGTAGTAATTACTGCCCTCCTTGGTGCTCAGGGTGGCGGAGTTAGTATTACTACTGACTGGCTGGTGTCAGGATAGATGGACCAGTAGTTCTGGTTATTTACCCAGGAAAACGGCGTGATATAACTGGAAAATTGTTGAAAGCGGCGTAAAACCCCCAAACAATCAATTTAGAAGCCAAGTTGCCAGACTGTATACAACCCAATCAATTAATTAATTTGTATACACAACAGTACACTTGTGTATTGCCTGCCAGTTTACTAGGTGCCTTCCTCATAATTGACCATGTCCATTAACCCTTTCCCACATACAGCAAATCTGCAGCAGACGACTTTGAAGTCATATTGGTAAAAACAATATAAACATTCTCCATGAATTAGGGTGTGATTATTAATATAAAGTTGAAAACATTGTGGCAAAAGGAGAAATTGCTCATTATGTGCAATTTCCCATTTTGCCACAATGTTTTCAAAAGTCGTCTGCTGCAGAGGCATCAGAAAGCGTCTGTAATAATAGGGTTAATAATAATGATGTCACTATTCACACTCTCTTGACCTTAAATTTGTCTTGCAAGATATCAAATTTTCCAAGCACCTTGTAGTACAATACAAAGCAAGATATCACTACTGCAACATAATTTTCATTATTTACAATTTTTTAGTAGTTTAGAAAGTGTCATAATTATCAACTCTTTCAACTCTAGTCACTTACAGAACTTTTTTTGATAGAGATGTTCAATATTTTTGCCTCAATGTTTTCAAAGTCGTCTGCTACAGATTTATAGTATGTGGGAAATGGTTAAATAACAGTTTCCCACATATGACAAATCTGCAGCAGTAAACATTGAAAATATTTGGCAAATATATGGAAAATTTCTAGACATAAAATATTGATAATTTAATGGAGTTTAAAACATTGTGGCAAAAGTTTTCTGCTTCAGAAGTGTCAAAGTGTGTCTGCATGTGGGAAAGAAGTTAATCCTTTCCCTCATATGACAAACTTTGAACGTATTTTGTCAAAAAATAGAAAATCTCTGTAATTGAATGGATAACCTATGACTAAAAGTGGAAAACATTTTTGTAAAAAGAGAAACTGCTTGTTTAGAGCAATTTCTTCTTTTGTCACTATGTTTTCAAAAAGCCGTCTGCTGGAAAGGCCTCAGAAAACGTCTATATGAGGGAAAGGGTTACCTAGTATCAATATACAGGATAATCACCATACGTTTCTATATATTTGTATTTTCAGCCAAGACACAGGCGTGCCATGGAAGGCGTAATTCTGCTGGGATTGGTCGGTGTGGCCCTCGTCGCCTTCAGGGTCTACTTCATGGGAAACAAGCCGCCCGAATTTGCACCATCCGACAACCCGGCTTCAGATTCCGAGAGTTTCTTGACACGAACATTGACCTACCTACTTTTGCCATCCTTAAACATGTGGCTTTTAGCATGTCCAAGAATTCTTAGCTTTGATTGGTCGATGACTGCCATTCCATTGGTGGAAAGTGTTTCTGACTACAGAAATATATTCTCCTTGATTTTCTATTCAACTTTAATTTATTTCGCGTATTTGTCATTAGATTATATTCATCAACATTCCAAAGAAATGACACCGTACATGAATGGTCATGGTCATTCAAAGAACCATGGAAACCATTCAAGTTTGAAACCTTCTCCGAATAAATCCTCCAAGACATTCCAGCACCAGAACTCTGTTAATGAGGAACATTCCAAAAACAATGTTATTAGCAATATTTTTTATTCTTCACATTTATCATCACATTCCATTAATATCGTTATATTTTCTGCGGCAATAATAGTCCTGCCTTTCATTCCAGCAACAAATATATTTTTTTATGTGGGATTTGTGATAGCGGAGCGTGTTCTTTACATTCCAAGCATGGGCTTTTGCCTCTTAATTGGACATGGATCATTCCTTTTATACAAGAAATATGAACAAGAAAATGGTGGGAAATGGAAGAAGATGGCAGTAGTAGTTTCATTGGTGATCGTTATTCTGTTAAATTCTTTAAAAACATTCCATAGGAATTATGATTGGAAGACTGAAGAGAATTTATATTCATCTGGAATTGCTGTTAACCCAGCAAAAGGTAATTATTAACCCTTTCCATGATACAGATGACTATTAAAAACATAATTGGAAAAGGAGGAAATTCTCAATTAATTACTTTCTTTCTCACAGTGTTGTTAACCCTTACACACATACAAAAATTCTGCAGCAGACGACTTTGAAAACAAACTTGAAAAAAATTGGTAACTCCCTTTAAATGAAAGTACAATAATTGAATAAAGTTGAAAACATGGTGACAAAAGGAGAAATTGATCGTTTTGAGCAATTTCTTCTTTGTTGCCATGTTTTCATAAAGCGTCTATATCATGGAAAAGGGTTAACAAAAAATACATTTTTATGCCCCTACTATAAAATGGGGTTGAGGTGGGGGGGGGGGGGGGGGGGGGGGGGGGGGGGGGCACTATGTCTGTCAGTCACATGTGTTCACATACGTAACAACATCATAGCTCCTAAGCCCTTTCATTAGTTGGCGTATTTGTTTTCACACTTCATACAACCTAGGTCAAGAGCTTGGCCAGTTCACATTTTCATTGAATGAGGTTAAAGGTTACTTGAGGTTGCAGTGACTATAATATGTCAGTACAAAACAACCTCATTGCTCTAGCACTTTCATTTGTGGAGGGTAGCTTTTGAAAACATAGTGACAAAAGAAGAAATTGCTCAAAACGAGCAATTTCTCTTTTTGCCACAATGTTTTCCACTTTTAGTCATAGGTTATCCATTCAATTATAGAGATTTTTTTATTTTTCGACTTGAGGTTGCACTGACTTTAATATGTATGTGCAAAACAACCTCATTACTATAGCACTTTCATTTGTGGGGGGGGGGGGGGGGGGGGGGGGGGGTAGCTCATCATTCATGATTTATGTCTTATGTTTTCTAGTTTCCTCTATAATGTTTTCAAAGCAGTGGACTCCTGAATTAAAGTATCAGATACTCCTCCACTCTCTGTTAAATTGTTTCACGTAATCACAAAGTGCTGTCTGTTTTAAAAAACATATGTAACACTAAGCCAAATTTTATTTTATGGCAAATTGTCAGTCATGTGTCCATTCATGTATTTTTGGGGGGGCTCCAAATGACATCTCCTTAGTTACAATTGGGCCAAATTTTGGCTCAATATTGATACTATTAAACAAGAATTTTCTTTTTGGCCCTTTACTAGATTCCTTCATTTCACACATTTGATTGGTCCAAAAATGTTTTCAAAGGTTGTCTGGCCAAAGGCGCTAAATTTTTTGTCTGTATCAGGGAAATGGTTAACATCCCTTTTTAGCTCACCTGTGCACGAAGTGCTCAGGGTGAGTTATTGTGATCGCCCTATGTCCGGCGTCCGGCGTCCGTCGTCCGTCGTCCGTCAACATTTTCTCCTCTGTAACCGGTGGGTCAACTGGGATGAAACTTCACAGAAAGCATCCTCTCAATGTCCTCACCAGAATTCCTTAAAATTTTTGGGATCCATGCAGAATTCTGGTTTCCATGGCAACGAAATGAAAAAAACTTCAAAATTCTTAAAAAATCTTCTCCTCCGAAAGTGTCGGGCCGATTTTCAAATTATTTTGTAGAAATGATCCTTGGGTGACCCTCTATCAGATTCCTTCAAGCCATGTTGATTGGTCGAAAAACATGGCCGCCAGGGGGGGGGGGGGGGGGGGCTATTTTGCCTTATATGGCTATAGTGCAAACTTAAAAAATCTTCTCCTCCAAAAGTGTCAGGCCGATTTTCAAATAATTTTGTAGAAATGTTCCTTGGGTGACCCTCTATCAGATTCCTTCAAGCCATGTTGATTGGTTGAAAAACATGGCCGCCAGGGGGCGGGGCTATTTTGTCTTTTATGGTTATAGTGAAAACTTAAAAAATCTTCAACATTTTCTCCTCAGTAACCAGTGGGTCAATTAGGATGAAACTTCACAGAAAGCATCCTCTCAATGACCTCACCAGAATTCCTTCAAATTATTGGGATCCATGCAGAATTCTGGTTTCCATGGCAACGAAACGAAAAAAACTTCAAAATTCTTCTCCTCCCAAATTGGTTGGCAGATTTTGAACTTATTTTGTAGAAATGTTCCTTGGGTGACTCTCTATCAGATTCCTTGAAGCCATGTTGATTGGTCGAAAAACATGGCCGCAAGGGGGGGCGGGGCTTTTTTGCCTTATACGGCTATAGTGAAAACTTAAAAAATCTTCTCCTCCAAAAGTGTCAGGCTGATTTTCAAATAATTTATCAGATTCCTTTAAGCCATGTTGATTGGTCAAAAATTATGGCCGCCAGGGGGGGGGGGGGGGGGGGGGGGGCGGGGCTATTTTGCCTTATATAGCTATAGTGCAAACTTAAAAAATCTTCTTCTCCAAAAGTGTCAGGCCGATTTTCAAATAATTTTGTAGAAATGTTCCTTGGATGACCCTCTATCCGATTCCTTCAAGCCATGTTGATTGGTCAAAAAACATGGCCACAAGGGGTCGGGGATATTTTGCCTTTTATGGCTATAGTGAAAACTTAAAAAATCTTCTCCTCCAAAAGTGTCAGGCCGATTTTCAAATAATTTTGTAGAAATGTTCCTAGGGTGACCCTCTATCAGATTCCTTCAAGCCAAGTCGATTGGTCGGAAACTATGTCCGCCAGATGGCGGGGCTTATATAGCTAAAGTGAAAAAAAAAATCAGGTGAGCGATTCCAGGGCCATCATGGCCCTCTTGTTTATATTTCAGCATGGGGAAATTTAGCCAATATCTACAACAGCCAAGGAAAAACAAAAGTTGCAGAGAATGCTTATAGAAATGCTCTGAAATACAGACCTAATATGTCGGATGTCCACTATAATCTGTATGTATAAAAAGTATCTTACACTCTTACCCACATATAACAAAACTATAGTAGAAGACTTTTAAAAATATCTCTATAATTTGAAGTATAATTATTGAATAGTCTTGAAAACATTGTGGCCATAGAAAAAAGGATTCATCATGAGGAATTTTCCATTTAGATCACCTGAGCCGAAGGTTGTCTGTAGCAGCTGCTACTATACTATCACTTGGATGATCAATTTATGGCCATCTTGGCCCTTTTGTTTCAAAGGTCATCAGTTGCAGAGTCAAAATAAATGTGCAGGTGGGAAAGAATTAAGTGTTGTTTTACTGATGCCATTTTGTTGTCAAGTTCTGTTCCACCCTGACATCAGCCAGTGGACTTTAAGTCAAGGTCTTATACTGTCTATTCATGTAGTTTTCTAATTACTATCAAGCCCCCACGAGGCAAGCTATGCTGTCCTGTTATAACTGTGTTTTGACAGTCAAGTTGCGATTGCCCATTTTGTTTGGTTTCAAACATGGCTTCTCAACATTTTTTTCCAGACGACAGACAAAAGATTTTGTGACCAGCTTCTTTCATATTCTAACTGTTGTTTTGTATGAAGGAAGATCATTTAATGCTCAGGTTTCTTTAGTCTCTTATCAGATCTTTCTATGTGGAAAATTGCCAGTTGCCTTGGATGAAATTTATAGATCCGATATGCAAATTAGATGCAGTAGATGCCAATAAAAAAAAAATAGATATATTCTGTCCGGTACACACGATTGCCGAATGCGGTTTCTGCATCACAAACAAATGCAATGTGATGCATGAGAGCCTGGTAGTTTTTAACAATTAACTGTTGGATCGTTTGTGATGCATGACAATTGTTGTGCCTTAAACTACGATCTCTGATCTATGTATTTGTATTGAATACTAGTGTGAAAAAGCAAGGAAACACTTGGGTAAAGCAAACTTTAATGCATTTGGAATACTGGTAGAAAAGTTGTTAATTCAGAATCAATTAATCATAAACATAAACATATGATCGATAACTGATGGCATTTCATGTTTTAATATTTTTCCACATCCAACAAATCATCTTGGAAAAAATATAGAAATTCTTTTTAGTCCTTTCCTACAGACACTTTCTGACACCTCTGCAGCAGACACTTTTCGAAAGCATTGTGGCAAAATAAAAAAAAATATTTACAAAGTCGTCTGCTGAAGATATGTTTTCTATGGGAAAGGATTAAATGAGGATATAATCAATGAGAGTTGACACAAAATTGCCACAATGTCTTCAAAAGTTGTCAGCTGCAGATGTATCAAGTGTTAAATTGTGTATTACAGAGGAATATTGCTACAGAATCAGAAGAGAACAGAAGAAGCTCTGACGAGTTACAGGACTGCTATTCATTATAGACCGAATCTATCAAGTAAGCTTTTAAGTATCAGTATTTCCAGCTCACCTGTCCATCATGTGTCGTTAACAATTCCTTTAAACAACATCTCCTCTTAAACCACTGAGTCCTCTTTAAAATTTGTTCAAAGATATTAATTTGTATATAGGAAAAAAAATTGAAAATCTTCTTCTCTAAAAAAAAAAGCCATAAGCTGAGATATTTGGTGCGTAGCGTTATCTAGTGGTCCTTCCAAGATTTTTCAAAATTCGCTCTTGGGGTTTGTAGTTTGACATAGATAGATGTGGGAAATGGAGCTATACTAGCCATTAGGGATATTGTATTAGTCTACCAGACTGCAAAATGAGTTACTGTAGTTCACATTACAAATCATATTGCATAACTCAGGTGAGCCATCCAGGGCCATCATAGCCCTCTTGTTTTAAGCTTGCCTGAGCACAAAGTGCAAGTTGAGCTATTGTGATCACTCACCGTCCCTCATTGTCGTCTGTCTGTCCGTCTGTTAACATTTTCCTACAAACAACTTCTCATTAACCAATGAACCAGATTCAAAATAATTTCACAGGAATGTTTAAAATTCTTCAAAGAATTTAATTCCATGAAAAATGACAAAACTTTAAAAGTCTTTTCTTCCAAAAGTTCTTGCCTGATTCTCAAATTATTTTTGCACAAATGTTCCTGTAGGGATGCTAAGAAATTTCGGACAAGGAGAATATTTAGACCTGCCAGCGTGACCACATATTTTGATTTCTCTTTGTCCTTACTAAGTACATTAATTTAAGGTTATGACTTTTAAAACGTCCCTTTTACACTCTATATACATGTGTAAAAACAAAAGACAAAGGCCAGTATATAAATAAAATGTATGTACATTTTTATTTAAGCGAAATTCATACTGTATCTAGTCTAAACAGTAAAACTGAATTTGTTACCTGCCTCAGACGCTTTATTAGTTAGATAGTATGTTTAACCGGGAACCATAAACAAGAAAGGCTCGCAGTAAATGTAATCTGGTTCCTTACATGCTATCTGGCTGATTTCTAAATTATTTTGTAGAAATGTTCCTAAGGTGACCTTTTATTAGATTCCTTCAAGCCATGTTGATTGGTGGAAAAATGTGGCCACCAGAGGGCACAGCTGTTTTGCCTTATATGGCTATAGTAAAAACTTTAAAACTTTAATAATCTTCTCCTCCAAAAGTCTCTCTTTGTTTTCATAATCATTTTGTAGAAATGTTCCTTGAGTGCCCCTCTATCATATTCCTTTAAGCCATGTTGATTGATTGATTGAAAAACATGGCCACCAGAGGGTGGGGCTGTTTTGCCTTATATGGTTAAAGTGAAATCTTTTAATTTCAAAAATGTTTTCAACTCTTTCCAGTAACTCTACTTTTATATATAGAAATTTTCCTCATGGTACCAACATGTTTTCAAAGTCATCTGCTGCAGATTTTGTATGTAGGAACGGGTTAAACCTCCCAAAGAAATTTAGATGAAGTACCTTGTTGCTCCGATGTCTGTTTGTCTATGCGTTTTTAAATGTCATATTAAATTGATTGCCATTCTATTGTTTTATTTCAGTGGCTCATCTTAACCTGGCCATTCTACTTGCTCAGCTGGATCAGCACAAGGAAGCAGAGAAGGTACATCTCATGACTATCTAACACAATTTTTATCCCCCGCTTTTTCGAAGAAAAAAAGGGGGGTAATTAATTTCGGTTTGTCCACTGTCCGTCTGTCCGTCCGTCCGTCTGTCTGTCTGTCTGTCTGTCTGTCTGTCACACTTCGTTTCCGTGCAATAACTGCCACAAATGTGAACCTTTTTTTTTCAAACTTGGTAACAAGGTTAAATGCCTTAAGGGCTAGGCCAAGTTCGATCGTCACTTTCGGCGGACTTTATTTAGTGGAGTTATGGCCCCTTATTTAACACAAAATGTCGTTTCATGCTGTTTCCGTGCAATAACTGCCACAAATGTGAATTTTTTTTTTTCAAACTTGGTAACAAGGTTAAATGCCTTAAGGGCTAGGCCAAGTTCGATCGTCACTTTCGGCGGACTATATTTGGTGGAGTTATGGCCCCTTATTTAACAAAAAATGTTGTTTCTTGCTGTTTCCGTGCAATAACTGCCACAAATGTAAAACCGTTTTCTTTCAAACTTAGTAACAAGATTAAATGCCTTAAGGGCTATGCCAAGTTCGATCGTCACTTTCGGCGGACTTTATTTGGTGGAGTTATGGCCCTTTATTTAACAAAAAAAGTTGTTTCTTGCTGTTTCTGTGCAATAACTGCCACAAATGTGAACCGGTTTTTTTTCAAACTTGGTAACGAGGTTAAATGCCTTAAGGGCTAGGCCAAGTTCAATCGTCACTTTCGGCGGACTTTATTTAGTGGAGTTATGGCCCCTTATTTAACACAAAATGTTGTTTCATGCTGTTTCCGTGCAATAACTGCCACAAATGTGAATATTTTTTTTTCAAACTTGGTAACAAGGTTAAATGCCTTAAGGGCTAGGCCAAGTTCGATCGTCACTTTTGGTGGACTATATTTGATGGAGTTATGGCCCCTTATTTACGAAAAATGTCGTTTCTTGCTGTTTCCATGCAATAACTGCCACAATTGTGAACCGTTTTCTTTCAAACTTAGTAACAAGGTTGAATGCCTTAAGGGCTAGGCCAAGTTTGATCGTCACTTTCGGCGGACTTTATTTGGTGGAGTTATGGCCCTTTATTTAACAAAAAAAGTCGTTTCTTGCTGTTTCCGTGCAATAACTGCCACAAATGTGAACCGTTTGTTTTCAAACTTGGTTACAAGGTTAAATGCCTTAAGGGCTAGGCCAAGTTTGATCGTCACTTTCGGGGGACTTTATTCGGTGGAGTTATGAACCCTTATTCAACAAAAAATGTTGTTTCTTGCTGTTTCCGTGCAATAACTGCCACAATTGTGAACCGTTTTTTTTTCAAAATTGGTTACAAGGTTAAATGCCTTAAGGGCTAGGCCAAGTTCGATCGTCACTTTCGGTGGACTTTATTCGGAGTTATGGCCCCTTATTTAACAAAAAATGTTGTTTCTTGCTGTTTCCGTGCAATAACTGCCACAAATGTGAACCTTTTTTTTTTTCAAACTTGGTAACAAGGTTAAATGCCTTAAAGGCTAGGCCAAGTTCGATCGTCACTATCGGCGGACTTTATTCGGTGGAGTTATGGCCTTTTATTTAACAAAAAATGTTGTTTCTTGTTGTTTCTGTGCAATTACTGCCACAAATGTGAACCAGTTTTTTTCAAACTTGGTAACAAGGTTAAATGCCTTAAGGGCTAGGCCTAGTTCGATCGTCACTTTCGGTGGACTTTTTTCGGTGGAGTTTTGGTCCCTTAATTAACAAAAAAAGTCGTTTCTTGCTGTTTCAATGCAATAACTGCCACAAACTTGGCAAAGTTTGTTTTATTTACCTTTTAATACATGTTCAATAAAAAGTCTACTGACATGTTTAAACCTAACCTCAACATTTTCCTACAATATTTCCTGCAAGCGGGGAATATAAATTTCATGAATTTGCTTGTCTTAGTACATCTCTACCCCCTTTCCCACGCTTTCTGATGTATCTGCAGTAGATAACATTTGAAAACGATGTGGCAAAAGAGAGTTAGCTCATTTTGAGCAATTTTGAGCTCTACTGGCCATAGCCCAGAAGTGCTTATGCTGTGGTGTGGTGTCCGTTGTGCGTGCGTGTGTGCATCCGTAAACAATTGCTTGTGATCGAGATAGAGTCTTAAATTTGGATTGTATCTCAATCGAAATTATACAGTAGTTAGATATCCATGAGAGCTTGGTTCCTTTCGCAAACCAGCCAGATCCGCCCATGCAAGACTGGATTATGGCCCTTGAAATTGTCAAAATTGCTATAATAGAGCTTGTGAACACAATAGAGGCTCCATTTACTATCTGATCTTCACCAAACTTGGATAGTAGTTAAATATTGATGATAGCTTGGTTCCTTTCGAAAACCAGCCAGATGTGCCCTTGCATGACTGGATTATGGCCCTTGAAGTTGTCAAAATTGCTATAATACAGCTTGTGAAAGCGATAGTCTTCAATTTTGATTGTATCTCATCAAACTTATACTGTAGTTAGATATCCATGAGAGCTCGGTTCCTTTTGCTAACCAGCCAGATCCGAACATGCAGACTGGATTGTGGCCCTTGAAATTGTAAAAATTCCTATAATACAGCATGTGAACACAATAGAGCCTCCATTTACTATTCAATCTTCACCAAACTTAGATAGTAGTTAAATATTAATGAGAGATTGGTTCCTTTTGCAAACCAGCCAGATCCGCCCTTGCAAGGCTGGATTATGGCCCTTGAATTTGCCAAAATAGCTATAATAGAGCTTGTGAACACAATAGAGGCTCCATTTAATATCTGATCTTCACCAAACTTAGATAGTAGTTAAATATTGATGAGAGCTTGGTTCCTTTTGAAAACCAGCCAGATGTGCACTTGCATGACTGCATTATGGCCCTTGAAATTGTCAAAATTGCTATAATACAGCTTGTAAACACAATAGAGCCTCCATTTACTATCCGATCTTTACCATACATACATGCTCTGGATTGAAAATGACCAAAGAACCATCCCAGTAGAGCATAGGCCCTCATGGGCCTCTTGTTCTCTTTGCCACACTGTTTTCATCTCTATTCAATAACTCGCCATTTAACCCTTTCCCTCATATGGCAATCCTGCAGCAGACGACTTTGATGACCAATCAACATGGCTTGAAGGAATCTGATAAAGGGTCACCCTAGGAACATTTCTACAAAATTATTTGAAAATCAGCCAGATGTGATATAACTGAACAATTGTTAAAAGTGGCGTAAACCACCAAACAATCAATATAACTGTTTTAGATTGTTTTCCCATTTTCCTGAAATGTAATCGACACTTGCTTGTGTTAAAGGTACTGAACTCCAGATTAAAGATAGTATAGTCAAAGTTTCAAGATTTTGATCTCCATCTGGAGTTTAGCACCTTTAAAGTTTTCAAATTTGTAATAGGGAAAGGATTTAATTTCTTGTACCTGTAGTTACACAGATAATCATCTTACTCGTTGATACAAAGTGTAACTTTTAAATTTTCAGGTATACAGACATTGTGCAGACCTTGATACAAGTAAACTGAAAGATCCCCGTCTCCATGACAACACCAAGATCTCCTGCCTCTATAATCTAGGTCGTCTCTATAGTGACCAGCAAAGAAATGAGGTAAGGTACAGGTTTTCTTTAATCTAATATGCAAAAAATCACATTGTGAATGGTGTTTTATGATGCTTTCAGTTATGTCACAACATTTCAGGAGTAATTTACACGTTCTTGCTGGTAAGTTCTATCTTCACACCAACTAGCACATCAGTTGTTATGCTATATTTAGATCCGAGATCGTATTTTATGCCACCACATTGCCATGCATAACAAACAAACCAACAAATAATCGTTAAAAACTACCAAGTTCTCATGCACCACATGTCTTTTGTTTGTGATGCAGAAATTGTGTTCATCAATCAAGTGTAACTGACAAAAATATTGATTATTTTGATTGGCTAAAATCCTGCATCTAATTTGCATATGGATCTATAAATTTCGCAATTATAAGACCGAATGTAGGAAGACAATCCTTCAAGTTAAACCCGACAAAAACCAGAAAAATCTCCATGAAAAACAGCTTAATTGTTAAATGAAGTTGAAAACATTGTGGCTGAAGGAGAAATAGCGCATGATGAGCCATTTCCCCTTTGGCCATAATGTTTTCAAAAGTTGTCTGCTGCTTTTGCGTCAAATTGCATCTGCAGGCGGGAAATGGTTAAGAGTTTTTAGTATGAGTCGAATAAGGATTGAACTTGAGTGACCAACGTGATCCCAGACATATAATATTACAGATTTTAAAATGGTAATAGTGGCTGGAGTCCCTGGCACTCAGAATTACGAATAAGGATTGAACTTGAGTGACCAACGTGATCCCAGACATATAATATTACAGATTTTAAAATGGTAATAGTGGCTGGAGTCCCTGGCACTCAGAATTACAGGTAGGCTGTTATAAAGCATAGTAAATGAATTCATTCAGATAGATGTACATGTATTTACAATCAGACCGTGTGTATACAGGCACACTTTAGACGTCACTGTACACAGATTCAATAAGAAACATTATCACAAGAGGAGACTCATTTCTTTACTTTTTTCATGGAATGTTGTATCTTTATTATAATGACTTACATTTTTTTATAGGACGCTATAGCAGTATTTGAAGAAGCATTACAAAAAAGACCGAAACACTATGGTCCACAAAGTATCTACAACATGTATGGTAAGATCTAATTATTTTTTCCCTCATTCTGACGCCTCTGCAGCAGACAGATTTTTGAAAACATAGTGACAAAAGAAGAAATTGCTTAAAACAAGCAATTTTTCCTTTTGCCACAATGTTTTCCACTTTTAGTCATAGGTTATCCATTCAATTATAGAGATTTCCTATTTTTTGACAAAATATGTTCGAATTCGTCTGCTGCAGAATTGACGTATGAGGGAAAGGGTTAAAATGTGGGAAAATATTGTGTAACGGTTTCTGGAAATCCTTAGAAAGACATTGCAAAAGCTATCCATCCCTAATAATTAATTTGAGCTATTCTTTATCTTCGAAATTTGGTATTTGGTAGTTATTTGTATTATGACAAAATACTGGTCACTATTATAATTTGTTGCAGTCAGATAATTCTTAGTGGAGTTATTGTCCTAAGACTTTTATTCTTGTGTAGATTTCATGGTTATTTTATGAATTTTATGAAGAATTATTGGCCTTAGACTTTGCTTTTTGTGTATATTGCATGATTATATTATGAAGAGTTATTTGCCTTAAACTTTGATTCTTTAGTAGATTTCATGGTTATTTTATGAAGAATTATTGGCCTTAGACTTTGTTTTTTGTGTATATTGCATGGTTATGTTATGAAGAGTTATTTGCCCTTAAACTTTGATTCTTTAGTAGATTTCATGGTTATTTTATGAAGAATTATTGGCCTTAGACATTGTTTTTTGTGTATATTGCATGGTTATGTTATGAAGAGTTATTTGCCCTTAAACTTTAATTCTTTAGTAGATTTCATGGTTATTTTATGAAGAATTATTGGTCTAAGACTTTGTTTTTTGTGTATATTGCATGGTTATATAATGAAGAGTTATTTGCCTTAAACTTTGATTCTTGTGTAGATTTCATGGTTATTTTATGAGTAGTATTTGGCCTTAGACTTTGTTTCTTGTTTAGATTTCATGGTTATTTTATGAAGAGTCATTGCTCTTAGACTTTGATTCTTGTGTAGATTTCACAAGGAGTTATTGCCCTTTGACTGATTTTTAGCTCACCTGAGCTTTGCTCAAGGTGAGTTATTGTGATCGCCTTTTGTCCGTCGTGCGTCGTGCGTCGTCCGTCGTGCGTCAACTTCTTCTCCTCAGTAACCAGTGGGTCAATTGGGATGAAACTTCACAGAAAGCATCCTCTCAATGACCTCACCAGATTTCCTTCAAATTTTTGGGATCCATGCAGAATTCTGGTTTCCATGGCAACGAAATGAAAAAAACTTCAAAATTCTTCTTCTCCCAAACTGGTTGGCAGATTTTCAAATAATTGTGTAGAAATGTTCCTTGGATGACCCTCTATAAGATTCCTTCAAGCCATGTTGATTGGTCAAAAAACATGGCCGCCAGGGGGGGCGGGGATATTTTGCCTTATATGGCTATAGTGAAAACTTAAAAAATCTTCTCCTCCGAAAGTGTCAGACCGATTTTCAAATAATTTTGTAGAAATGTTCCTTGGATGACCCTCTATTAGATTCCTTCAAGCCATGTTGATTGGTCAAAAAACATGGCCGTCAGGGGGGCGGGGCTATTTTGCCTTATATGGCTATAGTGAAAACTTAAAAAATCTTCTCCTCCGAAAGTGTCAGACCGATTTTCAAATAATTTTGTAGAAATGTTCCTTGGATGACCCTCTATCAGATTCCTTCAAGCCATGTTGATTGGTTGAAAAACATGGCCGCCAGGGGGGGGGGGGGGGGGGCGGGGCTATTTTGCCGTATATGGCTATAGTGAAAACTTAAAAAATCTTCTTCTCCGAAAGTGTCAGGCCGATTTTCAAATAATTTTGTAGAAATGTTCCTTAAGTGACCCATTTTCAGATTCCTTCAAGCCATGTTGATTGGTCAAAAAACATGGCCGCCAGTGGACAGGGCTATTTTGCCTTATATGGCTATAGTGAAAACTTAAAAAATCTTCTCCTCCAAAAGTGTCAGGCTGATTTTCAAATAATTTAGTGGAAATGTTCCTAGGGTGACCCTCTATCAGATTCCTTCAAGCCAAGTTGATTGGTCGGAAACTATGGCCGCCAAGGGGCGGGGCTTATATAGTTAAATTGAAAAAAAAAAAATCAGGTGAGCGATCCAGGGCCATCATGGCCCTCTTGTTTCATAGATATAATTGATTGTGCTATTAACAGCTTGACTGCCAGCAGATGCAATCATGTCATTCTAATACATGTACATTTCTAGTTTCTTAGAAACTCTGCAGACAGACAACTTTAAAACACATCAGATAAGGGATTTGACATAGATGTTTAATTGATGGTAATGGTTCATGTCTGTAGCAATGTGGATTTGGTTTGTTTTCAGGAGAGGTTTATGCTAACACTGGTAGATATGATGAGGCAGAGAGATTATTTAACAAGGCACTTCAAGCTAAGCCAGATCACATACCAGCTCATATAACTATGGCTAAGCTACAACAGAAAAGGGTAGGTTTCTACATCATTAACATTATAGCTGTTGACCTTTACATTTTGTGAGGACCGCCTCAGTGGTGTAATGGTAGAGCGTCCACCTCTGGTGCAGGAGGTGGTTGACTTGATCCTCGGACGGGTCATACCAAATACTTCGAGCATGGTTGTAATGGCTGCCCCGTTTGGAGCTCAGCTCTGCATTGTAAGCATTATGACTGACTGACTGGTGTCAGGATGAATTGGCCAGTAGTACTCTTTACTTACCAAGGAAACACTGTAATATAACTGAAAATTGTTGAAAGTGGCATAAAATACAAGACAATCAATCAATCAATTTAAAATTTGTGATGGGATTTATTTCAATTTTAGAGTTTTCTTTGTCCTTCCAAGATTGTTTATGTATTTTATATCTTTAAGTATTTGACTTAACCTATTCCCACATACAGCAAATTAGCAGCGGACAATTTTAAATACATCTCAACTAATTATTATGTTTAATTATAGAAAAGTGTGGAAAACAATGTGGCAAAATGAGCAATTGCTCATCAACAGCAATTTCTCCTTTTGCCACAATGTTTTCACATGTTATCATTAAATGAGTCTGTGCATGGGAAAAGATACAATTTGGCTTTCATGAACATTTTAGATCTACACTGTTCCCATATAACTTACACAAGCTTGTTAGAAGATTCTGTCAACTAGTGTAGATTCAGATGAGACTGAGCAGGAGGATAGTATGATCTGAACCTACTCTGTAGAGAAATGCCAATGCCTCTGTGGTGTAGTGGTACCTCAGGTGCGATTGATCCCCAACTGGGTCATACCGAAGACTTTAAAAAAAAAGGTAGAAATGGCTATCCTCCTTGGCGCTCAGGGTTGCAGGGTAAGCATTAGGACTGATTGGCTGGTGTCAGGATAAATGGATTGGTAGTACGTGTTTAACCTACCAAGAAAAGCGGCGTTTAACACTAAACAACCTATGTGCCCTTTGTACATATTTCTTGTTGTGTTTATGACTAACAGTCTGGTAAATTTATTGGAATGTTGGTCATCAGTGTAAAGCTTGGCACCTAGGGTATGATTCGGGTATTACCTGAAGTTATGGCAATTGACAAGTATTTTACATAAAACGGTTATACAACTACAGGAGACTGTCACCAGTGTATAGTTGTGCGCATGATTATGGTATACACTTGAAAAAACCCAGAGTTAATGGTTGGAGTACTCAATAGTCAATCAGGTTAAGTAAGTGGTGGCACATTTGTCCTTTGTTATCTTAAAGACAATTTGCTGTAACTTCAGGGCCTCATGGAGGAATCAGAGCAGTGGTATATGAAGGCAAGGAAAGTTGATCCAAATGACAACAGTATTTTACAACATTATGGTAATAATCCTTTTTTTTTTAACTTTCTTACAGATCTTTTAACACGTTCCTACTTATTAACTAAAACACATGATCACCAGGGACTTATACCATGTATAGTATAAACTTAAAAAATCTCTTGAAAAACAACAGGCATGATTTTGTAATAATTTCCTATGAAGGATCTTTTGGTTACCAAAATAGATAAAGACAAATTGACTTGTCAAAAAACATGGACACAAGGTGTGGACTGCATTTTACATTTGATGTTACTGAGGCTATCGAAGGAAACTGACGTGGCCTAGAGGTTAGCTTCAGGGATTTGGAACCAGTCCCAAGTCGCAGCGATGTGGTCAATGTGGAGTGCCCTTAGGCAAGGCGCATTTTCTAGTCTAGTACTGGTTTGTTTACCCAGGGTTCATGAATAAGTGAACTGTCGCCGTGGTATTGTTGAAACTGTGCAGTCTGATAAGTATATAAACTGTTTGCAAGCTAGGCATGCAAATGTCCTTGAAGCCTCTGTAGAAGTGCGTCATTTAACCCTTTTCCGCCTATAGGCGCATTTTGACACATCTGCTGCAGACGACTTTTGAAATCATTGTGGCAAAAGGAGAAATTGCTCATAATGAGCAATTTCTACTTTTGTCACAATTGATTTCAACTCTTTTCAATAAACAAACTATCATTTATTAAGATGTTCTATATTTAGGACTTGATAATTTCAAAGTCATCTGCTACAGATTTGTTGTATGTGTGAAAAAGTAAATCATAATTGACATTAATTTTAAAACTTCCAAAGGTTGTCATTTCTCATACTTCTATTATAATCTGTTGTACTTTCAGCAATGTTTCTTGGTGAAACTGGCAGACTGGAAGAGTCGAGTGCTATGTATACTGACATTATGCAGAAAGATCCAGACAATTTTGAGATGGTGTACAATGCTGCCAATATATTCAGACAAATTCAAAAGAATGGGGAAGCTGAAAAACTCTTCAGAAAAGCTACTGAACTGAAACCAACAGTATGTTGTAGATTACTATTTTTCTGTTCTATGCAATACTGAACTGAAACCAGCAGTATGTTGTAAATAACCATGTTTTCTGTTCTTTGCAACATTGTACTGAAACCAGCAGTTTGTTGGAGATTACTGTTTTCTGTTCTTCGCAAGTAAATTACAGATGTGCTGTAGTGGTGATTACATACAACAATTCTGCAGCAGACGACTTTGAAAACATCAAATCTCTATAAAAGAATGTTAAAACTATTTAATTTTTAACTATTTAGTTGAAAACATTGTGGCAAGAGGCATCTGCTGCAGAGGTGTCTGTATGTGGGAAAGAGTTAACCTTTTCCCTCATATAGACACTTTTTGACGCCTCTGCAGCAGACAGCTTTTTGAAAACATAGTGACAAAAGTAGAAATTGCTCAAAACGAGAGATTATAGAGATTTTCTATCTGTTGACAAAATATGTTCAAAGTCGTCTGCTGCAGAATTGTCGTATGAAGGAAAGGTCTCTATAATTGAATGGATAACCTATGACTAAAAGTGGAAAACATTGTGACAAGAGAAGAAATTGCTTGTTTTGAGCAATTTCTTCTTTTGTCACTGTTTTCAAAAAGCTGTCTGCTGCAGAGGCGTCAGAAAGCGTCTATATGAGGGAAAGTGTTAATGACTATGAAGGAATAATAAGATTATTAAATTGTGTTTCAGGAAGCGACAGCTCACATGAACCTAGGTGCCATGTACCATATCAATGGAAAGTTAAAGGAGGGGGAAAGAAGCTACCTGAGGGCTCTGGAAATCAAACCAAACGACAAGATTACACTTGATAATTTGCAGAAATTAAGAAATCTTATGTCTTCAACTTCAACTTGAGGAGATATCTTTGAGATATTTTATCCCTCTAAAGAAGTTCTTTGATTATATTTGCTGCATTTCTGATTTAACATGCACATCGTCGCATTTCATGCTTAAAGGAGCTTTTATCATTGAAAACTAGTTTAATATTCTCTTTTGATTTCCAAATTACTCATATTCTGCATAAATGACCCTGTAATTAAAGACCACCCGTGATCAAAGACCAGTTTGTTCTCTTCCTATGTATTGGTGGTCTTTAAACACAGGTTGGACTATATTGTTTTACTGGTTCATTGGACAGTATTCAAATAAAACCCTTTCCCACATACAGATGCTTTCTGAAGCAGATGCATTTTGAAAACATTGTGGGAAAAGGAGAAATTGCTTGTTTTGAGCAATTTGTCTTTTTGTTCCAATGTTTTTCTTTCATTTTTAATTATAAAATAGAGATTTTCCATACCTTTGCCTATGTTGTCAGCTTCAGATTTGTCGTATGTTTAAAAGGGCTAATCTAGATCTGCAGCTTTCGGCAATTAGTTTCAGCAGTCTTCAAGTAACTGCAGACTAACAGTTTATGTTTGAATCATGTTGTATGCATTCACAGACAGATCTTTAACTACAAATTCACCACAGTTGGTTTTTGTAGAGTGCTGTTCATTTGTTTATTGTCTCTTTAACCCTTTCCCTCATACGACAATTCTGCAGCAAACAGCTGTTTACATATTTTGTCAAAAAATAGAAAATCTATATAAATGTTTTCAAAAAGCTGTCTGCTGAAGAGGCTTTAGAAAGCGTCTATATCAGGGAAAGGGTTAACCACTAAAGTCTTGTCTTTAGGCATTTTCATACGGGCTTCGACTATTGTTAGTATGTTTGATCGCCACCATCATTTTGTGACCTTGTCATACGCTTGAATGTTTACGAGCCGTTCCACGACCAAACCAACATTATTGACCTTGGATTAGCCTGCTCAGTCCATGCAGGCTAATCCGGGCCTACACATTCCGTCTAAGGTGGATAGAGGTATAGGGTAATGATTCCTGACACAGAAAATCTCATAGGAGGTAAAAAGCGCTGTTCGGGTAAGCCTGCGCGGTATGCTTAGGCTGATCCGGGTCAATATCTTACGCAGAGTCCACAATGTTGGTTTTCTTGTGAGACACTCATATGTTAATTCTGTGATGTTTCATGGGACATAATTGTATTATTTGGAATCATTTTTTTTGTCTGATATTCTGATTATTCATTTTGCTTAAGTCAAATTTCGAAAATATGATATATTTCAGGTTGTTTGTATTGTGCAAAGCTAAACAAAGTGTGGGAAAAGGAGGAATTGCTCATTTCGAGCAACTTCCCCTTTTACACTCCCTGAAAATTTAGGAAATCATTAAGTCTCTGTTTTGTCTGAGCGCATCTTTCCTGCTTCATGTCCAGGCTGTTTCTAAGCAACTGCTTGAAGGAATTAATAGAAACTTTATTAACCCTTTCCCGTATACAACAAATCTGCAGCAGACGACTTTGAAACGATCAGGTCCAAAGTATAGAAAATCTCTATATATGGTTATTGAAGAGTTAAAATAATTGTGGCATATGGAGAAATTGCTGATTATGAGCAATTTCTACTTTTGCCATAATTATTCCAAGAGGCATCTGCTGCAGAGGCGTCATCAGAAAGCGATTGTATTAGGGTAATGGTTAACTAATGTGTCCCTGGTCAGATGATGTGTACCAGGAAATCTGATGTTAGCATTGATGAGTTTGCGGCAGTGACGTAACGTCAATTCTGCAGCAGACGACTGAAAATATCTAGACAAAAATGGCTGAAATCTCTTTAAATGAAAGGTTGTTTTATTATAGAGTTTTAAACATTGTGACATAAGGGGAAATTGCTTGTTTTCAGCAATTTCCGCTTATGTCACAATGTTTTCGTAAGTCTGCTTGTAGAGGCGTCAGAAAGCGTTTATATGTGGGAAAGGTTTGAATGTTGATACATGCATTCACAATCAAGCCCTTTCCCGGATAGCTAAGATGTTCTATGACAACAGAGCGCTTGATGGAATGATGATATCTTAATATTATAGAACGTGTTTGGTGATCATGTTGGTTTTATGAATTTTCTTGTTTTAGAATGCTTGCAAGGACATTAAATGTTAATGAAGATGACTAAATTTATATCTGTTATACAGTTTAATTATTAATAATTGAATATATTTTCTTTAAACTGCTTGGATGCAAATTATTTATATACTCTTGGATCAAGAATCTCAGAACAAAATATTATTTTAAGCTTGTGTCGACATTTTTGTCTTGATGTTAAGTCTTATTGAAATTGTTTATTTAAAAATATGGAAATAGTCTTTTAATGAATGAAAAACTATTAAATAAAAGTTGATAACATTGTGGCCAATGGAAAAAATTGTGTAAAAAAACACGCAGTTACTCCCTTTCCTACATTGTTTTATACTCTCACTTTTCAAAACAGAAGACTCCTACAATATATCAGTTGAATAGTTTAACCCTTTCCCACATATAGACACATCTGCAGCAGACGAGTTTTGAAAACATAGTGTCAAAAGGAGAAATTGATGCAGACAACTTTTGATGTCTTAGCAGCAAATAATGTTTGAAAACAATTTTTCCTTGGAAAAAATCATTATGGGAAAAGGAGAAATTGCTACCTAATAACTTCTTTTTCTTTTAAAATTGCTCTCAAATCCCATCAGGTAAAGATTTAATTAATAGTTGAAAATTTATTGAAATATAAAAAAAATTGCAATGGGAGATGCAAGCCGTTGCCTTTTATATGCAGTATCGTAATTTTAGATTTAAGTAAATGGAACTCTGATAAATTATGGAACAGAATAGAGCATTAATGGAAAAGGGGAAAATTGTTCATGATGAGCAATTTTTCTTTTTCCCACAATGCTATCAAAATTCATAAGCATTTAAAATGATGCAAATAAAGTTGGTTATTTTTGAGAAATTGTTAGAGATTGCGTGCTTTAAGCACTTGTTAATTTTTTCACTAACATTTTATACAATTGTTATTTTGTATAATTATTTTGGATAGCTTTGATTTTGTAAAACTATTGATATTATCAAGATATTTTGGAATCGGAATAAAAAATGTTTAATTCTCATTTTGTATCGCATTATTTTCTGATCGACCATCAAGCCATGATAAATTAATGAGGGCCATTTCCGACTTGCAGACGCATTTTGACAAATCTGGTTAATCCAGGAATCGTGAGTTCCTGACTGGCCAACATTCTTTCGGATAATTGACTTAAGACAAAGTGACTAGTATCACATATACTGTGTAGAGTGGCCCACGGTTTACACGCTAGACGTTCAAATCCCGGTCTGGCTTCTGGATTTTTTTTCTGAGGTGTTTTTAAGTGTCTCTCACTCACCTAGAGGTCAAGTACTGGTCCTTTCCAGGGAAAAATTGCCTTGCATGTATCAGTGCTATATACTGAGTACGTAAAAGAATCAAGGGGTGGAGAGCTAGGGTATCGCACCTGTATCTTACTTACTCTGTCTCTTGAATTTATCTGCACCTGTCGGATGCATTACCAAAAGTGTACCAAAAGGGCCTATAGAAGCTAAAAATGCTTATGCTCAGTCAGAGCAATTGGTCTCTAAATTACATTACATATCATCAATATCTTCCACCAATGGACTGATAGTCTGAAAGTGAAGACGATTCCTGGGAAATAATATTGTGTGATGTACTGGAGGAAGCAAGTCGGGAATCGCATGGGTAGATGAAATGGCTGCGGCAATGGGACTGCATAGATTCATTAAAACTTAACGTCCTTATAACAAGATTTTAATCAGGACTACAGTACATTTTATTCAGGCACTTGAACTGGACCAAACCTGGGATGCGTGGTTTAAAATTCCTTCATGTTCACCAAAAAAATAAGTAAAATTCAGCATCAACAGCATACTATTGTTATGAAGGATATTAGAAGCTTCAAGTTAAAGAAGCCTAGTGGTAAGTGTCGGGGATTTGGGAACCGGGCATTCTGGGTTCGATCCCAGTCATGGCGCTGTGGTCATGGTGGAGTGCCCTTTGGCAAGGCACATTTCCTAGCCTAGTACTGGTTTGTTTACCAAGGGATAATGAAGAAGTGAACTGTCGCCGTGATATAACTGAAATAATGTTGAAATCAAACAAATCATAAAATATCTGTGTACATTAATTGTATTATAGGCTTCATGAACTTCTATTTAATCCTTTCCCACATACAGCAAATCTGCAGCAGACAATTTGGAAACATCTTCACAAAAATATGAGAAATCTCTATAAATAATGGTATAATAATTGAATAAAGTTGAAAACACGGGCAAAAGGGAAATATTTTTGAGCAATTTCTCCTTTTGTCACTGTTTTCAAAAGTCGTCTACTGCAGATGTGTAAGAAAGCGTCTATATGTGGGAAAGAGTTAAAGACCGATATAGAATGGTCCCAAAACATCACTTGAACCTTCAACCCGGGCGATCTTAAAATCAAAATTGTGAGCTGCATGTAAACATGCTCTTGGCCATGGTCCATGATCTGGGAATTTCTATCCTACAAGACATGTTTTGTTGTCAAAGTCTAATACATTACTACAGGATAAGGAAAGGCAAAGACATTTTTTATATAATACTATATTTGTTATAACAATCAAAACGGCTTTACCAAATTTCGTAAAAGCTCACAGTTGAAGAAATGCTTGTAAAATTATCAAAAGTCTAAACTTGGCTATACACTACCAACGTCACTATTTGATGGTCATCAAGAATATTTTCTCTCTCCGTCCGACAGAATATCCCGAGATACCAACAGCCTCATCACCTCATTTGTACCTGTAAATATATTAATTTTAACCCTTTCCTTCATACAACAAATCTGCAGCAGACGACTTTGAAAGCATCTTGGCAAAAATATGAAAATACTCTGCACAGGAAAGTATAATGATTGAATAGAGTTGAAAACATTGCAGCTAAAGCAGAAATTATTTGGTGTAAGCAATTTCTCCTTTTGCCACAATGTTTTGAAAAGTCATCTGCTGCAGAGGCATCATACAGCAGACGACTAAGGACAACCAATAGACAAATGTTTTTTTCTCCTGCAATTTACAATTGCTAGAAAATGTAAGAAGAATCATTCCCATTACCAGAACTGGTTTTACCTACATGATTTGAGCCCGTGCAAGGGAAAAGGTACAAATTGGCATTTGTGAACAGTGTAGGTTTAGATCAGCCTCTATGACTACTTCTTATCAGAATCTATACAAGTTGACAGAAGCATCTTACAACTTTATGTAAGTAATATGTGAACAGAGGAGATCTTGATCAGACTTAGGGGATGCACAGTCTGACCTGGATCTACGCTGTACACAATAGCCAACTTGTACCTTTTCCCATGAATGGGCTCATTGAATTATCTGTTTGTAAGGTGTTATACGCCCCCTTCAACTACTGATCAGTTTATCCGGACACCAGTGAGTCCTTCTTAATGCTAACCACACAACCCTGAGCACCAAGGAAGGAGGCCTTTTAAATAGTCTTTGGTATGACCTGGCCAGGGATCAAACCCACCTCCTCCCGCACCAAATGCGGACACTCTACCAATACACCACTGAAGAGGTTTGAACCATCTATACAGTTAAGGCTACATAAAAGAATGTATGTATAATTTTAACCTTAGACCTGATATAAACAATTTTAAACGCCTTTACAGAAGACAATCCCTGAAAACTTCCAGGGAAACAAACATGAGTGCCAAACTGTCCTGTCAGAGAGGCATATCTCTGGAACAACGTGATCTGGTCAGTCTTTTAACGCAACTGAGGTTTTATGCCCATAAACATTCATAGCAAGTTTGATGAAGATTGGATAAGAACTATTGAAAAAAGATGTGACAAAGTCTGTTCGGTAAATTTTGAATAATTCAAGGGCCATAATCAAAGAGCGCAATGAGCAATCTGGCTGGATATCATAGTTGGCCGGAAGATAGGATGAAAACTGTTCGACTTAGAGAGCAGACAACATGTGGACGCTAACCGCTGCAATTGTTCCCATAGTTCTCTGCCCATATTTATACGGACATATAACAAGAGCACCGCGTACGGCACAGACGCTCGACTGATAGGGAGGAAAAATAAATAAAAATAATAAGCTTAACAAAAAACCTTAACCGGACGCCCACGCCGCCGACGACGCCAGGGTCATGACAATAGCTCTCGTTTTTTTCAAAAGTCGAGCTAAAAATGGATTAAGATATGACATTTTCTTTTTTCCTATGATTTAAAACCAAAATAATATTTCCAGATTTTGAAATGTCGCTATTTTGCTAAGATATTTCCAATGCAGATGACACATGAAATATCACATAACTTGTTACCTTCTAGTATTTGATGAACTCGACAGTCTCTCATGTACTGTTGAACAGCATAGTCTTTCAAATAGCCATATCCTCCATGGATCTGTATGGCATTATTACATATCTGTAAGAAAAGTTAACATTCGCATCTTTAACCACTGCAAAACAGTACTTTTGTATTAACCCTTTCCAACATAAAGACGCTTTCTGATGCCTCTGCAGCAGACGACTTCTAAAAACATTTTGGCAAAAGGAAAAATTGCTCAATTTCTCCTTTTGCCACAATGTTTTCAACTCTTGTTCAATAATAATACTTTCATTTAAAGAAATGTTCCACTTTTGCCTAGATGTTTTAAAAGTCGTCTGCTGCAGATTTGTTGTATATGGGAAATAGAATAATTGAGGCACATAACAGTAACTTCAGGACATTGCTACCAGCAAAGATCCTATTAAGCCTACACATCCGCGCAGTCTGATCATAGCTAATCTGCTCCACATCTAGTCATATAAACATCCTGGAAAAAACTCTCGAGAAAGGTTCAGACAGAACTCTTTTTTTTCCAATTTAGCTATAGGCCATTTTCAACATCATTTCAGTTATATCACGGCACAGTTCACTTAATCAGATTAACATGGTCAACAAACCAAAACTACACTAAGAAATGTGCCATGCCCAAAGGCAGTCCATCATAATGAGCAGCTTCTCTTTTTGCCACAATGTTTTCATCACTATTCAATAATCATTCTTAAATTTGAAGAGATTTTCCATATAGTCCCCTATATGTTTTCAAAGTCGTTGCTGCAAACTCGTCAATGCTAACATCAGCCTTCCTGGTACACATTAATTAACCATTTCCCTTATACAGTCGCTTTCTCATGACTCCTCTGCAGCAGACGCCTCTTGAAATAATTATGGCAAAAGTAGAAATTGCTCATAATGAGCAATTTCTCCATTTGCCACAATTATTTCAACTCTATTCAATAACCATATATAGAGATTTTCTATATATTGGACTTGATTGTTTCAAAGTCGTCTGCTGCAGGTTTATTGTAAGTGGAAAAGGGTTGAAGACAAAGTGTGAGCGGCACACAGACAGAAATACAGACAAAAGGAGAAGTGATGCCGAAGAGTCGACCTGCTTTACATTGATTTATTGATTGATTGATTGGGGTTTAACGCCGTTTTCAACAATTGTTCAGTCATATCACGGTGACCAGTTCACCTACTCATGTGTTTCCATGCCTTTATCACACCAGTAAGCCAAACAACAATCTTTCCAAGCAACTTGCTGCTTTTCCACATAGACTGTTAGCCCATTGGTGGAAGACGAATGATCCTCGTCACAATGACTTTTGTCAAATGAGGGAAAGAATGTTGGCCGAGCTGGGGTTTGAACCCCTGGATTGACAGCCCTTGTCGCTACAGACTGAGCTACCAGGGTTCAGCTTTAACATAGAAGACATAAAAACAGAAGAAAGTCAGACAAACCTACATTAAAGCATTCTTCAGTGGCAAAGTATTTAGCCATGGAACAAAGCGAAACTTTTTCTGGCCAGTTTTCATCCATAGATCTGGCGGCTAAGCGAACCATATTTCTTGATACCACCAACTTAGTTGCCATTTCTGCCAGCAGAAATTGTAAATACTGAAAATCGAAAATAATGAGCACTTTTTTGTTATTTTATTGTTTATATAAGCAACAAACATAGAGCATTAGCAACCAGATTCACCTGCTCATTCATGAAGATTGATATGGATCTGCACTTGTCACCAATTAGACATACTTCACTAAAACATTCTCAATAAGGACTAGATAAAGTGATTGATTGAATATGAAGACAGCTCTTTATTAGATTTCCTAGAGCATCTTATACATACTATTTAGCACAAATAAGCACTTGTCAATACATACATTGTCGTAATCCTTTCCTACAAACAACAAATCTGCAGCAGACGACTTTGAATTTATAGGAAATATCTATAAAAGAAAGTGCAATAATTGAAAAGAGATGTGACATTTTGAAACATTGTTTCATCTTTATTCAATAATTTAACTTTTGTTTAAAGAAATGTTCCAAATTTATGCATAGATGTTATCAGAGTCGTTTGATTGAAGATTTGTTGTATGTCGGAAATGGTTAAATCTAAGCAAAATTGACTGATCTCTACAAAAAGAATCCGAATGAATTACAATCATTGCAAACATACAACCTAATTTTTCATTCTCTGTAATATATATCTATATATACTTTACAGGCTTCTCTTTTTTTGCCCCACCGACAAATTATTCATTAAAAGAAATTCAAAGGAATTCCTCTTTTTTCAAAAAAACTCAACAGCAGCAAAGTTACAATATGGTTCATGAAGAGACATTTGTTTTATTTCAAAGTGTGGTAATAAAAAAAATATACCTGAAAATTCTCTAAAGTTTTACCAAACTGTTTCCTGATTTTAAGATAATCTCGACTTAATTCAACACTAGCTTGAGCTGCACCCAGAGAACAGGATGCTGAAAACATAGATAAGATAAGATAATGGTAGATAAGAAATTGTTTATTAACCCTTTCCCACATATATGACAAATCTGCAGCAGACGCCTTTGAAAACATCTTGGCAAAAACATGGAAGATCTCTACAATTGAAAGGAATATTACTGAAAAAGTTGAAAACTTATGATCAATTTCTCCGCTTGCCAAAATGCTTTCAAAAGTCGTCTGCTACAAAGGAGTTAGAAAGCATCTATATGTGGTAAAAGGTTAACGTGACATGTGTATCGATATGATATAAAAACAAAAAAATACTCACACCAGGCCCTTTTGACCTGTAAGTCACCGTTATTTTTAAACATATTTACGTATTTACATATTATGATATAAAGTCACATGACATATGGCTATACATAATCTACAATCGCGCTGTCCTATGTCTGATATTTTCATAAACCTGTTGAGTGTAGACACTTTTAAAACGTCGTTTAATGGAACGAAACTTTCTTTGAGCAGTGACCACAATTAAGCGCCCTTTGCAAAGCAAAGAGCCCTGGGGCATTTACCTAAGTTTTGAGATGTTTTCAAACATAATGTATCCGATGGCAGCATAGATTGAGAACTTAGGGCTGTGTTCAAGAGTCTCTAAAACTGTATCGTTAAACGTAATCCGAGAATACAAACCTGACCTCCAGTGCAGCATTACAGATAAGCTGATATCATTTTTACCTTTTCATCATACATTTGATGCCTCTGCAGCAGACATATTTTGAAAACAAAAGTCCTTAACCCTTTCCAACTTGCAGACTCATTTTGCAGCAGATAACTTTTTAAAACACTCTGGAAAAAGGAGAAATAAATTATTATGACCAATTTCTCCTTTTGCAAAAATATTATCAACTTATCAATAATCTTACCTACATTTATATTGATTTTTCATATTTATGCATCAATATTTTCGAAGTCGTCTGCTGTGAGTATGTTGTATGTGGGAAAGGATTAAAAGAGGGTCAAGGTCATAAAACGTTGCCAGAAGACAATCAAAAAGAAAACACTATATACTATATATAAATTTCACTGTGTTATGTATAGAAGTAAAAATATAAGGAATTTAATGCTAAACTTTAATACTAAAATCATTTATCTATAAAACATATGTCAGGGTCACAACAAATGGAGTCAATAAATCAAGCTAATCAAAGTTGATCCCTGATTTTAGAGTATCATTGACCTTGATGGGAGGGAAGTAACTGAGATATGCAGATGTGTTGTATGTCGTCCGTATGAGGGAAAGGATTAACCCTTTCTTACATAAAGACACTTTCGGATGCCTCTGCAGCAGACAACTTTTGAAAACATGTTGGCAAAAGGAGGAATTGCTCAAAACAAGCAATTTCTCCATTTGCCAAAATGTTTTCAACTAATTTCAGTTATTGTACATTCATTTATATAGATTTTCCATATGTTTACGAATATGCTTTCAAAATCGTCTGCTACAGCTAGGTTTGCTGTATGTGGAAGTGGTTTAAAAGGTGTGGTCCCTTTGTGGTCTATATTCCATCAAACGATTAACCCTTTCCCACATATAGAAAATCTGCAGCCGACGACTTTGAAAATGTTTATTCAAAAATATGGATGATCTCTATAATTGTAGGTATATTTACTGAAAAAAAATTGTAAACATTGTGGCAAAAGGAGAAATTGCTCGTTTTGAGCAATTTCTCCTTTTGTCACGATGTTTTCAAAAGTCGTCTGCTGCAGACGAGTCAAAATGTGTCTATAGGTGGGAAAGGGTAAACATTGACCTAAATACAATAAATATGAAGCAGATGTCTTAAAAAGCATATTGTTAAAAATATTGAAAATCTCATTAAATGAAACTAAAGTTATTGAATAGTGTTACACCATTATGATTTAACCCTTTCCCTCATATAGACGCTTTCTGACGCCTCTGCAGCAGACGGCTTTTTGAAAACATAGTGACAAAAGAAGAAATTGCTCAAAACAAGCAATTTCTCCTTTTCCCACAATGTTTTCAACTTTTAGTCATGGGTTATCCATTCAATTCTGGAGATTTTACCATATTTTGACAACGTTTGTTCAAAGTCGTCTGCTGCAGATTTGCTCTATGTGGGAAAGGGTTAATGTTCTTCAAAGGTCTTCTGTTGCAGATTTGCAAAATCCGTCTGAATGTTGCATTGTGGGAATAGGGGTCTTACCTATATTTGTTCTTCCCCCATTCAACCCTCTCATTGCTATCTTAAATCCATCCCCTAGTTCACCAATTAGATTAGACGTGGGAACTTCACAGTCTTCAAATAGCACAGCTCGCGTTGGCTGGGAGTTCCAGCCCATCTGTACAAAATAAGACATATTACATATTCGTTCAGTCGAGATAGCTCAGTCAGTAACATCAAGGGCTACTGATCCATAGATTGTGAGTCAGTCATTGATTCTTTCTGGTTATTGATAAAAGTCATTGTGACCAATGGGCTTGAAATAGTCTTTATAGGAAGGTTGTTAGTTACATGGAAAGAATGTTGTGTGGAGTACCAGTAAGAAGGTCAGGGAAGTTTAACTTTGAAATTAAAATGGTGAACGCATTGTGGCAAAATGAGAAAAATACTTATTTTGAGTAGCTTCTTCTTTTCTTACAATTTCTCAATAAAAGTTGTCTAATTCAGGAAATGTGTTAGAAACTGTTGAATTGCATAGTTGTGCATGTTAGAATGCTTCAAGACAGAAAACGGAATTTATTATTTGCAATTTGCAATGATTCATCTATTCATGGTTTATCGAAGGTGACAAAAACACTGGTGATGTATTTTTTAGAAACAGTGACCTTGACCTTAACTAAAACCAAAACCTTGTGGCAAAACAAGAAATTGCTCATGAGCAATTTCTCTTTATGTTACAATGTTTTCATCTCTTGTCAGTTATTACTTTCATTTTTAGAAGTTTTCCATATTTGTTCCAAGATGTTTTCAAAGACATCTGTTGCAGATTTATTGTAATGTGGGAAAGGGTTATAGAAGTTCATGCATACAAATCTTTACTCTTTTAGATATCTTATTTAAGAGAAGTTTATGAATAATGTACACAAACCTGTGCCTTCTTTTTTCACTCTATTAGATCTGGTTAAATTTGTTGAACCTTTACTCTTTTAGATATCTTATTAAATAGAAGGTTATAAATAATGTAAAACAAACCTTTGCTTCCTTTTTTCCGAAGGCTAGTCCTGGAGAATCCTTCTCAACAAGAAGACATGATATCCCTTTTGGTCCCGGCTCTCCAGTTCTACACATCACAACATAAACATCTGTGTCTCCTCCACCACTTATAAACATCTGTGAATCAATATTATATCTTAATTAATGTTTATCGACACTTTATTTGAAAAAAACATCTATAAATCAGCACTTTAATTGAGTGTTATTTATGGAATGCTCTGCTTTAAGCATAATCTTAGTAAAATAATGCTACAGCTGTAAAATAACAAGGAAAAAGCACAATATACAGAAAAGACTAGGGTGTGTTAACCCCTTCCCATATATAGACGCTTTCTGGCGTCTCTGTAGCAGACAACTTTTGAAAACATTGTGGAAAAAGGATAAATTGCTCATAATGAGCAATATCTCCTTTGGTCACAATGTTTTCAACTCTATTCAATAGTTATACATTTATTTAAAAAGATTTCAATATTTTTCTCTACATGTTTTCAAAGTCATCTGCTGCAGATTTGTTGTATTTGGGATAGGGTTAAGGAAGACATGTGTCACCTAATGGAAGGCATGTGACATGATGTCAGAAAACTATAAACCAATTAAGGCTAAGCACAAAAGACAAAGGCGAAATGATTCATTAGTGACTTCCTGCCTGCCTTATAGACAGGCGATGCAAAAACATGGAGTGCTGCAGAGATTTATAGTCATATGTTTTGAAATTCAATGATGATACGGATGTTACTAATGCTAGTTATGTGAATTGGTATATATATATGCGTATTGTCTCGAGTTACATGTGTACCAAGTTTAATTTGAAAATGAAAAAGTGTTTGCATGAATTTCTAAGTCCAAAAGGGGCATAACTGAAAATTGTTTAAAGTCTGAGTTATGTGACTTAGTATATACATGCATTGTCTCTAGGAAGATGTGTACCATGTTTCATTTGAATATGTGTAACAGTTTTTGAGTTATGAGGTAAGGTTAAAGTTTTGTGATGGTGCAGACCATGGGTATCACAATAATTCGACTTTTTTTCTTCGAAAAGCAGACAAGCTAAAAAAGATGTCCTTTCATAATCTAGTGAAGGGTGCAAACCCCAGTTACAGAAAAAAGCTTTAAACCTTTGATCCATTCAAAATGAATAAATCTCCCTCTCTTCTGGCTGTCAGTGCAATATTTGCTGCATCACTTCCAAAGTCTGAAAGATTTAATAATTATAGAGAGTTACTGTACACTTTCCTTTAGTTCTATATAAAACAGATGCTTAGATTAAACAGGTCTTTGCTTCCAAGATCTCTCTTATTATCCAATATAACCCCTATATTCATCTCAATGAGATGATTCTTTTGAGTAGCCTCATCATAGATTAGAATGTCAAATAATCCCTAAGTTCTCAAAGGATATAATTTTATATGAGCCAGCCAACAAGGAGATTTTTAAGTTAATTGGTAGAAGGTTCCAGGATGCTTCTGCTACTAGATGACAAACAGGGAAGCTCCTGATCAGACTTTGTGGATGTGCTGGCTGATGTGTTTCTATGCTGATTCGTTTTCATGTGATGTCTTTACAGCAAATGAATATGTAAATATGAAAATATTTATTTGGACAAATTAAGAGAGAGAGAAAAAGAATAGTACAAAGTGAAAAACATCCAGCAAACTTGTTACAAATAACTTTTCCATTTCTTTTTATATACATTGGTAATTGTTGAAAGAAATTAAAAGAAATTTGTCTATATATTTGAGTTTGAGGATAAACAACGGTAGAAAATGAACGAAATGAAAGAAATATGTTGCCTCGGATGATCAAATTTTTTATGATGGACTTAAAATTATTGCAAAAGCAATATATTATCTTAAACATGGCAGATATCAGATCAACCCTTTCCCACAAATGTGACAAAAGGAGAACTTGCTCAAAACAAGCAATTTCTCCATATTCAATACCTATACTTTCATTCAAAGACCTAACAACACATGTGTTATTAGGTCTTTGTTTCATTTAAAGGAATTTTTCATAACATTTTCGGCTAAAACACGGTATTGGTGCTGATCAGGTTTTTTTTATGTTATATCAATGGCACAGAAAAAATATACAAGATAGGAACTAATTTTAAAGATTGACTAGCCTTGCAGTTACCTATCTCACTTCTCTGAAAATTTCAAGAGGCTAGTATTACCCATTCTTGAGATATGCATTGAAACATGCTCCAAAAATGGCCATTTTTTAGCGTTATGCAGTCTCACTTGAAAAAAAATGATATTATAAGTACAAAATACTCTAAATTTCAATAAGAAATGATACATAAATTGGTACGGTTTTATACAGACTTCTGTCCTGTAAGTTTTGCTGCTTGAATTTATGAAATCGGTCATAAATTATGGATTTTATATAGTAAATACTATCAGCAGTGGTTTTGTTTAAACACTAAAAATCAAACATATGCTTATTGTTATATTCCAATAATTGGTACAAAATAACAGTTAATTGAACTTACATTGACATTAACCATTCAGTTATTTATTATGGTAAGTACAAAAAGCGTTCATGTTTCAGGGCTAGCCAAGGTTTAGGCATGAACGATTGTTCTTTGGTAAATATTGAAATTCAAAATTCGGTAGTGTCTGTAACCATTAAAAGTTTATGTTGCAATAGTTTCATTGTTTCTCATTTCAAAAGTATAAATCCTACATTGGCTAATGTGTATTCATGTAATGTCCAAGTTTGCCAAAATTTGTAGTGCTGTGAATTAACATCATTGAAAATTACTACTTTGAAAAGGTTACAGACACTACACAAAAAGGTATAGAAATGAAAGAAAAAAATCACTGTTCGTTTTGTCACTAATATTTTGTTTTACTCTAGAGAAAGTTCCTTCTTTTATGGTGCAATGTTGCATCATACATTGAACTATTGAGTCAAGTGCAAAAATGTGATGCAAGAACTCTTGCAATGATATTTTGCATCATACTTGTGGCATTGTTTTTATGAACAATTCACTGAAGAACAATGTAACCTGGTTTTTTTATCCTAGAAGAATTCACCTATTTATTTTCTGTGTTCCTTACCATGGTACAACCCTAAGATATGGGGAGAAGACAAGAACAAACCTCTGGTGATGACTCAGGTATGTTTCTATTGTTCGGACAATGCTACACTGTAATTTGTAGTGTCTGTAACCAATATCCCCTTATTGTTAGTCTATGACCTTTTCCCTCATATGTGTTTGGAATGAAAAGATAGTGTGTTTCCTTTTACTATATTGATGTATAAGGCATAATATTGAGACATTTCTGGCTGAAATTTTAAATATTAATGTAGATAAATGTTTTTTATATCATAGATTTCTAACAACTGGCACAATTTTCAATGATCTCTTTAAATACACAATGGAAATAGAGTTTTTTTGCAATAACTAGCATGAGACCAGTAAATTCAAACAAGAAAATTCTAAGAATTTAATGAGGTCTGACAAAATATAGGATAGTTTGTTCTTATGGTCAAAAGGTTACAGACACTACGTGGCCTATGCATTAAACTGACTATTGTTTACGATATTAAAGAGCTTGTATAATCATTTTAAAAGCTAAAGTATTGACCAAAAACACAGTTTGAAGTTATCTCTTTCTTTATCAGACACTTTGTTTTAAGAAACTGCTGGTTTTTCAGTTTGTTTGCGCATCAATGCAGACACATGAGCAATATGCTTTAAACTCTCCCAATTTGCATTCTCATACATTTTGTTTGTTTGTTTGTTTGGAGTAACGCCGCTTTCAACAGCTATGGTCATATCACGGCGGTCAGTGCACCTACCCATGCTGTCCTGGCTTTCCCACACCAGTACTAACACAACATTCTTTTGAAGCCATTCTCATACATAAATGAATATCACAAAAGTTTGAAGAAATCAAAATAAAGTTGTTTCTTTTTCAGGAAGCAAAGATAAATCATGCAAAGATGAGCAGAAGGTAAAACATAGAAGGGAGAAGACTAGGCTTAAAGTACAAGCATGGAGGAAAAAGCAGAGAGAGAACAAAGCAAAATATGAGGAGCTGAAAAAGGTTGATAGAGAAAGGAAAAAGAACGCAAGACTACGAAAAAGGCAGCAAGCGCTGTCGGACACAAACATTCTACAAGAATTGAAAAAGAAAAAGTGTGAAGAAATGAAAAAGTATCGTCATAAAAAGAAAGAAAAACCAGGCCTTTCATTACCAGGTCCCAAAATTGCTGAAATAAATCAGAAAAAGAAACAAGAGGGCCATGATGGCCCTGGAATCGCTCACCTGATTTTTTTTTCTCACTTTAGCTATATAAACCCTGCCCCCTGGCAGCCATAGTTTTCGACCAATCAACTTGGCTTGAAGGAATCTGATAGAGGGTCACCCTAGGAACATTTCTACAAAATTATTTGAAAATCTGCCCGACACTTTCGGAGGAGAAGACTTTTTAAGTTTTCACTTTAGCCATATAATGCAATATAGCCCTGCCCACTGGCGGCCATGTTTTTCGACCAATCAACATGGCTTGAAGGAATCGGATAGTGGGTCACTTAAGGAACATTTCTACAAAATTATTTGAAAATCTGCCTGACACTTTTGGAGAAGAAGATTTTTTAAGTTTTCACTATAGCCATATAAGGCAAAATAGCCCCGCCCCTCCTGGCGGCCATGTATTTCGACTATTCAACATGGCTTGAAGGAATCTAATAGTGGGTCACTTAAGGAACATTTCTACAAAATTATTTGAAAATCGGCCAACCAGTTTGGGAGAAGAAGAATTTTGAAGTTTTTTCGGTTTCGTTGCCATGGAAACCGGAATTCTGCATGGATCCCAAAAATTTGAAGGAATTCTGGTGAGGTCATCGAGAGGATGCTTTCTGTGAAGTTTCATCCCAATTGACCCACTGGTTACTGAGGAGAAGAAGTTGACGCACGACGGACGACGGACGACGCACGCCGGACGCCGGACAAAAGGCGATCACAATAACTCACCTTGAGCAAAGCTCAGGTGAGCTAAAAATCATAAACATTTCTATTTTAAGTGAATATACTCTAGTATAAGAATTAAGCTCATCTGGAAAACAAGAGAGCCATGATGGCCCTTGAATCGCTCACCTGATTTTTTTTTTTTTTTCACTTAAGCTATATAAGCCTCACCCCCTGGCAGCCATAGTTTCCGACCAATCAACTTGGCTTGAAGGAATCTGATAGAGGGTCACCCTAGGAACATTTCTACAAAATTATTTGAAAATCGGCCAGATACTTTTGGAGGAGAAGATTTTTTAAGTTTTCACTATAGCCATATAATCTAAAATAGCCCTGCCTACTGGCGGCCATGTTTTTTGACCAATCAACATGGCTTGAAGGAATCTGAAAGCGGGTCATCCAAGGAACATTTCTACAAAATTATTTGAAAATCGGGCCGACACTTTTGGAGAAGAAGATTTTTTAAGTTTGCACTATAGCCATATAAGGCAAAATAGCCCCCCCCCCCTGGCGGCCATGTTTTTCGACCAATCAACATGGCTTGAAGGAATCTGATAGAGGGTCACCCAAGGAACATTTCTACAAAATCATTTGAAAATCAGCCTGACACTTTCGGAGGAAAAGATTTTTTAAGTTTTCACTATAGCCATATAAGGCAAAATAGCCCCGCCCCCCTGGCGGCCATGTTTTTCGACCAATCAACATGGCTTGAAGGAATCTGGTAGAGGGTCATCCAAGGAATATTTCTACAAAATTATTTGAAAATCTGCCAACCAGTTTGGGAGAAGAAGAATTTTGAAGTTTTTTTCGTTTCGTTGCCATGGAAACCTGCAATTCTGCATGGATCCCTAAAATTTGAAGGAATTCTGGTGAGGTCATTAAGAGGATGCTTTCTGTGAAGTTTCATCCCAATTGACCCACTGGTTACTGAGGAGAAGATGTTGAAGATTTTTTAAGTTTTCACTTTGGCCATATAAGGCAAAATAGCCCCCACCCCCTGGCGGCCATGTTTTTCGACCAATCAACATTGCTTGAAGGAATCTGATAGAGGGTCACCCAAGGAACATTTCTACAAAATTATTTGAAAATCGGCCTGACACTTATGGAGGAGAAGATTTTTTAAGTTTTCATTATAGCCATAAAAGGCAAAATAGCCCCGCCCCCTGGCGGCCATGTTTTTTGACCAATCAACATGGCTTGAAGGAATTTGATAGAGGATCACCCAAGGAACATTTCTACAAATTTATTTGAAAATCGGCCTGACACTTTTGGAGGAGAAGATTTTTTAAGTTTGTACTATAGACATATAAGGCAAAATAGCCCCGCCCCCCCTGGCGGCCATGTTTTTCGACCAATCAACATGGCTTGAAGGAATCGGATAGTGGGTCACTTAAGGAACATTTCTACAAAATTATTTGAAAATCTGCCTGACACTTTTGGAGAAGAAGATTTTTTAAGTTTTCACTATAGCCATATAAGGCAAAATAGCCCCGCCCCTCCTGGCGGCCATGTATTTCGACTATTCAACATGGCTTGAAGGAATCTAATAGTGGGTCACTTAAGGAACATTTCTACAAAATTATTTGAAAATCGGCCAACCAGTTTGGGAGAAGAAGAATTTTGAAGTTTTTTCGGTTTCGTTGCCATGGAAACCGGAATTCTGCATGGATCCCAAAAATTTGAAGGAATTCTGGTGAGGTCATCGAGAGGATGCTTTCTGTGAAGTTTCATCCCAATTGACCCACTGGTTACTGAGGAGAAGAAGTTGACGCACGACGGACGACGCACGACGGACGACGCACGCCGGACGCCGGACAAAAGGCGATCACAATAACTCACCTTGAGCAAAGCTCAGGTGAGCTAAAAATCATAAACATTTCTATTTTAAGTGAATATACTCTAGTATAAGAATTAAGCTCATCTGGAAAACAAGAGAGCCATGATGGCCCTTGAATCGCTCACCTGATTTTTTTTTTTTTTTCACTTAAGCTATATAAGCCTCACCCCCTGGCAGCCATAGTTTCCGACCAATCAACTTGGCTTGAAGGAATCTGATAGAGGGTCACCCTAGGAACATTTCTACAAAATTATTTGAAAATCGGCCAGATACTTTTGGAGGAGAAGATTTTTTAAGTTTTCACTATAGCCATATAATCTAAAATAGCCCTGCCTACTGGCGGCCATGTTTTTTGACCAATCAACATGGCTTGAAGGAATCTGAAAGCGGGTCATCCAAGGAACATTTCTACAAAATTATTTGAAAATCGGGCCGACACTTTTGGAGAAGAAGATTTTTTAAGTTTGCACTATAGCCATATAAGGCAAAATAGCCCCCCCCCCCCTGGCGGCCATGTTTTTCGACCAATCAACATGGCTTGAAGGAATCTGATAGAGGGTCACCCAAGGAACATTTCTACAAAATCATTTGAAAATCAGCCTGACACTTTCGGAGGAAAAGATTTTTTAAGTTTTCACTATAGCCATATAAGGCAAAATAGCCCCGCCCCCCTGGCGGCCATGTTTTTCGACCAATCAACATGGCTTGAAGGAATCTGGTAGAGGGTCATCCAAGGAATATTTCTACAAAATTATTTGAAAATCTGCCAACCAGTTTGGGAGAAGAAGAATTTTGAAGTTTTTTTCGTTTCGTTGCCATGGAAACCTGCAATTCTGCATGGATCCCTAAAATTTGAAGGAATTCTGGTGAGGTCATTAAGAGGATGCTTTCTGTGAAGTTTCATCCCAATTGACCCACTGGTTACTGAGGAGAAGATGTTGAAGATTTTTTAAGTTTTCACTTTGGCCATATAAGGCAAAATAGCCCCCACCCCCTGGCGGCCATGTTTTTCGACCAATCAACATTGCTTGAAGGAATCTGATAGAGGGTCACCCAAGGAACATTTCTACAAAATTATTTGAAAATCGGCCTGACACTTATGGAGGAGAAGATTTTTTAAGTTTTCATTATAGCCATAAAAGGCAAAATAGCCCCGCCCCCTGGCGGCCATGTTTTTTGACCAATCAACATGGCTTGAAGGAATTTGATAGAGGATCACCCAAGGAACATTTCTACAAATTTATTTGAAAATCGGCCTGACACTTTTGGAGGAGAAGATTTTTTAAGTTTGTACTATAGACATATAAGGCAAAATAGCCCCGCCCCCCCTGGCGGCCATGTTTTTCGACCAATCAACATGGCTTGAAGGAATCTGATAGAGGGTCACCCAAGGAACATTTCTACAAAATTATTTGAAAATCGGCCTTACACTTTCGGAGGAGAAGATTTTTTAAGTTTTCACTATAGCCATATAAGGCAAAATAGCCCCGCCCCCCCTGGCGGCCATGTTTTTCGACCAATCAACACGGCTTGAAGGAATCTGATAGAGGGTCATCCAAGGAACATTTCTACAAAATTATTTGAAAATCTGCCAACCAATTTGGGAGAAGAAGAATTTTGAAGTTTTTTCGGTTTCGTTGCCATGGAAACCAGAATTTTGCATGGATCCCAAAAATTTGAAGGAATTCTGGTGAGGTCATTGAGAGGATGCTTTCTGTGAAGTTTCATCCAAATTGACCCACTAGTTACTGAGGAGAAGAAGTTGACGCATGACGGACGACGCACGACGGACGCCGGACAAAAGGCGATCACAATAACTCACCTTGAGCAAAGCTCAGGTGAGCTAAAAACACAAGCATTTTTACCCGACATGACATCCATGTAGTGTCTGTAACCAAATGCAGGATCACTAATATGCCTCTGTATGAGTAGGCATTTTGGGTCAGAACTTATTTCAATGACTATGATTTAATCTACAATCATTTACATTAAATATTTTACAGTTTTTCAACACTGTTCTATTTTAAACTTGACTATTCTGTTCACATTTTCATAATTTTAATGTGAAGTTTGGACATATACTTGTTAAAATGCGTTTGTACTATAATTCTAACCAATCAACAATCATTTGTTATAATATTCTAGTCAATGTTTTGATGTTGACTTGCTTTTGTATTGAATTTTGTCACGATTTAAATGATTCTGCAACTGCATTGTTATATGTTATATTTTGGTAGTGTCTGTAACCAAATGTATGTGTATTGCAATTCTACCTATTATGAAAATTTGTGATTCTTTAGGCCAGTAGTGATGATTTTGTTTGTTTAAATATTGTTCTCGGTGTTAGATAAATGCCTAATTAACCTTCTGGTGGGTCTTTTATGAAAGTTAAACAAAAGTTTCTTGCTTTGTTCTTTTTTTGTCTGATACCTGCTTCATAAATGTTCTGAATTTTTTTGTTAAGATGTTTATCACTTTCAGTTAAGTTTTTTACTTTCAATGTTTATATCCTATTATTGATGTTACAGTTAAAATAATTAAAGTTTTGAAGATTCTTTTTGTTTTTCTTGTATGTTATACACCTAGTGTAGTGTCTGTAACTTTTGTTATACCATAGGATGGAAATGGTGGATAAAAAAACGATGCATGCATGTTCACGAAAAACTAAACTTGATTTGTGTAGGAGATACCCTTAACTTTGTAATTAACTCCAAAGAAATATGGTATCTAAAAATTCAATTTTTTGAGTAAGTGAGACTACTTTCAGCACCAATACCGTGTTTCAGCCGATTGGATACGTTTTCAAAGTCGTCTGCAGCAGATTTGTTTTATGAGGGAAAGGGTTCCCAGATATGAAAGGAGATGGGTAAGGCGGTAAACTTACTTGGTTCAGTAAGGCAATAGGAGGCCAATTTATCCATAGTAGCTAATTCTGGGATCCACTTGCTCCTCAATTCGTCATTACCAAATTCATCAATCATCCAGGCACACATGCTAAAAGGCAATATCTCCTTTAACCCTTTCTCACATTTAGATGCATACTCTTATGCCTCTGCAGCAGACAACTTTTGAGAACATAGTGACAAATGGATGTTTTCCAACTCTAATCAATCATTATACTTGCAATTAAAGTTATTTTCTATATTTTTTACTAGATATTTTCAAAGTCGTCTGCTGCAGATTGTTTGTATTCGAGTAAGGGTTTATCTGTATCTATAAAAGATTTTGATGATTCTTTTTTTTAGTTGTAAGGCCTTTATCTGATACAGAACACTTTTGATGCCTCTCAAGGAGACGACTTTTAAAGACAGTTTGGAACAGTAAAGCATGTGTTGCCTACCAATATGTCAGTAAACGAAAGTGTCACAGACAAAAGGACAAACTGATAAAAGTTAAGTGATTCCTATTTGTCTCTCTGTCGAGATAAGCAACACAAAAGGGAAAATTGCAGAAGTTGAGCTATTTATTCTTTTCACATAATGTCTTTAACTCTGTACTAAAACAAAACAAATTATGCAGAAGATTTCCACATTCAATCTTTGAGCTTTATCTTTAAACCCATTAAAACAAATGTTTATTTATTCAGAAGCTTCTAAATTGAAAACATCTGAAGAAAAAGCTGAAATTCTGAAGTACTGAATCATTGTGGGAAAGGGAGAATTACACTTTATTTGTATCTAACAAACAAAAATTTCTTTTTAATTTTCAACTATGTTTTCAGTTCTGTTTTGATATTCTTCAAAACAAATGAGGGGCAATGATTGACATGAATTCTGATTTTACTTAAATAATATAAGTAACTTACATTAGCACTATAAAATAAAATCAGCAGTCTTATAATTGATTAATTGAATGATCATAGAACACAGCTCTATATAATTGATCACTGAATAGAATCTAGTGACCTTAACAAGGCCCCATCATAACAAAAATTGACCGTCAAGGAAGAGATCGAAGGACAAAAACCTGTGTATTCCTCTTCATTCTAGACTAAAGTGTCATTAATTTTAATATCTCCAGTGTTTGTTTGAAGTTATTGAGGTAATTTAACTTACTTGTGAATGCTCATGTAAGCTGTGGTACTGACACATCCAGCTGAGAGAGCTTCGAATATAATGGATGCATCTAGTCGAGTTAACCCTGTCCCACCATAGTCCTCTCTACAGTACACCGCCCCAAACCCCAACTGTGCCCCCTTCCTCAAGACGTCGACTGGAAATATTTCCTGTGTAAAAATAATTTGGATTTGAGCGGTGCTTTAGGAAATCCAACTGTAGTATAATTATCAGACCTGTAAAAGTACCTAGCCATGCTATCTTATCGAAATAGACACTGTTTTTCAGAAGTTTCTTGAAGTCTTTTATGAGTACTTATTGGCAAGCAGTGCAGAACCAGATGACAATGCATTGATGAACAGGCTGATCTGGAGCTACAATGATTATATTCGCAGAGCACCGTTCATTTGTACTTATTACAGTTTAAAAAACTTCCAGCTTGTAAAATATCTTATGGATGGAACTAGAGAAATTAAAGATAACAATGTTAATCTTAGAGAACAGCTCTACTTAGTATTATCCGACAGTAACCAAATTTGAACTTGATCAGTATCTTGGGCCTTAGTACAATGAGATCTTATTTTATTGGGGTTCTACGCTGTATTCCACATTATTTCAGTATTATCATGGCAACAGAACACTCATGCATTATCCCTGGGTAGACAAACCAGCATAAGGCTAAGAAATGTGCTTTGACCACTGCAAGTGGGGATTGAATCCTCAAGGCTTACCACCAGGTCACCACAGATTCCTGCTTCAAAACACAACTGAACACCAAAACCCATTGAAATATCTGCATCAATAGTGAATCTACTAAAATTTTAAAGACAAAGAGCAGTAACTCTTCATGGAGTTATACCACAGCACCCAGATAAAAGTGTGATTTTTGTCATAATACCCACCAAACATCATTAACATATTTAAAAAAAAAATCACTAGAAACCTATTAAGATACAGTGATCAGCAGGTAACAACACTACATGACCCTACCAATTTTTTGACTTTTTCTTAAAATTGATATTGAGATGAGTTTATTTTGCAACTCCTTACAGAACTGTTAACATTTGGTCCTAATTCATCAGATCGATTAGCCCTTTCCCTCATATAGAAACATTTTGAAAATGTGCAGCAGAAAACTCTTGAAAACAGAGTGGATAAAGAAGAAATTGCTCATAATAAGCACTTTCTCCTTTGGCAAAAATATTTTCAACTCTTTTCAATGAATATATCTTTATCTTTAAAGATTCTTAATATTTCTGCCTAAAAGTTTTCAAAGTGGTCTGCTGCAGATTTATGTATGTGGGGAAGGCTTAAACACCAACAGCTAGACACTAACTCATGCCCCAACTGCAATGAACATTAGCTAACAACTCCACCAATATTGCTAAGCAAGGTACAACAAGTAGTGTTCCATAACAAGGATAAAATAGGAATAAAAGCATACCTCCTGATCCCATTTTGCCATGTGTGGGTGTAACTCATTTTTGGCAAAATCTGTTGCCATAGATTGGATTTGTCTCTGTTCTTCATTTAAACCAAGCGCAGCTTTGAAATAGACAGGGATAAAAAGAAATATAATTTTTATAAAGCAAGAAAAATATAATTTTTACATGGAAGTACAATGTATATTGTGAGTGGTCTAACTTGGGTGACCATCAATTCTTGAACTGAACTTTTAGTCAAATTCATAAAATAGAACAAATCATAAGTCATTCTGTGGGCAAGGCAAATTATATAGTAATTAGGGCCTACATCTTTTTTTGCTGTTACAGCCGTATTTGAAGTTATTTTTGTAAATGATTGATGCAATTTAATAAAAAGAATAATTCGAACGTTTGATGAAGTGTTTTATTTTGCTGTTCTGTTTATTGCAGTTGTTAAAATAATTGATTTGATTGATATGCGATTAAATAAAAAGATAAATACTTATAAATGAAGATATTAGGGGAAATATAAGAAATATAACTAAAAGTTGTAATTTAGGATAGGTGAGAAAACATTTTGGGGAAAGGAATGAATGAATGAATGTATATTGTTTTATGGCGCATCGACAGCTAAGGTCATTTAGCGCGCAATTAAATTTAATTATTCATGATCCCTGGGTAAACAAACCAGTACTAGGCTAGAAAATGTGCCTTGCCCAAGTGCACTCCACCATAACTGAAGTGCCGCGACTGGGGATCGAACCCGGGACACCCGGTTTCGAAATCCCCGACGCTAACCACTCGACCACAGCGGATTCCTTTGGGGAAAGGAGAAATTACTCTTAAATCTACATCTTTTCCCACAATGTTTCAAGAATTAAAAAAAAAAAAAGTATTATATATATTGTAAATTATGTTAATACTTATAAATGAATATCTATATAAGAGGAAATGTAAGAAAATAAAACCGAAAGTAGTAATTTATGTAAATACTAATGAATTCCAAGTCATTAATTAATCTTCAGATTGAACAGCCTTAGTTAGCTCTGATCTAAACCAGTTCATAGCTTTTTCCTCATACATTCTCCTTTTTGTGTGACTAATTTCTACAACTGTTGGAAAGCATAAATGCACGTAATGCCATTATGGATGAAAATTTGACATTGGTGGTTCCGTGTTTTAAACAAGAGCTGTCTGAGGACAGCATGCTCGACTTCTTTGTGCTTGCCAATAAAACAAAACTTTTTGAGTGATAGAGAAAACATAACCAAGTACTTTATCATATTATTTATAGTACTTTATAAGTCAAAAAAGAGACATAATTCTTACAAAAACCTTTACTGAATTATGCACTCTTGTCTGTTGGTGGAGGTAAAGATGGTAAAAAGATTTTTGTAAGTGTTTAAGCTATATCTCTAATTGTTTTGATTTTTTTATAGTTTGGTATGAATAACTTGACCAAAATTATAAATAAAAAAAAGGGCCATAATTCTTAAACAAAACTTGACAGAGTTATGTACCCTTGTCTGTTGATGGAGGTAATGATGATAAATAAGTATTGTAAGTTTATAAGCTAAATCACTAATGGTTTTGAAAAAAAGTGGGGTGGTATGAAAAACTTCTAAGGCGAAAATGGCCATAATTTTTACTAAAACATTGACAGAGTTATGCACTCTTGTCTGTTGCTGAAGGAAATGATGGTGAAAAAGTGTTGTAAGTTTCAAAGCAATATCTGTAATGGTTTTGGGGAAAAAAGTAAATTGGTACAAATTGGTACAAAAAACTTAACCGAAATTCTATGTCGAAAAAGGCCCATAATTCTTACAAAAATATTGACAGAGTTATGTACTCTTGTCTGTTGATAGAAGTATTGATGGTGAATAAGTGTTGTAAGTTTCAAAGTAATATCTGTAATGGTTTTGAAAAAAAGTAAATTGGTACAAAAAAATTAACCAAAATTCTAAGTAAAAAAAGGGCCATAATTCTTACAAAAACCTTGACAGAGTTATATATTCTTGTCTGTTGATAGAAGTATTGATGGTGAAAAAGTGTTGTATGTTTCAAAGCCATATCTGTAATGGTTTTGAAAAAAAGTAAATTGGTACCATTTTTTGTTATGTACTCTTGTCTATTGATGGAGTTAATGATGGTGAATAAGTGTTGTAAGTTTCGAAGCCATAACTGTAATGGTTTTGAAAAAAAGTAAATTGGTACAAAAAACTTAACCAAAATTCTAAGTCGAAAAGGGCCATATTTCTTACAAAAATCTTGACAGAGTTATGTTATCTTGTCTGTTGATAGAAGTAATGATGGTGAATAAGTGTTGTAAGTTTCGAAGCCATATCTGTAATGGTTTGGACAAAAAGTAAATTGGTACAAAAAACTTACAACCAAAATTCTAAGTAAAAAAAGGGCCATAATTCTTACAAAAACCTTGACAGAGTTATGTACTCTTGTCTGTTGATGGAGGTAATGATGGTGAATAAGTGTTGTAAGTTTCAAAGATATATCTGTTATGGTTTTGACAAAAAAGGGAATCGGTACAAAAACCTTAACCAATGTGTGACACCAACGCCGACACCGGGGCGAATAGTATAGCTAGCCATTTCTTCGATAAGGCGAGATAAAAATCAAAATTACAACAAATTATCATATATATATTGGTCAATTTACGCCAAATACATCCGCTGTCATGTTGATCTACAGTCAAAAAGTCCCTAAACAAATTTTTTTGTGAGGAAATGTGTGTGTACCATCACCAGAATACATTGAATATATGACATGGAGTTTAAATTCCTTGTAAATGTGTATAGGAATAAGGATGCACTGGAAATGATTGATTTGATCACACCGATTTTGTCTAAAATGACGGTAACCATCTTCGCCTGGTGAATTTTTTCTTGCATAATGCATGACCCCCCCTCCCACATTTTCTGTGAATTATTTGAAAGTTTAGTGGTAACTCTTTTTATTGATATATGGTGTTCTTCATCAGAAACCTCTTAGCAAGGGTGACAATTGAGGATTGAAACTGGTCGATTTACATGGAAACAAAGAAGGAATTCATTTGGTGTATTGTGACCTTTGATTGAAGTTAGTTCATTGACGGGTTAAAGTGAGAAAACCCTGGTAAAGTGCGCTTAAACAAAATAGGAGGTTTATAATTGCACTTACGATCAATACAACTACCCGCAACCCAGCTATCACCAATACATCTTCGGCTGTCATAGAATGATTTTCGAGATTTCTGCAATAAACGGATTACGAAATTGCATTTTCTGCCCAACGCTGCCATTTTGAGATTACCTCCTATTGTAGAGAGTATTTTTCAAATCAAAGTACAGCAGTTATTGGGCAATAGGCATAGTATCTACATCCTCGGTACCCAGGCTATTCATAAAATATGATATATTTTATGAATAGCCTGAGTACCGAGGATGAGTATCTAAGATTGTCAACGGGTTCCATACTGTGAAATCAACATATGTAACGTCGAAATATTAAGACCTTACTTTGAGTAGGCCAGAGACATATATACAAACATATATGTATTTATATGTCTCTGAGTATGCTTATGGATTAAAGTTGAGAAGAAAAGAAGAACGTATTAAGCCCTAGACAATTTTATAGAGGATTTAGATGTGCATGCAGGTGAAATAGACTGAGAGCATAACATTATGGGAACATGCTTATCAATGATGCAAACTTTGTCTCGAAGACAGCTATGATAAGCTAAAATATTTGTAACAAAATATACCGGAAAACAGAGAGATTATAGAAACAAAAACAAAAGTAATATAAAAAAATAAAGACTGACATAAAACCGGTACGTTCTAGTAAATTATATAAGTACTAGTTTTTGAAAGCTTGTTTTCAAATCCGAAATTGATCAACTTGTAATCTACCTGCAAGTTGTGTTTATATTGTTTGAACTAAAAGTAAAGACAGACATACAAAGAAGCAAGTTATAAAAACAACGGCAAATGACATCATATATAAATCATCGCTTAAAGAGTTGATGAAAGGAGCACAATAAGTCAGATAGTGAATAGGGGGGATCGGGGCAAGTCGGAACAAAAAACACATTTTGTACCATACTAAGTATGTTTCTTCATTGCTAACTACTATTTAAAACTTGATCAGGCATTGTTTCCCTTCTTAGAATATCGTTTTATTTATACTACCAGGTTAATGGCTATAAAGATATGGACGTCTAAAGTAACAAGGTACAATGTTCCAATTTACCCCGATCAAGGGGTAAATTGGAACACCGACAGGGGTAATTTGGAACAAGTGACAAACTATTTAAAGAGTAACTGCATTGTGACTTTAATCAGCTATTTACACTTTTTAAACAGGAAACTTTCATACAACACTATAAACTATCTTAGTGAAAGCAGAACTATGTCATGAAGGCACTAAATCTCCTCGCATATTTTGATGGTGACTGTCATTTGCTTATTCCTTTCCCACAATGTTTTCAAATATAATTATAAGAAACGGACATAAATGTATTTAACCCTTTCCCTCATACAAACGCTTTCTGACGCCTCTGCAGCAGACAGCTTTTTGAAAACATGGTGACAAAAGAAGAAATTGCTCAAAAGAGCAATTTCTCCTTTTGCCACAATGTTTCCCACTTCTAGTCATAGGTTATCCATTCAATTATAGAGATTTCCGATTTTTTGACAAAATATATTCAAAATCGTCTGCCGCAGAACTGTTGTATGAGGAAAAGGGTTAAAATAATAGCAGACATTGCCACTAATGAACCAAAATATAGAGTATACTATGGAAGCGTCATAGTGCCACAGTCTGTAATATTTTTGAGAGATATTATCTCCTAATTAGGAGATACTAAGTCATAATTAGGAGATACTAACTCCTAATTAGGAGATATTAGTCCTAATTAGGAGATACTATGTCATAATTAGGAGATACTAAGTCCTAATTAGGAGATACTAAGTCATAATTAGGAGAAACTAAGTCATAATTAGGAGATACTAACTCCTAATTAGGAGAAACTAAGTCATAATTAGGAGATAAAATCTCCTAATTAGGAGATACTATGTCATAATTAGGAGATACTGAGTCATAATTAGGAGATACTAGGTCATAATTAGGAGAAACTAAGTCATAATTAGGAGAAACTTTTTTATCTCCTAATTAGGAGATACTTTGTCATAATTAGGAGATACTAAGTCATAATTAGGAGATACTATGTCATAATTAGGAGATACTAAGTCATAATTAGGAGATACTATGTCATAATTAGGAGATACTAAGTCATAATTAGGAGATACTGTGTCATAATTAGGAGATACTAAGTCATAATTAGGAGATACTATCTTATAATTAGGAGATAGTATCTCCTAATTAGGACTTAGTAGATAGTGAATTAGCCCTGAACCAAGGTGAAACTTACACTTTGCATTGTAAAATGGAGGATACTATGCGCACATACTTCCGATTGGGGCTTGGATACTATGCCTTTTCATCTTGAAGAGTGTGTATGACGCTCTCCGGGATGCCACGATGTTCAAGGAAATTTATGAAACTAGCTTCCGAATTCGCCATTATAACAAAGGGGCATAACCGCACAACCACGTTTACTATTTGAAAAGTATCTCCTAATTATGACTAAGTATCTCCTAATTAGGAGATAGTATCTCCTAATTATGACTTAGTTTCTCCTAATTAGGAGATAGTATCTCCTAATTATAACTTAGTATCTCCTAATTAGGAGATAGTATCTCCTAATTAGGAGATAGTATCTCCTAATTAGGAGATAATATCTCTAAAAAATATAACAGACTGTGGCACTAGGACGCTTCCATAGTATACAGGTATCAGAAAAGCTTTTCGTAAATTGAAAAAATAGCAACTCATTGGAAATCGACTCAATCACTGATAAATTGTTGGGTGTTTATGTACATTTCGAACAAAAATCAAGATATTAAGTGATTCCGAAGAAAGAAAACAAAACTCCAAACTGAAGAACTGTCACATGAGTAATTTGCCTACGAATCTGTTTAATTGGCACAGCTTGCACTGTGCTTTCTTTTGAATAATTCACAGCACTTAGGACATATCCGAATCAGCATACATACATAGCATAGAGGACTAGATATGGGGGAGTAAACCGGCCTTTTCCCCATAATATCTCTATTATTACTCAACTAAACCCTATGTTGTGGGAACTCAAAAGAATAGTCTCAGTGAGACGATTCTTTTGAGTACCCACAACCTGGGGTTTGAGTATGAAATAAGGATTTTAGAGCGTGACAAATGTCCCTTATCTAGAGCTCTGAAGTATGAGCGATACATCTGTCCAACATACTAGCACACAATGACTTCACAATACGATACACTATATATATGAACCATCTTTATTGTAGATAAAACAAATTACTGCATATACATATAATCAAGTATAGTATATGCCTTGTTTTAATTGATTTTTACGCCATTTTAAATATTATCTCAGTTATATCACGGCGACAGTTCACTTATTCATGAGTCTTGGGTAAACAAACCAGTACTGTAGGCTTGGATATGTGCCTTGTCCAAGGGCACTTTACCACCATTACCGTTGCGCTCCGACTGGAAATCGAACCCGGGACACCCGGTTACAAATCCCCGACGCTAACCACCTGGCCACGGTGGATTCCTACAAAAACACGCCAAAAAAAGCCGTCCCGCGAGAAAACCAACACTATGGCCTCCGCGTAATGTATCGTCCCAGATCAGCCTGCGTAGCCCACGCAGACTGATCCGGACCGACATATTCCGTCTCAGTGGAATAGAGGTATAGAGTAATGATTCCTGAAACAGAAAATCTACAGGAGGCGAAAAATGTATATCCGGGTAAGCATGTGCGGCATGCTTAGGCTGATCTGGTTCGATACATTACGCTGAGTCCACGATGTTGGTTTTCTCGCGGGACGGCTCACATATTGATTAGGGTTTGCAACCCCATCATTGAAATATGCCCAAGTGTTACCCCCCCTTTCATATATGCAACAAATCCGCAGCTTACGACTTTGCAATCATCTAGACAACAATATGAAACATCTCTGTAAATGAAAGTATAATATTTAAATAGAGTTGAAAACATTGTTATGAAAGGAGAAATTGCTCATAATGATCTTTTTCACTCTTTTTCACAATCAGTTCAAAATTCGTCTGCTGTAGAGGTATCAGAAACTCGTCTGTATGTGTGAAAGGGTTGACCTCCGTAACAAAACAAAACAAAAATGTTTAGCCATCCTTCACAATGGAAATACCGCTCTCATACGAGAGCGTAGTAGTGTAATTGTAGATTGAAGACTGAATTGTTATAGCTCACAATTGTCATATTATTCAGCTATTACATCGTTCATATTAGAAATATGTATTTGTCACCATATTCACCGCTTTTTGTATCTTTCTTCGTTCGCCCCGTTGACCATGTATTTCTATATCATCCTCATGTATTCTGTTTGTAGAAAGGTATTGTAACTGGATAGATACATTGGGGGTAAACATTCGTTTTGGACCATCAAACCCTTATGTTGTGGGTACACAAAAGAATCGTCTCAGTGAGACAATCCTTTTGAGTACCCACACCATAGGTTGTAATGGAGACATAAGGGAGATATGGATGGGAGAAGAACAGTTCACTCCTCCTTATCTAGTCCTCTGGGACTACACACCTCGTTTTTATCAAAAGTTTGCATGTAGGACTAAACACGTGTAGACGAACAGTGAAGACTCTGGTGAGTATGCATTTAAGACCCGAAATCGATAGGCGCGCCTCATATTTAACACTTTCCCACCTATAAGACGCTTTCTGACGTCTCTGCAGCAGACGACTTTTGAAAACATTGTGGCAAAGGTGAAATTGCTCATGATGAGCAATTTTACCATTTGCCACAATGCTTTCAACTCTTGTTAATAATAAAACCTTTATTTATGGAGATTTTTCATGTTTTTGTCAATATGTTTTCGAAGTCGTCTGCCGCAGATTTGTTGCATGTGGGAAAAAGTTTACCCTTTCGACCGTACAGAAAGTCTGCAGAAGTTGACCACGAAAATGAGAAATTACTATATAATTGATAGATCAATTGTCAAATAGAGTTGAAAACATTGAGTCAATAAGGAGATATTGCTCCGTATGAGCAATTTCTCCTTTTGCTATAATGTTTTCGAAAGTCAATTGTTGCATAGGCATCAGAAAGCGTCTATATATGGGAAAAGATAAAACGAAACAAAGACAAAATTCTCCCTTAATCACCTAATGACCCTTTATAACCGGAGACAATATCACAATAAGATGTGAACCACAGATACATAAATACAAATTGGTTTGTATTTCCCCCTTGATGATATTGACAATAAATGGACCGTATCTGCCCTATCCTTTCAGCGTTTGATCAACAGCATCGCTCTGTAGGTTGTACACTATTACCTGGGAGTGTCGAACGTTGTGCTGGGACACTGTCATTAGCTGTTATATTATTTATAGTGAAATTCTAGTTATGCTTTACTGGTGCTGGAAATGATACTGTGTTTTGTTTGTGTCTGATCTATTCATTTTTCATATAAATCAGGTAAGATATTCTCTCTCTTTGTCTCTCTCTCTATATGTCTCTCTCTCCCTCTGTCTGTCTGTCTGTCTGTCTGTCTGTCTGTCTGTCTGTCTCTATCTCTGTATGTCTGTCTGTCTGTCTCTCTGTCTGTCTGTCTGTCTGTCTGTCTCTCTCTGTCTCTCTCTCTCTGTCTCTCTCTCTGTCCCTCTCTCTCTCTCTCTCTCTCTCTCTCTCTCTCTCTCTCTCTCTCTCTCTCTCTCCTCTCTCTCTCTCTATGTCTGTCTCTATGTCTGTCTCTCTCTCTGTGTCTGTCTCTCTCTCTGTCTGTCTGTCTGTCTGTCTCTCTGTCTGTCTCTCTGTCTGTCTCTCTGTCTAGCCAGGAGTTTGTAAAGTATTCATAGATATATATGTAATTGTATGTCTACTTTCATGTCTTTATTGTCTTTTTATGATCGGTAAAGCATTATATATACAGACTCTACTCTTCAACAACACGATCTTTAATTATCATTTGTATTAATGTCTGCAAAATAACAAAATTAAAATAAGCAATGTTATTGAAAAGTTAAATCGAATTGAAGGTATGGAAAAACGCGAATCTAAAATAAAAAAATTGCTTTGGCTGATCATTGAGTTATTATTGACAACTACAACAAACGTTGTCAATGATACGGTTAAAATCAATACAAATAAACATCACCAGCCTGCTTTGAAATAAATGACAAATCATCACTGATCAAATCGATTGATCGAACGATAGCAGTTACTGAGTTAATCCTTTCCCACATACAACAATTATGCAGCAGACGACTTTGAAAATATACCCATTTCTTTTTTGAAACTCCCTTTATATGAAAGTACAATCAATGAATAGAGTTGAAAGTTTTGAGCAATTTCTTCTTTTGTCGCTATCTTTTCAAAAACTCGTCTGCTGCAGAGGCGCCAGAAGGCGTCTCTATGAGGGAAAGAGTTAACACATAATTCCAAGTTCTTATCTTTGTGTCGCCTTTCTTTGTCACAAAGAGACACAAAGGGATCATGTATCCGGCGGCTGTCCGTCAGTGTGTCTGTCTACCACGCTTTCACTTACTGAAATAATAGTAGGCGACACATGTTTTCAAACACTCATGATAAATTTAAATTTTAGATTTAACCGTTTTCCTGCATTGATATTTATAACTTTAATAATGCTTTTTATAATATTAAAAAACAGAAAAATGATTTTGACACATGCAGAAAAAACATTGTCGGAATAGAAAAATATATTTCAGTATTAAGAGATTTATTTATTTTTTTCATTTTCCAAAACGTTTTCACCAGTCGCACTTTAACTGGCGTTTGACAATTATTTTACTTAAAAAATTCCAAGGTGTAAGAAACTAATATGTGAACGTGGCTAATAAAGTTATATATATAAAAAAAAAAAAAAAAAAAAAAAAAAACAACATGCAAACGGATAATCCTCATTTTTTTCAAAAGACGACTAGGACTAAGAAAATGGTAACACTTAGCTTCAACGTTAGTATTGCGTATGTGGTTAAGTCACATAGTAGACTAGAGGTGGAAAAGTAAACAAACAAACACCAACAACTAATGGGCATGTTCATGTATAATGGCTGAAAACATTTATGTTAATACAGCTTCGAAATTCATTTATACCTAAACGTTTATTAAGATAAGCGAATAAATGATAAAGTCATATCTAAAAAACAGCGCAACAACAGTTCTGATTGCTCGTCTGAGCAATCAGAACTGCTGTTACGCTGTTTTCAAAAGATATATCCGTTTCTGGAATTGGTTTGAGTTAAACGATACATTCGACTTATCACATGTTCGACTTATCACATGGTCGAGTTATCACATGTTCGATTTATCACATGTTCTACTTATCACATGTTCGAGTTAAACGATACATAAGACTTATCACATGTTCGATTTATCACATGGTCGAGTTATCACATGTTCGAGTTATCACATGTTCGAGTTATCGCGACGGAACATTGTTAGTCAGTTGCTGTTGAATTATTAGACATGTGTTACTATATAGCGACATGATATGAAAGCACCCATGTGCAGGATGATCATGATTTAACGCTTATTGATTCATGCCCAGCGATGTAAGGGTGATTGAGTATTATTGGACCAGCTCACAATAAAAACGGACCTTTGGACATTTTGAAGTAAACGTTAATAACGAGCAAATTGCATATTAACCATTTTCCAATATATAGACGCATTCTGAAGCACCTGCAGCAGACGTCATTTTGAAAACATAGTGACAAAAGAAGAAATTGCTCAAAACGAGCAATTTCTTCTTTTGTCACAAGGTTTTCCACTTTTAGTCATGGGTTATCCATTCAATTATCGAGATTTGCTATTAGTTGACAAAACATATAGACGCCTTCTGACGCCTCTGCAGCATACGGCTTTTTGAAAACATAGTGACAAAAGAAGAAATTGCTCAAAATTTCTTCTTTTGCCACAATGTTTTCCACTTTTAGTCATGGGTTATCCATTCAATTATCGAGATTTTCTATTAGTTGACAAAACATGTTCAAAGTCGTCTGCTGCAGATTTGTTGTATGAGGGAAAGGGTTAACCCTTTTCCAATCTATAGACGCATTCTAAAGCATCTGCAGCAGACGACATATGAAAACAGTGTTGAAAAATAAGAACTCGCTCATTATTTTTCCATCGTGAATGTTTTAATCTCTGTTCTTAGATTAAACTGACATTTGTAGTAGTTTTCTATATGTTTCCTAAATTGTTATCAATGTCGGCTACTGCAGATTTGTTGTATGTTGGAAAGGGTTAAAAAGAAAAGAAAATGTCTTTTGTATTAAATTTTCGTTCTCAGGCGCATCAAGGATGCTTGTATGATGTCGAACAGTGAAGATCACGACCAGACTACACAGAGGCTGATCTTTTCTATTCGCCGAGCCCCGGTAGCTCAGTCGGTAGCGACACGGGCTGTCAATACAGGGGTTGTTAGTAGAATCCCAGCTAGGCCAACATTCTTTCCGACGTTTGACAAAAGTCACTGTGACCAGCGTCATCCGTCTTTCACCAATGGACTGTATAACAGTATATGTGGAAAAGTAGCCAGTTGCTTGGAAAGTATGTTGTGTGGTGTACTGGTGTGGGAAAACCTGGACACGCATGAGTAAGTGAACTGGTCGCCGTGATATGACTGAAAGATTGCGTTAAACCCCAATCAATTAATCAATCAATTTCGCTATTCGTAATCTCATTGAGAACGTTTTTCAAATGACTTTGCTGAAAATGTTATTACTATCAATACATGGTCGGAGTCTAAACTGTATTTTATAAAGAGACCGTGCAGCTGTTACTTCAGTCATCAACCTGCAGTGTTTAACCCGTTCCCTCATTTCTGACGCCCCTGCAGCAGACGGCTTTTTGAAAACACAGTGACAAAAGAAGAAATTGCTCAAAACGAGCATTTTCTCCTTTTGACACAATGTTTTCCACTTTTAGTCATAGGTTATCCATTCAATTATAGAGATTGTCTATGTTTTGTCAAAATATGTTCAAAGTCGTCTGCTGCGGAATTGTCGTTTGAGGGAAAGGGTTGTATATAATGAACCATTCATTTATTTCATCCTTATCCTGTTATACACGACTTTGTACACTGTCAGAGAACAGTTTACATCCAGAATAGTCTGCTCCTATGTGCATTCTCTTACAACGCCTCGGTAGCTCAGTGCGGGCTTTCAATCCAGGGATTGTGACTTCGAACCCAAGCTCGGCCTTCTTTCTGACATTTGATGAAAGTCAATGCGACAACCAGGAAAAACATGGGTATGTCAACACGCCGCCGTGATATGACTGAACAATTGTTGAGAACGTCGTTAGACCCTAATCAATCAATTTAATCCTTAGTAACATAACATCGTGGATTTATACCAAATACTTTAAAACTGGTAGTATTGGCGGCCCGCCTTGGCGCTCAGGGTATCTCGGTTAAAATTACGACTGACTGGCTGGTGTTAAGATAAATGGACCAGTAGTACTGGTAATTTATACAAGAAACGCCATGATGTAACGGAAAACTTTTTGAAAGCGGCGTAAAACACCAAAACAATCAATTAATCACACTTTCGTCGTAGAATATTCATGAAAATCTCTCAGGTATGGTTATGGCTTTAAACAGACTATACAAGTATGTGTTATTTATACACTGGAGTCGTGTATTATACATACGCATTCACCAGAGACTTCAACGATGCTAGACGGCGAGTAATGCATATCATGATTAGACGATGATTGATTTGGGTTAACATTTTTTCAGTCATATCACGGCGGCCAGTTCACCTACTCATATGCTTCTTGGCTTTCTAACGCCAGTACTTCATACAAAATTCTTTCCAAGCAACTGGCTGCTTTTCCACATAGACTGATAGCCCATTGGTGGAAGACGAATAACGCTTGTCACAATGACTTTTGTCAAACGTCAGAAAGAATGTTGGCCGAGCTGGGGTTAAAACTCACAACCCCTGGATTGACAGCCCGCGTCGCTACCGACTGAGCTACCGTGGCTCGGCTCCAGATACTCAAACGTAGTAAGAACATCTGCAGATCAGTTAATTCCCTGTTTACTCGATAACATCCGTCTTTGATGGTAATATCTAATTCATTGATGGTAATATCTAATTCATTGATGGGCGAGTATTTACTCGCGTCTCTCGGCGGATATCTGTTTGCATAGCAACGATTGTTGGCTTTCACTAAGATTATTCAGAATCTGACATCCGGAAAAAGTACCAATTGGCATATCTGAACATGAATAGTGTAGGTTCAGATCAATCTGTTAATCTGCTAAGTCTTATCAGAATCAACACATTTGACACAATCCTCTAAAAAGGTTATGTAAGTAATATGTGAATAGACCAGATCTTAATTATACCTCGAGGATACACATGTTCTCAAAAGCCTACTTGTATCTTTTCACAAGAACAGTCCTTACTGACTAAAACATTGTGGCTCTAAACATTAACTAGCTTTGCTTTTATTTTAAAAATAATCGACATTTATACAAAGATATAACACTCGTTGACCATTATAGAACGTAGACGTCTTAAAATAAAAAAGTGTGATTAGTTGAATGGAAACACACCTCATTTCAAATTTGATAAAAATACGCAAAGGCCATAGAAGGATATATCTTTTCAAAACGGCTAAGTTGTTATCAATATTGCCGAGTCATAATAATGATATTATAAATACATTGTTAAAAATAAAAATGCGCCTCCAGCCAACAAATTAAAATAACAAAAAACGTGTTTATATTTACGTTCTTCACATTCCATTTGTAATACGGCATACTATGATAACCTTCCCCGTGGTGGGTGTAGAAGACCATGGTTCGATCCCCGGTCGTGTTAAACTAAAGACTTTAAAACTGGCAGTAATGGCTTCCCTCCCCGGAGCTCAAGGATGCAGCAATGGCATTACGACTGATCAATCAGGGTCAGAATAGATCTTACCAATGGTATTTGTTAATTACCCAGGAAATGCCGTGATATAATTGAAAAACTGTTGAAAATGATATAAATACCATTCAATCAAACAAACAAATAAATGATTGGTTGGGGATTAAACCCGTTGTTCAATCATTTTTCAGTCATATCACGGCTGCCAGTTCACCTACCCATGTGTTTCCTGGTTTTCTCACACCAGTACTCCACACACCATACTTTCCAAACACCTAGCTGCTTTTCCACATAGACAGTTTGCCATTGGTGAAAGACAATTGACGCTTGTAACAGTGATTTTTGTCAAACGTCGGAAAGAATGTTGGCCGAGCTGAGCTAATGGATGGTCTAAAATGGATGTAGATATATACCAAGCACTTAAAATATAGGTGGCAAAAGTGGATACAATATGTTGTTTAACCCTTTCCCGCCGATAGACGCTTGCTTAACACATCTGCAGCTTTTATCACAATGTTTTCAACTTATTAAAGTAATTATACCTACATGTATAGAGATCTTTTCCGTGTTTTTAAAGTCGTCTGCTACAGATCTGTTGCTATTTGGGAAAGGGTTAAGCATGGAAATATGTACATGTGTTTTTGAGTCTAAATTTAGTGATACTATTATGGTACCTAGTAGAATAACCCATTAAGCGAATACTCGCACATCGGCTGCTCTACAACATGAATGACCCATATAAATGCTGCTCAAATATAATCGAACTGGTAATGTTTTTCTTAGTGTTGTTCTAAGTAATAATTGGAACGGTTTAATTATATAAAACTTGTGACCCCCAAACCACGAGATAGTTTCTTTTTAACCCTTTCCCACAAATAGACGCTTTCTGACGCCACTGCAGCAGACAACTTTAGAAATCATTGTGGCAAACGGAGAAATTGCTCACAATAACCATACTATCATACATAGAGATTTTTCAATAATTTTGCATTTATAATTTCAAAGTCGTCTGCTGCAGATTTATTGTAAGTGAGAAAGGGTAACTTGATGAAACTAATATGGTTACATTTGTAGAATTATGTCGGAACAAACATCTAGAGCTAATTTTACATGTAGGTTGACTGGCAAGGCTAATCCGAGTCTTCACTGTACACAAAACAACGAGACGACTATAGCCGTCACACGCGTTTTTGATATGCTAAAATAAAGAAAAAGAGGATAATTTTATTCCCAGTACAAACACACATAAAGAACGGTTGGTTTTCTATACACTACCCCAGTCGGTTACGACGCGGGCGGTCAACAAAATAGGTCATGGATTCGAATCTTGGCTATGCTAACGGTAGCTGTGAGTTCGTGAGTTCGATTCCCAGCTCGGCCAACATTCTTTCCGACGTTTTACAAAAGTCACTGTGATAAACGTCATTCGTTTTTCACCAATGGTCTACAGTCTATGTGGAAAATTAGCCAGTTGCTTGGAACGTATGTTGTATGGAGTACTGATTTGAGAAAGCTATGAAACAAATGAGTAGGTCAACTGGCCGCCATGATATGAAAACTTGTTAAAAACGGCGTTAAGTCCCAATCAATCGATCATTTAGTTTAAATCGGGTGATTGCATCAAGCGCACACACAAATACACCAGAATAGTTTGTGTGGTAACGCAGTCGTTTGCCAGGGAAATTCCTACGTTGAAAGAAATCAAAAATATTTTGGATACTAATCAAAATAGCCGTCGTGATACCACGGAAATACTGTGGAAAACGGCCTCAAACGCCATTCAATCATCCAAATGGCTGTTTTATCCGCTCAACTATTTCTGGACAAGGGTGACTGATGGGATATGACAAAGCAAATCCGAATCGGGAATACAGAATTTGATGCTCCACCGCTCATGCGGATCCGTTCTGAATTGCAAATCGATTTCGCAATCAAATAAAATCAATTATCACATGATTATAGATTCCAGTTGATGTAGGCCTCGGTTGATATGGACTCTCTAAAGACCCATTTATAACTGTATCGGGATTAGATTCCCGTGGTTACTTACATTAACAGCAACCATATCAGTCTGAAAACCCCTCGATGGTGTTGTGTTTAAACCTTTTCTCTCATATAGACGCCTTCTGACGCCTCTGCAGCAGACAGCTTTTTGAAAACATAGTGACAAAAGAAGAAATTGCTCAAAACGAGCAATTTCTCCTTTTGACACAATGTTTTCCACTTTAAGTCATAGGTTATCCATTCAATTAAAGGGATTTTCTTTTTTTTTGACAAAATATGTTCAAAGTCGTCTGCTGCAGAATTGTCGTATGAGGGAAAGGGTTAAAGCAGACGGCGTTTTGAAAACATAGTGACAAAAGAAGAAATTGCACAGAACGTGCAATTTCTCCTTTTGTCACAATGTTTTCCACTTTTAGTCATAGGTTATCCATCTGACAAAATACGTTCAAAGTCGTCTGCTGCAGAATTGTCGTATGAGGGAAAGGGTTAAAGGGTCTGTCTGCATCGACAGTATGAGCGTACATACCCGTCTCGCCCTACAGAACCGTGAAAGGACTAGGCAGGACCACTTTTCATGTAAAACAGTTTTTTAGAAATATTTAAAATGGGTCAGACACAAGGGAGGTCTTATGAACTATATGGACAGCTAGGACTCCTGGCGGCGAGAATGTGCACACTAATTACGAGCCGTTACAGTGTGGACTCTGCGTAAAGTATCGACCCGGATCAGCCTAAGCATGCCGCGCCGGCTAACCCGGACAGCCTTTTTTAGCCCCATGTGGATTTCCTGTTTCAGGAATCACTACTCTATCTATCCCCCCTTAGACGGAATGTGTCGGCCGGATCAGTCTGCGCGGACAGCGCAGGCTGATCTGGTCGATACATTACGCAGATATATTGATATGAGCCGTTCTTACGAGAAAACCAACAGTGCGGACTCTGCGTAAAGTATCGACCCGGATCAGCCTATAAGCATGCCGCGCAGGCTAACCCGGACACACAATTTTCGCCTCCTGTGGATTTTTTGTTTCAGAAATCATTTCTCTATATCTCTATTTCCCCGAGATGGAAAGTGTCGGTCCGGATTAGCCTGCGCGGACTGCGCAGGCTGATCTGGGTCGATACATTACGCAGAGTTCTTAATGTTGGGTTTCTCGAGGAACGGCTCATATGTACACATATAAGCTGACCTGTTTAGTCTAATAGGTTATCTATTAACATTGGCTACACAGTGAACCATTTCCGTTATACAATGGGAGACATCGGTCAGTTATCTCCCTTTAATACTCTCTACATCTAGGGTACCCTACATCTAGCTAGGTCCTATCATTTGGTTTCCTCTGTTTTTATCATTGGTTTCTTTGCACTGGATGGTGCACTTATAATTGCATTTTCTTGGTAAACTGTTATTAGATTGATTAGTAATTCCACATTAGTTTTCTTTAAACACTGCTATGTAAATTTTCTCTTTTGAATCATCACTTTAATTAACACATTTATGATTAATGTGTACAGAGTAATTGCAATATCTCATTGCGAAATAGCGATAAAGACAAAGGATTCCAACTTAAAGGACCTACCAACTATTTGGTCTTCCTTGGTCTTTATCTGACAAGGGAGATAATATAATTATCAATAATGTCCCTAATTATAATCTGCAGCAGACGACTTTGAAAACATGTGGGCAAGACTATGGTAAACATCTGTTTTATGTTAGTATAATTATTGAATAGAAACGAGCAAAGAAATTGCCACACTGATTTCAAAAGTCGTCTGCTGCAAATGCATCAGAAAACGCAGGTATGTTGGAAAAGGTTAAGAAATTACTTCACAATAAAAGGATACATTTCGACGTAAAGGAATCCGCCGTGGCCGCGTGGTTAGCGTCGGGGTTTTTGGAACCGGGCGTCCCAGGTTCGATCCCAAGTCGCGGCGGTCATGATATCTAGTGCCATTGGACAAGGCCGACTTCCTAGCCTAGTACTGGTTTGTTTATCCAGATATGAGCCGTCCCGCGAGAAAACCAATATTATGGCCTCTGCGTAATGTATCGACACAGATCAGCCTGTGCATTCCGCGCAGACTGATTCGGGCCGACACATTCCGTCTCAGGGGGATAGGTGTATAGAGTAATGATTCAGGAAACAGAAAACCCACAGGAGGCGAAAAGTGTCTGTCCGGGTTAGCCTGCGCGGCATGCTTAGGCTGATCCGCGTCGATACTTTACGCAGAGTCCACAATGTTGGTTTTCTCGCGGGACGGCTCATATATTGAATAAGTGATCTGCCTCCCGGCGTGATATAACTGAAATAATGTTGAACATGGCGTAAAACCTCCATAAACCAAACCGAACGCGGGATGTCGATCCAAGGGTTGTGAGTTCGGATCCCGGCTCGGCCAACTTTCTTTCCGACGATTGACAAAAGTCAATGCGACATGCGTCATTCGTCTTCCACCAATGGGCTAAGTCTATGTGGAAAAGCAGCCAGTTGCTTGGGAAGATTGTTGTGTGGAGTACTGGTGTGAGAAAACCAGGAAATGCATGAGTAGGTGAACTGGCCGCCGTGATATAACTGAGAAATTGTTAAAAACGGCGTTAAACCCCAATCAATCAATTCATAAACCAAACCAAACTATCTACGTCCAAACATTGTGATCGGGGGTTCCATTACCTGTTCGTGTCGACCATAGGCGAGGCATGTTTCCAAGTCTTATAATGGTTAGTCACCCATGGGACAATGGTCACTCCTTTTTCCACAATGTTTTTTAAAAGACGTCTGCTGCAGAGGAGTCATAAAACGTCTGTAAATGGGAAAGGGTTAACTGATGGATGGAAAAGTCACATTTATAACCTTATCCTGATAAATTTCTATTCTTCTTTTAATCTGTATGTCTATTAGAACCATCGGAGAGAAAAAACAAATATTGTCAAGTCGTAATAACGGGATAAAAGCATAATAATGCAAAAAACAAAGACGTAGTAACGCGAAAAAGGCATAATAACGCAAAGCAAATGCGTAATAATGCGAATTGCGAAATAAAGGCGTGGTAACGCAAAATAAAGGCGTAGTAACGCGGGAAAATGGCGAAGTAACGGGAAAGAAAGACATAGTAACGCTAAAAGAAAAGCTTACTAACGCGAAAGGAAGACGTAGTAACGCGAAAATAAAGGCTTAATAACGCGAAAATATAGGCGTAATAATGCGAAAATAAAGGCGTAATAACACGAAATAAAGGCCTAATAACGCCTATAAGTGGGTGAAAATAAAGACTTAATAACGTGAAACAAAGGCGTCATATGGTAAACCAATCAAAAGACAATTGCGACCAATGCAGATTCTTTTCATCATGATTTCACGCATGCTGCGTTTATTTCATTTCCCACAATTAGTCTAAGCACAGGGACTTGCTCCTCTACAAATAGATATGACCTACTCTGCGCATTGATATTAACGTTTCGACATTTCGGAATAGTTCGGTTTTTATGGATGCGGTAATTGTCAGTGATGTTGCGATTATTTTCCCGGGCCAGTCCTAATTCTTGGAAAAATAATCGCAATTTCACTGATAATTACTGCAACGAAAAAAAATGAACCATTCCGAAATGTCAATAGAAGTACTTTCGTTTTTGGTCCAGGTTGTTGTCCTTTTGGCGATTTCGCGAATATTTCATAGGAATTTACATACGTAGGAGAAAAAAAAACCACGTTATTTAGGTATAGTTCGATAGAGAAAAGCATTATTGATTAATTCCCTACTTCAAACTCATATATTTGTTCGAATACTTTGAATTAAAATGAGTTGAATCGAGGCGACCCAGAAAACTGTGTCCACCCTTGTTAATATCTATGCATAGGCGTAGGTCATATCTATTTTTAGAGGAGCAAGTTCCTGTGGTCTAAGATAAGACAATTAGAGAGTCGTCAAAACTCGCTGGTAATCTTTCTACAGCGCATCGAAAAATCAAATAAAGGAGCGATAATTTCGAAACAATATAGAGATTTTTTTTAATGAAGATATATTTAACAAATTATGGAAAAGGAAACAGTTCATGAGCGTTGGATTTCGTTTCTTATAAAACACAATAGATACATACATACATTCATTCAATTATTTCCCTTAACAAATATTTCAACCTAAACTGTTTGAGATTCGTCACAAGTCAGTTATATCTGGGTAGGGTTGAATCAATAAACTTGAACATATTGTTCACCGTACCTGGAGGCTGTTTATAGTTGAGACATCCTTTTCTAAAGGTTCATGACACACATTTTCTTGACGAAAGCTATTGTTAACATTAATATTATCTTTTCTTTTGTTCATCGACTTTACAAAAATATAGTGGACAATTATTGTACCATTCCACACGTATTGACCGTCATACTTCAGCCTATTGTCCTGTACTGACCCTTTGTAAAATATATGAATTATTAAGAAGTACATGTTTTTTCACCATATAAGTGATTGTTTTATTATAAAACTGCTGGGGGAAAATAGCAGTTTACATCTCATTTAACCCTTTCCCACAAATAGATGCTTTTCCAACGCATCTGCAGCAGACAACTTTTGAAAACATTGTTACAAAAGGAGGAATTGCTC